>JANBXA010000007.1:36497500-36945000 GCA_030556225.1 Cricetiscus sungorus | reverse complement strand
ATATGGACTGGAGCTAGAAAACTGTTCTTTCTGACTTCACCAAGAGGACCTTTGACCCCTGCATGATCAACATGGCCACTGTAAAAAACAATGCCTTTGTAAATAGTCACAGTGATGCTATTTTTAAGGATTTCTACAGATTCAGAAAAATAGTGAGAACATACAAGGTGAACTTAGGCTTACTTAACTTACTAAGCTCCACCATCAGATGTCTGAAAATGAACCACCTTCACACATGTTATCATGTAGAGTAAGCTGCCCCAAGATGTATTGAGTCAGCACCTTCAGACCCATAGAGACAGAGACCAGGATCCAGTCTCCTGCTCTCAGTAATTGTGTAGGCAATTGACATCCTGCCAAGGGCTCTGTGCTTCACTGGGGATGTTGGTGCAGACATGAACTTCTTAGTTTAAGATAACAAAGCTGATCTAAAAACTAGGAACATCTCAAAAAAAAATACAAGACATCAGAGCAGCTGCCAACAGTGGCTCATCAGAGAGTGACTGAGTCATCTCTAGGATGCTTCTCATCTTTACATAACTCACAGATATGTCTCGGGTTTGAAGTTACTAGCTAATAGTATGTGAGATGGAGATAGAGTAAGAGTGAGAATGAGATCCAGAGAGAAAAGAGGAGAGGAGGGAGATGGTACAGGGAGAGATGAACAAGAAAGGAAGAGAAGATCACCTTTAAGCCTTTTCTTTCCTCTTTCTTTCAAATGACACAATAGAATTTTTTTTTTCCTGAAGTTGTATTAGGGATTCACTTAAGCAGAAATGAACTGTAATATGCAAATAGTTCTAATTGGACTGCTAATAGAGCGTGTCTCTGTTGTTTTTTTGTAGGGAGTTTTATGCCTATGTAATCAGTGCAGACAGCCGTTAAGTAAATGAAGAGGCAACTAACAATGTCAGAAAAGAGACCGGGCGGTTCCGGCTGACACTACCCTAATCTTCCAGGACCCATTAAATGGCAGTTTCAACGCATTACCTACCATAACATCCTTGAATATCACTGATTTTATTTGCAGTATCAAACATTCCATTTCATGCCCCATTAACAGTGGGAGCCTGAGCTTTTTGACGCAGCTAAACATTTTACTAACTACCTGGACTAAGTAACCAATTAACTTTTGGAGACAATACGGCCAATTAAGCGCAGAAAGGTAAGGCTGTCATCCCCCACGAAAATTGAATTTCCTCTTCCCGATGGCACTTACTGTCGCTGTTCAATTGTTAATGGGGATTTGGTCCCTATTAAAGGAGGAAGGCAATGTGGGATGGAAAAGTTCAGGGGACTCTGTTCCTAAAGAGTAGGTCACAAAGTGTCCCAATTGGCCACTAATTCAGTTAACTTTTCTTCATGCCAGATTATTGGATGGGACTGTGGCATGGCTCTTATATGACATTCGGTGATAGTACATTGCACAATCTGGTTGCTTCCGAGGAACCCACAGGCTCAGGGCTGCAGTTAGGACCTTATATGGAAAGCTTGGGTGGGGAGGGAGAAAACATGGATTTTCTTTTTGTTGTTTTTGTTTTGTTTTGTTTTGTTTTTGACAGCAGAAAGATGAGCGTTCGGAAAGATATTACACTGCATATGACTGGTGTGGACTCTTCAGAGAGGAAAACACAAAGCAGTGGATGGATAGAGAGGTATACTCCAAATTAACCCTCTGTGGTTTGGGAAGTCATTTTCTAAATGGCAGACAAGGTCTCTGGCGGTGATTCTGCTCCCTGGATCTGATGCCAGTCGACTGAAATGGAGCACAAGTAATGAACTTGGATATCACATTTTGAAAGCTGGAGGCAAATTTCATTCCTTTCGGTAGGGAGTCTTTCATCTTTGGACGCACAGAAGAACATTTGTCCTGGAGGGCATCCTCCATAGGCCTTGTATGAGTGAAATACACAAAACTCATGTGGAGGCAGGGTCCAAATGTTGACCATACATCGTTTTAGAAATAAAAACTAATAATTAAAAAAGGAACCACACCACTTCTATTTCATAAAAATGTGACTCTTCTGAAGGTAAAGAAAAATCAATGGGAAGGTTCTGAGTAAAGAGGAAAAGCATGGATTCCAATCCTAGCTATTTCAATCTGACTTTGCTATGAAAATGCTAAGGCCTGCACATTTTATGTGTCAAACATTTTATGTTGTCCTAATTTTATGTGATTTAATGTGTATCAATGTTTTGTCTACATGTATGCCTGTTTATTATTTGAGTGCTTGGTGCCCATGAAGACCAGAAGAGGGGATCAGAGCCCTTGGACCTAGAGTTACAGATGGTTAGGAGCTGCCACGTGGGGTCCAGGAATTAAACCTAGGTTCTCTGGAAGAACAGTCCATACTCTTAGTCACTGAATGTTCTCTACCATACAAGCAGTATCAGTTCTTAAAAATATTCATTTAAATACCTCGTGTTTATTTCATGCCTGTTCAAAATCTAATTTGGAATGGAAAGCTCATAATAAAGTAAGAGTCTAAATTATCCATTAGTTAACTATTTGTGTGAGGGATAAAATGTGTTTAATACCCATTGAAGAACTGTTGAGTGTCCATGGGAGGGTGACACAGGATAGCAATCCATACATTCCATTGCTATATTAGTATCCTTGTCTCCTAACATTTATGCTGTGTCTGATACATTGTGATGGACACTAGAGAAGGACCTTGAAGAGTAAAGAATTAACATTAGACCTACGCAGATGTAAGTGCCTTTTGAGAACTTGATAAAAATGTTTATTTACAAAAATGTAATAAAGAAATTTCTTTAGGTGAGTCTGCACAAATATTACCACATGAGAGAAATTTTTCTTCTTAAATTTCCCTTGGATTTCCATGTTGCTTTTTCTTTTTTCCTCGAGCTGCAATTTTTGTTACAGAAGTGGATTCTTCGAGCTATTTGTTTAAGTTTTTTCCCATGCCAGTGGACGTTTTAAAAGTGATTAGGAGACTTCAGGCTTCCTGTTATTTAAGAGAAAGAGAGAGAGAGAGAGGTACAAGGCCAAATCACCAATGCTTCCCACTCCAACCCACCCACATTTCTCCATGAGAAGAATGCAAACAAACAAGCAATGACAAAATTACATTAGCATGCCTCAGACCACAGAAGGGGCTATGGCCAGGATATTCTAATAACCTAGAATGTGAAGCAAAGGCAATAGAATTTTCCCTGTTTCTCAGACCTCCCCAGAGTTCAGACTGCTGATGGGGAGAAGGTAGAAACTTACCCTGGGAAATCCCAGTGTGTTCCTTCCTGCTTTCTGAAGCATAGAGGGAGCAAACATTCTTTGTTTCTTGGGTTAATGAAGAGTAAAAAGGAGGAGAGAAAAGAGTATCTACAGTATCACTCAAGCAAGATCATCTTGGGGTACCTCCAACAGGAGTAAGGAAGGCCTCAAGAAGCCAACTTTAGCTTCAAACAGTAACAAAAGAGGACAGATCCCAGGAACAACCACCCAGACCATGTGAAAATTCCTGATTTAATCCATAGGCTAAAACAAACAAACAAACAAACAAACAAACATAAAATCAAAAACCACCCTTCCAGCTGTTGTCTTAGGGAAGGGCCTAGGTAACCTGTGTGGGTACAGGAAATGAAGATTGACTAATTCTATGGGAAAACATGAAAAAAAATCAGATGTGTTAATAAATAAAGCCTTTGAAAGAAAGAGTAAATGCACACTTTTGTCATCTTGGAATGGACAAGTGGTCTCTGAAATACAAAATTTACATATAAGAAAATGTTATATGCATTTGGTTAAAAGTAGTCTTAATAACCACAAATACTAATAGTGCTTGAAAATCTAAACCTAAGCTAACCTAGTGGAAATTTGATAAATTTCTATTGTTTAGCTAATAAAAGTTCTGACAAATGAATAAAAAATAGGACACTAACAGTTTTCAAAGGCATAAATAAAAATGACCAATAAAAACATTTAGTTTCTGAGCTTTGCCCACAATTTTTAAAACTTTCAAGTGAAAAACAGCATGTCCCCATTTTTCATCTCTCTGACCAAATAAATGCCAAAGCAGAATTTTCTTCAGAGTCAAAGCAGGGGGAAGTGGCCTGTCACCTACTCAAAGGTTCTAGAGAGCAAATGACTGATGCATTCCCAGCTCAAAATGACTCAGTCACTAGTTCTACAGTTCCAAACACTGACAAAAATATTCATATATATATATATATATATATATTGTGTGTGTGTGTGTGTGTGTGTGTGTGTGTGTGTGTGTACATACATATGAATATACTCTTTTACAAAACATAAAATATTATTGTCAACAAAGTATCTGTGAATATAGGAATAATAATTACAATACATTTAACGGGACTAGGTAGCACATGCCTATTACCTCAGGACTTGGGAGGATGAACCAGGAAGGGGATGAACACAAGGTCAGCCTAGGATATACAGTGAGATCCTGCCTCAGTAAGACAAAGGACAGGGGTATATCAGGATGAGAGAATGCTTGTTTAACATGCACAAAAGCCTAGCTTTCAACTACAGCACTTAAAGAAACAAATTAGGAAAAATATGCCAAGCACACCTTTGGTATGTATAACTTGATTTCCTAATGTATACATCATATTTTTCCTTGAGTATGCCTACTGATTTACACTTATGCCTCCCATACCTGTCCCTTTGGATTGCATGAGCTAATATCTTCATGAATATAAAGAGTTCCTGAACAGAGTTGTAAGAAAAGATGCATGCAGGCTGTAGTTGACATCTGTTGACTTCTGCTGATGAAGAGCCTTCCAGCCTTTCCTTTGGATATTCTTGGTTTTCTTATTATGCCTCTGTATCTTTTCCTATAACTCATTACCATCATCACTGAAAATATTTAGCTTATGGTGACACAAGGTGTACTGGGCTATTTTCTTCTTCATAGCTCAAGCTGGAAACATAGACAACTATCTTTTTATTAAGAAGTAGATTTTTCCCCTTTTCTACCAGTGGAGTTAAAGAGTCATAGTAGAAATTTAAAAGACGCAGTCCTTCCAAATCATGACAGCCTGCAATAACTTGTCCTCACCAGGGATGTTCTTTGAAGGCTTATCATGCTCAGTGTTGTGTTAAAAGACAAACTCACCTCTTCCCCCGAGATGCCCACATTGTAATAAAGGACATGAATTCTAGTGAAGTGGACAAATGAACAACAAGTGATTCATTGTCCTTTAGGAGCTCTTGAGAGACTGCAGTGACAAGATGTAAATGACGTGTGTAGTCATGTTTGGGCTTGAATGACTATTTAGCTTTTAAAAAATTATGTATTTCCTTAAATATTAATTCTGCTTATTCACGAAGTTTAGAAAAATGGCAAATAAGTCCAAAATGCCCAGCTTCTATCAGTTTTATATCTTGTCCTGGTGTAAGCATTTAGAGATTGTAGATGAAGTGAAGGAGCACACAGGTGATGTTGAGTGGTAATTCCAAGCTGCAGTGAGGTCCATTTTTAAGTATTCTTTCATGACTATTTCCTCATGGCAGTAAGTCATCTCCTATGGCTTTCTCTCCTGACTCACTATAGGAATACTATTTATTTTAGCAAGTTTATAGTTACTGGACAAATGTGTCAAGCTTTATTTTTTCCATGTGCATGAGGCACATTTATAAGCATCTGGCCTAGAGATTACCTTATTGATGAGGCTCTGTCCTAAGAACAGAAATGCAATATGGATGTGGCCATCTGCAGACAGAATGGGACAACGTACTTACCTCTTGTTTTGATCCACATAGTACCCTTTTGTTTCTTAACAGCCCTGCTTTGTGGTGGGCAATGGGTCTCGAACCACACACTGCAAGTACAGAAGATCTGCATTGTAAAACTATTGTGAGGGCTGGTGACATGATTCACTGGATAAAGACCCTTGTCAAGGCTGAAGAGGACTGATTAGTGGATGTTATTTTCTGACCCACACACGCATCTTGGCATGCATATATATGTGTGTGTGCGTGCTTGTGCTTTACTCACATATGCAAACAGGAGCACACACACACACACACACACACACACACACACAGAGAGAGAGAGAGAGAGAGAGAGAGAGAGAGAGAGAGAGAGAGAGAGAGAGAGAGAGAGAGAGAGAATACAGTTTCAAATTTTTAGGTCATGCAACAAAACCTCAATGCTTAAAACAGACTTTTAGTTTGCTTGTCTAAGAAAGATTGGATTTGCAGCCACAAACAAATAAAACAGAATGGACATAAAAAGCCACCAGAAAGGGCTCTAGGTTCTCAACCTTCCTAATGCTGAGACCCATTAATATAGTTCCTCATGCTGTGGTGACCCCCAACCATAAAATTATTTTCATTCCTGCTTCATAGCTGTAATTTTGCTACTGCTATGAATTGTAATGTAAATATTTTTGGAGATACAAGTTTGCCAAAGGAGTTACTATCCACAAGTTGAGAGCTGCTGGACTACAGAGACATGTAGACTGTTGTGAGGCTTGAAATAAAATGAACACAACAGGTGTGCACCTGACAAGGGAGATGAGAACAGGAACAAATGGGACTCAGGATGGGAACACAGGATGTTCTCTTACTGTGGGATATGAAAAATAGTGTCAACGAGGGTGATGGGCACTACTTCTGGTAGCATTATTACAGGACCATAGTGGATGAGGATCCCTAAAGAATAAGCAGGTAATAGCAAGTTGCTTGAAGTGAGTTGCTTAGTTAGATAAGCTGATAGGTTCCTGTGTGAAGTCTGGAATTATTGAATCACTAAGCTACTTTACCACCAATGAGGGAAAATAGGTACACTGTGTTTGATAAGACTGTGGTAGTAAAGGAATCTGGTATCTTATATGTCTGATGGTTGGCTTCTAGACTCTGCCAACCAAACCTAAAAGAGGTCCACAGATATGGATGATTATGGGGAAGAAAACATCTAAACAGGTCCTGGAGAATACTGAGACGAGCACTGCCCACACCTTTACTTTGAGAAACATGTACTTCAAAGTTCTGACTCAGGGGTAGGGTTATATAGAATCATGGGGGAAATGGAGGAAATGGAAGAGGAGACAGACATATTTTGTTATGGGTTTGAAGCCATTCAAAGTCACTTACATTGTAATAATGAGGTTCATTTAAAACCTGGGACTCACTGAAATAATATGGTTAAAACCACGAGACATTATAACTGTACTTGCCATAACAGAATCCATTTGAACTATTATTAATCTAATCTCATAAGTGCATGTAATACCCCAGCAAGCAAACTGAAGCTTTGAATTTGGTCTACACTAATAGTAAGAGTATCTCCTGTGATTTTCACTGGGATTCTCTGTACCATTAAGCAATTACTGGTGGCTAGAATACCAGCCCACATGTCGCTATTTCTGGTTAGGGGATTTTCTTGCTTGCCTGACTAAATCTTCCAATTAAATGCAATGGTACTACATCCATTTAAGGTCTGCACTTACGATGCACAGTGAAAAGTATTGTTACTTTCTGTAAACAGTTTGAGGAGCCATTGAACCACACACATTGACCTACTGGTTTGAAGTCTGCTAAGGAAGGGGTGTCACTGAAAAACAAAGGACAGGAAAAGACAAGAGCAGTCTCACAGGTACAATAGCAGCATCTTTATAGATAAGGCCATTGCATCCAACAGAATGTTCCAAGGATTTCTACATTGTTCATTTCTGCCAGTTTCATCAATAGTTACACCTGAATAAGTTTGTTTTTATTTCAAGTTCTATTGAAACTGGGGGGGGGTAAGCATGGGCAAAATAACATAGCCAATGAAAACTTCGACACTGTTTGTCAGGAATTCAAAGTTTTGAATGAAGCCATGCTGGCATGGAGGCCATTACTGTGGCAGCTGTTGTTCATGCTAATTCATTATGCTCCTTAACATGGGGAAAGTAGTTTTTTCAAAGTCATACTTGTACCTGGAAATATTTCTTTAGTAGTAAGAGCAACGTTTTAATCTTTTTAAAAACAATTGTGTGTGTATGTGTGTGTGTGTGTGTGTGTGTGTGTGTGTGTGTGTGTGTGTGTGTGTGTGTGTGTGTGAACATATATGTTTGGGATATGCTCACCTGTGTCTGCTCAGAGGTCAGAAGAGGGAGTCAGATCCCTTGGAGCTAGAGTTACAGGTATGTGCAGGATTCCAGGTTACTTGTGTGGGTTCTAGCATTTGAACTTCATACCTCATGATTGCTCGCCAAGTGGTTGTATCTGCTGATGGGCCCATGAGCCATATTTGACTAATTTTAGTAGGGATCTTTTTTTTTTCATAAAATAATGATAATTGATGCACGAGGTTGACACACAAATTTCCTTAGGTTTAAGAAGACCAGTACAGAAAGATTGTTTCTGAATTAAGGATTGTGAGGAAGCATGTAGCCTATGAAAATCACTACCTCACAGTTCAGGCCGTAATCCCAGTGTCATCTGGATGTTTAAACTTGGGGCATTCACTTACCCTATCCGTGTCTCAGGTTTATCTGTACAAAGCAGACAGTAGTACCACCTACCACACAGAGTTATTGTGAAACTTAAATGATATCCTAAATTAAAGAACTTACCTCATTATCTTAATTATTCATGAGCAAGTTCATATTTGGAACCTTGGGAATCATACTAATGGTAGAAGATAATGAATATATAAATATCTGAGTGGATTTAGGTAAAGTCATAGATAATGGTAGTTCTAGATTTTTTAATATAATAAAATCAAGGACCTGTGGGATGGTTTTGTAGCTTTTTAATGAGCTTATCCCAGAAGTCACTGGAATCTCTGAGAACAATACTTTAAAGTGTTACATCCCAAAGCAAGCAGTTAGCATGAAGTACCTATACATGACCCAGACAGACCTGTGCCACTCACATGGAGAAATCACTACTCTTTGGATGTATACAGACATTATTTATGTGTCATAAAGAAAGAAACCGTGTTGTTTGTGGGGAAACAGAAGCCACTGGAGACCTTCTTATTAAATAAATTAAGTCAGTTTCACAAAGACAGTGTGTATTGTCTTTCAGTTGTGACTCCTAGATTGCACAGAGACACATAAAATCATGGAATTAGGATGACATGAAATGCAAGTCAATCTGGGGACAAAGGGGACTAATTTTAGGGGGCATAGGGAGAAAGGGGAGAGAGTCTATGGAGGGGAGCATGCTTAGTGCATGCTGTAACTTAATAGGGAAGAGAAGGTTCAAAAGTGTCTCCCTGACCCCCACGTCTGTACTTCATTGATAGAAACTTAATTGTTAGAGTGTCTCCAAGTTTTGTTGTTGCTGTTGTTTAATGGAGAGAAATGACATCTTTCCGACTTTGAACTTGATGGTTTAACAAGTCTTAAGAAAGATGGCATAAAATGTATAATGTCTTCAATTTTATTATATTATGTGTGACTTCTTGGTTGTTCACAATTAAATATCATTTTAATCATTCATTGTTACATATCACAATAATTTGGAATTCAGTGATAGCGTATTATCTTATGTAACAACCTAAGTGGAGAAAGTGGACGAAGCCAAAAAAAGAACTGGAATGATGGCTCAAAAGATAAGAACACTGCCAGAGAATATGTGTTCGATTCTCAGCACCTACATGGTAACTCACACCATCTATAACAGAAGTTCTGAGGGGGGGGATCTGACTCTCTTCTTGTCTCCCCAGACACCAAGCACATAAATGGTGCACAGCCATGTATGCAGGCAAACAAAACAAGACCATATATAAAATAACTAGTAATTAAAATTTTAAATATATATTTTAATATATAATATAAATATATTATATAATAAATTATAACACAACATAAATATTTATAAGTATACATTATATTTCACACCATATATAATAAATACAATATAAATATACATGCATATACATGCACACACACACACACATATATATATATATGTATGTATATATATTTCAAACTTCCAATAAACACAATTAACTCACATTCTTGTTTTCTTGCCTTTTCCAAGGGGGACTTTAGTGTGGGATGGTTTACATGTTTTGGAACCTATACTGGTTTGGTTCTTAAATACTCTCCAAAGGCCCTGTTGTTAAAGGCTTAGTAAAAGTCTATGGGCCTACAAGGAAGTAGGCCCATAGAGAACCTTTGAGAAGCAGAGCCTGCCTAGAGGGTGGGAGAAAATTCTATCATTGGTAGGGTACCCTTGAAGGGCACTATGGAACCCTGGCCCTGCTCTGTTGTTTTGGCTTTCCTGGTGTTATGAAGAGAATAATTGGCCCCACCCCTTATGCAGATCATAATACTTAGCCCATCATAGGAACACAAGCAACAGAGCCAGAGATAGTAGACAAACTTCCCAAACTGTAAACCATCTCCTTCCTTTTGTTGTAGCAATTGAAAGGTAACAAACTTTCTCTGCTCTACAGGCTTCTGTTCTCATTTTTGGATAATCTGACATTTATAAGGATATGCTGTCTAGTTGTTTTCCTCTTGCCTTTCACAGGCAAGTGTGGGATTCAGTAACAAGGGAACTGGAGGCTTAATAACATAAGATAAAGGCCATTTGCCCTTTATGAAATTTTATAACTATTTCTTCTCACTTCTTCCCTAAACTAAAAGCCTTATTCTTCCCCTTAGAGCCTGGACAGAATGGGAAACTGCTGGGCCCAAGGCCCAGCTGCAGGAGCTCGTGGCATTGACCCTGTGACTTCCTAATAGATCCACAAAGTGTTTTGTTCCTGGAAATCATCTGTTGAGTAGCTCAGAGCCATTGTATATCTTGTTAGAGCAACAGAAGTGCCACAGAATGAACTAAAATCTCCCTGCAGACTTGCTATATCATATGCCCGGAACATTCTGAACTTTCAACAAATTCATGTTACAATCCTGAGTAGTCATGCTTAAGTCTGTATGGGGTTAAGTGAGAAATATGGTGCCGCTGTTACGTGTCTTTTGGGAATGACAAGGCCGTAGGCATAAAGGGTCTGGAGGAATCCTTTCTCAACCCTTTGTAAGTGTATCATGGGCTGAAGAAATAATAGGAAAGGGACTCAACTTTCCTGAAGCCTTATAATCTCAGGCATGACCTTACCCACCACCATGGCTTAGTTTGACATCGAGGACTCTCCTGGATCTTCAGGTTTATGGTGACAGTCATCAAGAGAGAAGACAGACTCTGTTTTAGCTGTTCCTTTTCTGGCCTGTCTATTTAGCTCTGTATATATGTACGTGTCTGTCTGTCTTATCTGTCATTTATCTATATCTCTGTTTATCATATACATATTCACCTGTTGCCTATCTATTTATACATCATATAATACCTATTAATCTATCATCCATTTTCCATTTGTCAACCATACATCTTTGATTCTTTTATTTATCTAGCTCTGTCACTGTTATATGACATATCCATCATCTCCCTTCACCAATGTATCATAACAACATAGTTCTTTCTTTACTTTTAAAATAAACTATTAAAATATTCTTAGAGAGTTAATAAAATTAATCTTACCAATAAAAGCCAGGAGCCAGGTATCAGGGTAAAACCTGGAAGATCAGAGAACCCGGAGCAGCCCTCAGTTACTTCCTACCTCTTTCCTTTCTATTTCTAAAAGGGCTGAGATCCTGTTTCTGCTCCACCTTATCACTTTCTGTCTCCACCTCTGGAGTGCTGGGATTAAAGGCATGAGCCACTACCACCTGGATTCTATGGTTACCTGGTATCTAGCTCTGCCCACTGATCTCCAGGCAAGCTTTATTTGTCAGAACACAGACAAAATATCACACAACATATTCCAGATACTCTCTCCTTTTTTTATTGTACTCTCATCTTCTCTCCTTCCTCTCCCTCCCCTTCCCATCTCCTTCTCCTCTCTCTGACTCTGATATTATCAGACTACAGATTCTATTTTGCCACCAATTATAAATACTGTTCTCTCTCTCTCCATATATGTATCCATTAAAAACTGCTTTATTAAAATTCATATCTTTATGAAAGTACACTTCTTGACATAATTTAGCATGAACGTAATCCATTTAACCCTCACCATCAAGTAAGGCCATCACCTGCAAGATTCCCTTCTTCCTTTGACTCCTTTCCAACAGCCTTGCCCACCCCTTTCTCTGTGCAAGGACAGCTTTGCTTACTGTGGTTTTTAGTTTGAATTTCCAGGATGTAGATAAGTAAAATCATTGAATATAAAACGTATCTCCCCTGTGGCATTTCACTCAACAGAGTGACTTTATCGCTGCTGTTGCATGTATCAACAGTTTCCTATTTCTCACTGCTCAGTAGAAACTCATTTCACGGACATAACAGAACTTCTATATGTGATTCCATATTGATAGGATTATAAGTTGTTCCTAGGACCAATAGATTTTCTGTAAGCATTTATTTATAAATATTCTTTGGCTATATGAATATAGGTAGATACATAGATAAATACATAGATAGGTTTAGATAAGTACCTAGGAGATGAATAGCTGACTCTTTCACTGTTTAAGAGAAGGACAGGCTGTTTTTGAAAGTGGCTATTCTTACTAGGAACCTGTAAGACTCCCTGTTACCTTACAACCCCACAGTTACCTCACATGGTCTGATTTCTTCCTCTCTTTGTAGATGCTGGGCTGATTATGTGTTGCTAACTCTTAGTAATTTTTAACTTCATTCCTCTAACGACCAAGTATGTCACATATTTCCATAGGTTTGTGCACAATCCGTATACTTTCTTTCAACTATTTCATCAACTCTTTTGCTTATTTCACATCAGTTATTTTTTTTTCTATCATGAATCCTGGAATATTTTTCATGCAGCCTAGCTAGTAATCCATTGCTTGCCAAAAGAGATCTTTCTCTAATCCAAGATCGCATAGGTCCTGTGTTCTTCTTTCTCATCTCTCTCTCCATGTCTATTGGAGTCTCAAGTATTTATGAAGGCCAAGGACATTTGCTACAAGACATTTGCCCTTTGGTCTTGTATCATTTAAATGAGAGTTTCTGGGTACATCCTGAGGTCACTGGAAATAGTGTGGCTCTTTTGGATACCCAGGTATGTGGTTCTCCAACTTCAGATGCCCATCCAGCTTCATGCCAGGGAGACAGTAGTCCACAAGCTCAGCCTCCCTTTTATGACCTCCTTAGGACAAGATGTAGGCAGACTTGAGACATCCAGTAGGAAAGAGTGGTCTCCCTGTCCCCTGACTCAATCCAGGAGGCATAGTGCTAGAGCAAAGGATCCTACCTACAGAACTCATGACTAACCAGGAGGACCTGCAGGAAGAACTGAGTAACTGCAACAGTGTATTGTAGTCTATGAACATGGTACTGCTGACCATTATATAGAGAGAGCTGAGTGCACTAGGACTGCTATGTCTCAGGATAAGGTCATTAATGTGAGAATTTAAAGGTTAGCATATTTGACCAAACTTCAAGCAGTCAGTTTAGTATTACAGGCCCTGGCTAGCATCTAATCTCATCTCTAAAGTTACTACAAGGTCTTAAGACATTCCATAACAAATATCTCTTCTAAGCAAAAAAAATCTGGAAACTTCTGGACTCATAGATACTCAAGCTATAAATCAAAACCCCTTCTGTCTGAATATATCAAAGTCAGACCATGGTTAAAAGTTTTTCCAGCATATTCCTTATTCCCTTGGAATTATAAACAGGGCTAGCAGAATCAAGACATCCATTTCATTTTAAAAAAGACATAATAGTACACTTTGGGAAAAAGCAATCAGTAGAACTTTCATTTCCTAACAGGTCCCAGATAGCCAGTTCAGTTGAGAGATGTGATGCTTCCCTCGAAATCTCCTTTAAGAACTCTAGCCTGATAGATAACCCCCAGATGAGCCTGTGTGTTTCTCTGGACCTTAATGTGCATTTGTGAACACTCGAACTTACTTCATCTCTTGTGGGATTCAGGAAAAGGTACACTTTTGGAGAAATTCATAACCAGAGTGTCTGAAGAGAAAGTAGCAACTGCTTCCCTGATACAGCATTAATTTGAACCTAAATACTTACCAAAAACAAAAGCAAAAATCTCACTTACAGCTACACACTGCACTGTTCTCTTTGAGCTATTACTTAACTGGTTGTTTTTGTTGGTTTGCACCTTGATGGAACAAGCATTTCCAAGGAGATATTATTTCCGCCAAGAGCAGGAGACACTGACATTCATATTAACAATGTATACAAAGGATGCTCCAAATTCTTGTCCCAGTTAACATTGCCTTGATGATGAGGTTCACCACTGAGATGCATCAATTCAGATGCCACAGCCACCTCCAATCTTGTGATGCCCATAGCCCACTTCTCCAGTATGTGGATCATGCACTGGTTTCTCCCTTTACCATGATGAAGTCCATATTGTCCTTCTGAACATGGCCAATCGGCGTGGAACATGATCCTATTATGCCCCTCACTCTTTAAATTCATTGCACAATTCTATACAGAAATGGATGGTTTCTACTCGTTGTGTTATACAATATATATATATATACATATATATATTGTGTTATACAATATATATACATATATATATATGTCATTGCTTTCCTTAGGAGCCTGCCTCTTATCAGTCTATCCCCTGGTCCTCAGAAAGAGAGGAACTGTTCTCCATTGGGGCCTTCTCCTATGATTCTCTGAGTTTCAAGCCATATGGTTCTCATTCTCAAAGACACTCATACATTTTCACATATATTTTCTGCTTTTCCAGCTCATATCTCCTCATAATATAATGACTATACTTGCTACGTGACCACAGAACATCTTTAGTACATGTTTTAACATCAGCAAAGCATTGTCAGTAACACTTCAGATTTTCCAGTCTATTTCTCAGCCCATCATCGCATCTCCAATAAAAACCTTATTTACTATAGCAAAGGCTCAGGACTAATGAGAGGTCTCAATGGGCAAAGATAATTGATTTCAAGTCTGATGACCTGTCTTTGGTTTCTGGAACCAACATGGTGCAAGGAGGGGTCTGAATCCTGATAGTTGTTATCTGACCTCCATACCCATGCATATATATATATATGTATGTATGTATGTATGTATGTATGTATGTATGTATATGTATATATATATATATACATACATATATATATGTATATATATGCACAAAACCAATGAGCTATAATGAAAATTAAATGAAAAGCATAGCTTTATTCTCTAAATGTCTTTATTAATATTCTACCTAGTTTTATTCATGTGATATCAAGGTATCAGGGAGCTAATTACATGATTCATATATTTAAACTTTTCATATTTTATGAGGTATTGGTGTCTTTGGATAACCTTGTTATCTGAGAAGCTATTATATCTTTTAGAGTTGGTATTCTGGTTAGTTTTTGTGACACAAGCTAGAGTTACCTAGGAACAGAAACCTAAATTGAGAAAACAAACCGATCAGATTGCCTATAGACAAATCTGTCTAACATTTTCTTGATTAATGGTTGATGTAGGATGATCCAGCCCACTGGGTATACAGCCACCCCTAAGTAGGTAGTTCTGGCTGATATAAGAATGCAAACTGAACAAGCCACGAAGAGCAAGTCAGTGAAGAACACTTCTTCATGGTAGCTGTTTCAGTCCAGACTTTCTGGTTCTTGCTAGAGTCCCTTCCTTGGTGTCACTTAATGGGCTGTTACTCAAAATATGTAAACCAAACAAACCTTTTCTTCCCCAAGTTGCTTTTGGTCATGGTGTTTCATGGTAGCAACAGAAACCTGACTAAGACAGGTAGCAACTTCCCAAAGAGTCATCACCTTGTTCTGTGTTGAACCTATCTTCCATTAACATTAACAATGTCTTTTTCTAATTCCCACACAGCATGCCAATATTACTTCCGTTCAGCTTCGGTCTAGGGTCAGGTACCAGAAAACTGGAGGCAGCCTCTGTTTCTCAGAACCTGCTGGAGTGAGTGACTGAGACCAAGCAGGTCTTAACTGTTTCATCATCTTCATCTTTCCTGAAGCACGCACAATGCAGACTGTGGCCTGAATTCTCATTTGTTCTGTTTCCTGACAAGCTCTAAGGAGGTCCCCTTGGTCCACATATTATAACCCACTGCTCATGGTTACTGTGAATCACTCTCAACTCTTCTTTTGACATCATTGGCCTCCCTGTCTTGTCAAACAATCCCTTTTGTAAACTAAGACATAGGCACAAATCACTAAATAATGCAGTCAAGAGTTTTCCCATATTAAAAACACACACACTCTCTCTCCTCTCTCTGCTCTGTCTCTGTCTCTTTGTCTCTCTCTCTCTCTCTCTCTCTCTCTCTCTCTCTCTCTCTCTCTGTGTGTGTGTGTGTGTGTGTGTGTGTGTGTGTGTAATTGCAGATTGAATTTTCCCCTTCCATTCCTCTTTTCCTCCCCCTTCCATCCACCCCCATTCTTTTTTTGTTTTGTTTTGTTTTTGTTTTTGTTTTTCTAAATTAAGCCTACTCCACTGGCTTCTCATTTGCATTTCTCTAGGAGAATTATATTGGACTTACTCTTGTTTCTTACCTTTATTAAATTTTTTTTTCAGTTGTTGGCTGGGTTCATTAGATTTCAGCCACTGTGACATACTATCTGAGACCATCGGTTTATGCGAGTAAAAGTTTGTATGGCTCATAGTGTTGGAGATTTCAGTCCATGATAGCTTATGCCCATTATTTGGGGGCTAGTAGAGGCACAATCCATCCTAGCAGAAGCATGTGGAAAATATCTGATCACCTCCTGCTGCCCAGGAAGGCAAAGGGAAGAAAAGAAAGAGGCAGAATCTTCTATTAGTTTCCAAGGCAAAGTTTCCTGACTTAACTTGTTCCTATTAGGTCAGGCTCCCAAAGGTTCCATATTTCCCATACTCTACAAACTAAAGACCAAACCTTTAACACATGGGTCTTTGGGGAAAACTTCTTAAACTCTCACAAAGGCATGGAGGAGTTTGGTTAGGTCTACAGTCTTGCTAAACTTCTATCAAATTTCTTATTTATGTCTTATTGAATGTTACACCTAGAGATGAGTTACAGTCTCATGTCATTTGTAATGTTGGCATTGCTGCATTCTGGTATTTACAGAATTTGTCCACAACACTTTTAGGAACCTGATTAATGTAAATTAGTTCTCGTGGAGTACCTTTCAGCTTACTGTGATTTTTTTTTTATTTTTATTTTGAGACACAACTTAGAAAAATGTGTTTACTGATTTGGGTATAAGGACTTTGTTTTGACATCTAATATTTTGACAATGAGAGTTTTTTTATCTATTTGTCCTCAGTAATTTTTTTTACCTGTGATCTTTCAAGCAGAAATCTCAGTAAACATTCTATTTATATATGATTAGCCTATTATTTTTATCACTAGAACTGTACCAAATAGAATAGTTTGTCTTTAACTTGCATTGTCTTACTTTTGGTCTTTTTGGCATCTACTTCTGAAATCTGTTCATTTCTTTTAGGCTAATTCTCTTTCTTCACTTTCTTCCTCCCTACCTCTTTCTCTTCCTTCCTTCCTTTATCCCTCCCCCTCTCTCTTCCTTCCTTCCTTCCTTCCTTCCTTCTTCCTTCCTTCCTTCCTTCCTTCCTTCCTTCCTTCCTTCCTTCCTTCCTCCTTACTTCTTTCCTGTCTCTCTCTTGCTTGTGTGTGTATATGTGTGTTTTCACATGTACATGTGCCTGCATTAGTTTATGTGTACCACATGCTTACAGAAGTCCACAGATGTCAGAAGAAGGAACCAAGTACTCTGGAAATGGAGTTGCCAGCTTTTGTGAGGTTACCACCTTGGTGAAGGGAATTGAAGCCAGCTTTTCTGAAAGAAAAGTAAGCATTTTTAATTGCTGAGCCATCTTTGAAATTCCAAACTTTACTATTTACCTAGCAAGAGAATTCATCAATTAAGTCCATTTCCTCCTCATTAGCTCCTTGTATCTGTGCATAATGAACCCAAGCACTTTTGTGTGTGATTTAAAGTTACATGATAAACCACAGATTACCAATCCCCTATATGTACTACATTCGAAGAGAGAATAAGAATTTGGGGTAAGATTACAAGTAGCAACCTTTAACAAATTATTACCTTTGTTTTCATTTATATAGTAGCTACTTATTCTAGTAGAAGATAGGAAATTATTTTTAACCTGAGATTGCTAAAATTAAGTGAGGTAAGTTATGACAAGTAGTGCAATATGTTAAGTATATAATGATGCATTTGTAAAATGGAATACTGTAGAGATGTAAAATATATTGCAGAAAGTATTTAATAACATGAAAAGAAGTTCATGCTATCATTATTAACCATTATAGACAAGCAAAGATTCAACTAAATAGTTTGCCTAATATTATATGATGCATGTCTTGAATGTTCACATTAGTTCATGTTTAAATCTATTTGGCTAATGCACTTCATTTATTGGGGTATAAATTTTTGAAATTAAAAAATTTGACAAATTTGTTGTGGGAAGATCATAATAAAACAAATCTTTTCAAGTTAACACGTAAACATTATTTTTATTTTCTTCTTCCTAAAGCAAAAAGCTTAGCCTAGCCCAGAATCTATTACAAAGAGAACAACATCACTTATGGAAGTTGTGACTGTCTTGTTACATCTGCCTCCCTTCCAACAGGTGCCTTTGCTTTTCCCCTACTGCCTTTGCGTGTCTCCTACATACATCTTGGATGCGAAGCAAAGTCATCAACCACTGGAAGACAGGCTCTCCTTCACTTTAGAAGATTCCAGGCTTCACATGGGGTTTTGGTATACAGGTTTATTGATAAGGGACATTTTTCTTATTTTGGTCTATAAATGAATTTACATTCTGCATTTAAAAACCTCCATAAAAATGTTTCATTTCCAAATTCTGTAAGCTTTGTAGACACTCTACACAGAAAATTTAGTCATGGTACTGTTTTGATGTTGTTGTTGTTTAAACGTGGCAGCATTTCAGAAATTTCCAAACACCATCCACCTAGCTGGCAATGGTTGTGGTTTTCACCGGATTACTTGGTCTTTGTATTCTTAAAATAAATCATTACTTTTATATTTTAAAACATTCTAAGAATCACACTCTTGTTTTTTCATTGACAAGATGTAATGTCTGCTTGTCATAATCCAGATGAGGAAAAAGAAAAAAAAGCAGAAGTAGCTTTCACTCCACAAAGGATCTTTTTATGCAGTTCAAGTCATTACTAACTCTGAAGCACTACATTCAATACAATGACTCAGGCTGATACAGGCTTCCAATACAATTCAATCTGGAACTCAGTTAAAACTGGAAGAGTATTAAGTGTTCACCATTAGATAAGAAACAAACCATTTTGACCTAGATCAATCATTTAGCATTCTTTCCTTTGTTTTCAACATCTTGTTTCCTCTTTGGATTTTAACAATCAGTTTCTCTAAAAATTCAAACTAATTCATTACTTTCATTACCCCATATACAGAAATTATGTAATATTGGGGAAGTTTTGTTATAAAATCATTGCTAAAGAACTGAGAGCTTTGTCTAAGTCATTTAATCATAATAATATAATTGATTGAACACTAACTTGTCCCAGCCATACAGCTAATGAGAGGGAAAGCTAAATGACCTCTAGTCAGTTTTTGTTTAAACAGCTCTGTTCACTAAACACTATAGCATTCAACACAGATTTGCATATAAAGTTCATCTGGCTAGCTTCTGAAGCTTTGCATTGCACCCAGAATGGCTGGCATTACAAACAGAAACAATACAACCTGGATATTTTACTATTTCTTTAATATATTGCCCTCATTTTCAATGAATTGTCATTCACACAGACCAACCGTAGACAAGTCTCTCTTTACCTTGTACTCTGGAGCCTTTCTCTTCTAGATATGTGTGTGGTGACAACACACGTGGTAATCACTTCCCAGGGAAGAAAGAGTATGTTGGCTCATGGTTCAATCAATGATCAATTTGTTCTATTATTTTGAGTCTGTGGCATTTAAGTTGTGGCAGAGGAGATGGTCCAGTCAGTGAAAGGCTTGGTGTGCTATAAATAGGACCTGAGTTTGATCCCATCATCCATGTAGGAAAAATGGGCATTCTGGTATATTTCTGTCATTTGGTACTAGAGAGGTAGAGAGAAGAAGATCCCTAGGGCTTCCTGGACAATCAGTTAGGCCAAAACCTTGAGCTCTTGGTTTAATGAGAAATAAAGTAGATAGTGGTGAAGGAATCCATGTAACATTGATGTCTAGCTTCTGCATTCATGTATACACAAGTCATACACCCACACACAGAGACACACACATATTTCACATACACACTACACATATACACAGACATAGACACAAACACATTCACAGCAAACAAGCACACACATAGCACACACACAGCTAAACAAACACAAAGCAGATAAACATGCACACACACACACTCGTGCAGAGAGAATATAGTAGGGCAGCAGAGAGTACAGCAAAGCTGCTCACTTCATGACTTTTAGGAAGCAAAGAAAGAAAAAGGCATGAACAGGGTCTGAAAATTCCTTCAAAATGACATTTCTAGTGACTGAGTTTCTTCCATCTAAACCCTAGATCTTACAGGTTCCACCTCATATAAAAGTATCAGGCTTTTGGTCACCAAGACTTTATCACTGGGCTTTTGTGAACATTTGAGAACCAAGTATAGAAATATGTACAGCTTTCTGCCTGTTTAATCTTCCTGCAAACTTCTACACCACCCTCAAGAAATACTAATTTGGAATGAAGACTTTAAGCATCATATTTGTCCGCTTTTGTTTTTTTTCACTCTTCCCATCTTCAATTTCTATGCAACAGTTCTCATTCCAAACAATTTAGTGAGCTATCTCCTCCAAAGGCTTTGTATAAATATTTCTCAACTGCATAAAGCCATCTGGAAGCTATGCTGGATCTAGCAATTGTACATTTAAAAAAAAAAGTCCTTGCCTTCAAGGAACTTAAAGTGACAGGAAGGTAAATCAGGCGACTGTTTCAGTGCAGGATGAGAAGTTCTCTGAGTGAAGTAGCCATACAGTCTCCTGTCCTAGAAAAGATATATGAATCAGATTTGGCAACGGTAGCACAAATAAAACCATTTGTCATTCTGTTTGACCACTGAAAGCAGTTATAACAAGTTGGAGATGAGTGCACACCCTGATCCATGAAGGCAGGTTTTTTTTTGCCAAGCACAAAAGAGACGCCCTAGCTTGCAAACACATGCACAAGGAGCCCAATGCCATTTGCTTTCTTCTAGCTGTTAATACTTTGTTGAATCTTAAGGATATTGGAGAGTCTAGGAATCTCTCTTCACTGCTCAAGATCTGAGATGATGGGGATTAGTTCTAAATCCAACCAAGAAGAAAAGTAGACTGGATGACAGGATGAAAAGCAACATAGGGGGAAAGAAATCTTAGAGAAAATGACTGTATTTTTCTCAAACATTTTCTATACATTTCTCATCAAGATAGGAATAGGAAAAATACTTCAAGCTTTTTAACTCCAATATTTTTACATGAGGAAATATAGAGGCTAGGATTTGATCAAAACCCCTACATCTTTGTCATGCGTATCCAAACATACTTAGCCCGCAGATATTTTAAATTGTTCTTATATCCAAGGTAGTGATTTGAGATAACTGATCAGGCAGCACCAACTGTGAAGTTGTAAGTCTTACTGCTGATACTTTACTACCAACACCACCCATCTTTGAAATACAAAATAAAAATGACTTAGGGTCAAAATACATTTTCATGACTGCCTAATGAATGATCTTGTTCTGTCATATAGATTTGGTCACCTACAATGAGGAATGCAAAGATTGGTTGCCTAAGAAGTTTTATATAATTAACATACAGGTATGGTGAGGTTAGGACCAATGTATTTCGGCCATTCTAAGTCTAAAGTCATTTTTCAATGGTTGAAATACCTTTATTGAATCTATGAAAGCCATGTAAGAAAATTTTCAAAACTAAAGTCAACCTACTGTCTTGTCACTATATAAGCAACGTCACACTTACTATCTTGATCATTACTGAAATACTTTCATCATAGGCATATGCATTTTATAATTGAAGTTCTGATGTAGATACAGTTTTATGATATGCCTTTCCATACTTAATTATATGATAAGTGCTTTTTTAAGATGCTTAATTGTTTTCATAATTACATATTTAAATGGTTGTATGACACTCTATCAAAACTCATTTTGTTATGTTTAGTTTTGTTTTTATAACTCTCTCTCGTGCGCACTCACTTTTGACATATTGTACAGTATACACAGACACTATCCAAATTCAGTGTTTCAAGCTCATGCCTCTGTCTGGCATTGGAGATCTGAACAACCCTGGCACCAAGAACTTGCAGGATTTTCCACTCTTCACTACATGCTTGTTCACAAGCCATGGGTCTAAGGAGCTATTGCTGATTGGAGGACTTTTAGAAATGCTGATATGGCATGCAGTTCTCTAGGTAGTATGTACACAAGCAGTTGAAAATGTTAAGAAACACAAACAGCAGAATCTATTGCCCAGAGATACTGATCCTGTAGATCTATGTTGCATAGAAAATCATGACAGGGAGAGAGCAAGTCTATCAAAGATAAGGTTAAGTGTTACTACACACCCCGTTAAAGCCCCATGTGCGAATTCTGCATATCTACCAAGTTCTCAGTAGTTGTCAAGCTGGAGGTCATGAACAACACTTTGAGATCAGCAGTGGTGTAGAATAGCCACCGTTCTAAATCAAATGAACTTCAGGCCTTTATTCTACACTTCTCATCTGTCAAATTGAAGTTCTCAAATCTTGTGTATGAAAGGGGAGAATGGGCTAGAGAAATGGCTCAGCAGTTAAGAACTACTCGTACAGAGAGCATGTTCCCAGCACCCACATAATTTGGAGGAGTTCGTAGAGCCTTCCAAAGTCATAAGGATGCATAGACACAAGGTCAAACTAACAGAACTTCCCTGGACAAATGGAGGCAGATAATAGTGCAGAAGCCATTAGCATTTATAAGAAAAGATAAGCAGTTGTTACTAGTTTATTGTTTGTGTTCTGAGCAGATGGAAGGGCTGGTATTATAGTTCAGTTGGTAGAGGGCTCATATAACACACACAATACTCTGAGTTCTATCTATCACTGTAATCTAGGTGTAGTTGCACATGCCAACATATGGGAGGAGACAGGAGTTTAAAACCAGCCTGGGTACATGTGATGTTGTCATAATATTTACAATGATGGGATAATGTTATCCTCTTTCCTTAAGTTCATTCAATTCACCTAAATGTTTTAAGTCGAATTGTATCTTTTTAAATGCCTCTGACTCATAGACGAAGTTCTTCTCCACTCTCCAAAACCTCTACATATTGGTTTTGTAGAACATTTCCTATTTCAAGACTCATTAATACATGTATGGCCACTCTGGCTCCATCCCTTCTATTGGGGCTCACTCAGCTTTAAATCATGTCATTGATCTGGAGTTCCTTGATGAGAGCATTTGTTCTAGGAGTATGTTATAACACATTTTAAGTAGCCCTGGTACTTGCTCCTGTGGATAAAAATGATGCTGATAATAAGGACCAACACAATAGATATCATATCTTACAGCAGCTCAGATCACAAACTCGACCTTGCAACCAGAATCCTTTGGGATTGATCCAGAACACTATGTGAGAAATGGCTGAAAGGGTCATCTCTGGGCTTTTAATGGGGGATACACTGGGAGTATTCAGCCTAGTATTCTTCTATGTGGTATTGATGATTGGTTGTTGAGAAGATGGTGCAAGGCCACTGAGTTCAGACATACTCCAGGCTCTATGCTATAAATAATACTAAAAATAAATAATAAAAAGTGAAATGTTTTAAATGAAAGGTGATGGCCTGTGCACCTAACACAGAGACCCTCTAGCCTTTGTGGTAACAAGGTAATCTGATTGCCATTGATTTTTTTCACCTCAGTTACTAAGAAGGTGATGAAATGGTATCCTCACAGATGTATTGAATCAGATACTAAACAAAGAGCAACATAAAGAACGATTATCAGCAACCTTGCTTTCATCCTGCTGATTATGACATTACAGCAAGGCAAGGTCTGGGTGACTTAAACACAGCAGGCAGGAGGGGCGCCTGGGGAATGCTGCTTAAGTTTCTTCACAGTTCTTAGGTGGTGGCTCATTTCAGAATTCCACAAGCCCATTCCCTGATTTGTAACTTTAAAGGGGACCATGTCCACTTCTGCAGTTTACTGATAGGTTTTGTGAAGTGATCTAATTACCCACTTTTATTGTACCATGAGGAAAATAGCAGAGTGCAGCACATGCTTTTGCTATGTACATTGTAGTGGGGTGTTAAGCAGAAGGAACTGTTTATGGGCCCACCAATTGATACCTAAGAGTGTGTGGGACCCCACGGTATTTTGAAAGAAAAGCCATATTGCTGACTTGCTAATGAAATTTTTAGGTGGTTTTTAGTAAGCGAATAGGAGAATCTGTTTGAAATGTTTGACAGAGTTAAAACTGGCCTACAAAGGCTGACTTTATGACCCATGCTAAATTCATGTGTGACTCACAAATTCTTCCAGATTTGATTGTTTATTTCCTTTTCTTTAGTCCGGCTGCTAAAAGCCACGACAAAGATGTATACACCTAAGCAGTTTCACTATCTTTGAATATGTGTGTTTGCAAAATTTCCACCTTGCCACATTTGCCTTCCCTGTGTGTGTAGCATGGTGAATGCTCACCATGACATTTTCTTCAGGGCTGGTTTGCAGATCTTTGTCCTGCCCACCACTGGCCACCATTACTCAAGGCCAGTAACAGCAGAGAATGCAGAGGCTGGAGAGGATTCTTTTGTGGAAACTCCAGTAGAGTTTGTGAAACACTGTCAACTGAAGCAAAGCAGGCAATGGCAGTGCTAACCACTGGTGGTTCTGCAACAACAGCAACACTTGGAGTCAGGGCTGCTGGTCCTGAAACTATCATCTCCTTCTGCAGGCAAAAGTCCTGATGAAATAAGCCTGATCAACAGAGAGAAATCAAAAGCAGCAGTAAGAAGTCAAGAACAAATGCCGAAATTGGGTGGACAAGAAAAAAAAACTACTAAAACATGTATATTGTAAATTCTAGCCAGGTGTGTGTGTGTGTGTGTGTGTGTGTGTGTGTGTGTGTGTGTAAGTATATTTTGCCTTACTCAAAATGCTCACATTGTATTTCTCTCCAAGAGAGAAGGTAGGGGGAAGAGCTTCCAGGGGAGCCCAGCAATTCTCAATCTTCAGGATAATAACAGAACGGTTTGGAGGACTAACTAAGGAGATTACAGAGCTCCAGCATCAGAGGTGCAGGGATTTTCAAGTGAAGCAAGGTTGGAATTAATTAAGAGAAGGTTTTATTACAGATTTATGGATGGAGGAAGGAGCAGACAATGACAGTTGTGTTCCCCTAAGGATGTCAAGAGTGAACATGCTTCTCAAGAGGCAGCTACTCCACTCTTGGAGATTCTGATATGGATTTAATCTCCACGTGTGAACAGGAACCCACAGAGTAATCAGAACTGCCATGTATGTGTGTTATCTGTTTTTGTTTCATGGGTTTTGTGAAGTAAAAAATTCTTCACAGCCTATGATACTAAACAGTACATGGTTGACAATACCAGTGTGGCCACCTTTTAGCCTGTGAACTAGGTTAAATAATTACAGTTATTAAATGTTAGCTGCCTTAATTTCATAAAGCAGATGGCAGGAGTTTGCACACAGACACAGGATAACTTATGAGGCAGTGTAAAATGAGTTGGCAGGTGTGTGTGAAAAGAATCCCTCTTTAACTCTCCCTTATTGAAAGGTACTTCACTGTCTCTAGGAGAGAAAATGAGACCTGTACTAGCAGACTCCATCATAGCACAGCCATAAGTTTATTTTAGAAGCACTCACAGGCTAGCCAGGAACCACACAGGGTCTATCAACCTGAAACTAGAGATTTTCTTCTAGAGGGAAACTGAGGGTAACCAGTGGGGTTCAGAAGAACAGGAACACTGTTAGTAGTAGACTGTCACAGGGATGAGATAACTGTGCTTTTATTTCTTAGGGAAATAAACCATCTGGATGTTTAAGGACTACAGATCACTGACTACAGACCAGAGGTAAATCAGGACAGAGACATAAAGAAAATACTCTCACCCAAGGCTGCTTAGGCAAGAACATAGCTCACCCAATATAACAGTACATACCATAAATGCCAAATGCTGTGACCTGGGGGTTTCAGTCTTGAGTACACTCTATAAGGAAAGTCATAAATATGGAAGAAATCAGGATTAATTATATATAACCATTAAATCAACAGTTACATTAACTGAAAAGGGAATACTTAATAAAGAGGAAGTTTGGGTGATTCACATATAAGTGAAATGAGAAAAAAAGCAAAATATGTTTGTAGGTAACTTCAAAACCACAAAGGGCAAAGAAATGAGCTCCTATTTCTACTTGGTGTGCTTTCTAGGTGTGTGACCTTAAGCCAGTGGTTCTAAATGAGGGCCATCTTTGTCACAGAGGGTATGTTGGAGGATGCCTACAGATAACCTTGGTGGTCACAATTGGGGACAAGGGGCTGCTGACAAGGGTCAGGCTGGAAATGATGCTGAGAATCCTGAGACACATAAAACACCTTCCAAAATACTGAATCCATAATACAGAATCATCCGGCCCTAAGGCTCAATAGACCTGAGCCTCAGAAAAATGACGTAAACACATTGATCACTTCTCCAAATGAGCACATTTCTAATGTGAAGTTGAAAACAATGATACCCATTGAATAACATGGTGTAGAGACTAGAACAGGATGATTCACACTGAAAACCAATAGTCTTGTTTTTGGTCAATTCTCAACTCTGATTATTTATCACCATTTCTGAAGGGGAAAGGAAATGGTGGCCACCTTCTATAAACTTCTTTCAATGTTTGAATTCTTCCCACATTTTCTCCAGGGAATATGATTAACGTATAAGACAATAACTTGTAAAGAGGAATATATAAATGTGCTTTTTTTAGTACTAAGATAGTGGGAGTTTGAGGATTCATGCAGCAACGGGAGGTTAGCAAAGACACTTTTCATCTCAGGATTCATCTGATGCCAGGCTATATGCTCAGCAATGTTGGTAAACTGTACATACAACTAAAAACCCAGGTTAAAGTGAAAGTTCAGAACATAAACTGTAGCATCAGGAGGAAACACTGCATATGATATCATTTTGATTTGAAAAGATCAACCAAAAACTATTCCAGGAAAACAATGGCCATTTTATTGAGTGTCTAAAATTTCTTAGAAATATACCCTGCTCCCTGTCTCTTTCTTTTCTCTCCATCTACCTCTTCCTCCTCCCCTTTCTCCTCCTCCTTTTTCTCCTCCATCCTTCCTTCTTCCCTCCCACTTCTCCTTCTTTCCTCTTCCTCATTGTCACCCTCATCATCATTACCTAAGAATGAAGAGAAGTGAGGCAGATATTTTCATTATTTATCTTTCATGGTGAACTGTGTATTATTTTGAATACATACTTATGAACCTCTGTCTTTGTTCATTCCTGGTGCTATAACAAAATTGCATATATTGGGTAATTTGTAAATGATGGAAAATGACTTTCCATAGTTCTTGATTCTGGGTGTCTAAATCAAGGTGGTGGAAGGTCAGTGTGGCTTGAAAGAAAATGGCCCCCATAGACTCATAGAGAGTGACATTATTAGAGCTATGGCCTTGTTTTTGATGGTGTGACCTGGTTGGAGGAAGTATATCATTGAGAATGGGTGCTGAATTTAAGCCAGGCTCAGTGGCTCACTCTCTTCCTTCTGCCTGAGGATCCAGATGTAGAATTCTAAACTACTTTTCCAGCATCCTGTAATGGTGTCTACCTCCTTGGCATGCACTGAAACACAAGAGAAAAGTCAAAGGAAACATCATACAACCCAGTGACCCTCTCCCCTTTCTCCCCTTAGTTTCTCACCGCTATAGGAGCTGTTGGTGACACTGTGTGTGATGGCTATTCTTGGTTGTCATGACTATATCTGGAATCAACCTGAATAGCTGGATATACTAATGAGGGTTTTTTTTATTGAATTATTTGAGGATCTAATCAACCTCTGGATCATATCTCTAGACCCTAAAGTATCTTCACATGTTTTTAATCTACATTTAATATACAAGCAGTTGTTTTCTTATTTATAACTAATATTAGGCATATACCCTCTTATTCATATTAAAAATATGAGTTATAAAGACCATTTTGCTTACTTAATAATCTTGGCAAATAAAATGTGGTTACATAGTAGGCCTTTTATTTGCTTAAAGATAAACCAGTTAAGTGCATTAAACACAAACAAAGAAAAAAAATGTCACCACAATATAGTATTAAATACTGAACATCAATCATTCAATATAGATCTTTTTAAAAAGCCATCAAATGTACTCACTCACTGACAAAGGATATAGAAATTATATAATAGAATATATATATATATATATATATATATATATATATATATATACATCTTTAGAGAAACAAAAATAACCTTATGCCAAGTTTTATGCTGGCATATACGACTCATCTTCACCTTTGTCCGTTAACTAATAAGACAAAGGATTGTAAGGAATACCCAGTTGGTATGGGGTCAAAAAATGTATGGGTTAGAGAGATGACTCAGAGGTTAACAGTATCTGCTGCTCTTGCAGAGGATTTGCATTTAGTTCGCAAAAGCCACTGGATAGCTCCCAATTGTGCAAAACTCCAGTTCCAGAGGATCTGGCAGCCTCTTCTGGCCTCCAAGCACACCAGGCACACATGAATACAAGTAGACAAACATTTATACACACAGAATATAAATAAATTCTTTTTTAAACAATAAGTGTGAATTAATATAAAATCTAAGGAGGTCAGAGAGATAGACAAATATACAGACAAGCAGATAAGCATACACACATTCCTTTGTTTCTATTACTATTAATTACTAATAATGTGATGTGAAGTAACAACCAGGAAACTAAAATTCTATCATAACAAGTCTATATTTATGTTCAAGGACATCACTTGTATTTTCTTTTTTGAATGTTTTTGTATTACTTATGGAAGAGCAGAAGAAAAATATTCTAAATTATTATTTTCTTGGTATTTCAAACTGGACAAAGACTGGCACATATAACAAAATCAAAAGAAATTGAAGACACTATACTTGTGGGAATACCATGACTTGGCCCATCTAATTATGTCTGATATCCTCCACAAAATGAGGGATCTCAAGCTTCACGGTGGCTATCTACTTAATAGTCAATTGTGGCTCCCTACTAAATAATAGCATTGGAACTATATGATCTCACAAAGAGACTTGACAGGCAAGCACTGGGTAAAGGCCTGTCTAAAGTGGGAAAAGCTTTTTATTATTTTTCTCAGTAAATAAAACCCTAGAATGGATTTTCTTTCCAAGATGTGTTTTTGTTTTATCACAATGACCTTTCTAAGCAAAGATGAAGCCAGCCTCAGGTAAAAAGAAATGGCCACATTTCATCTACGGTTAGCCTCCGTGACCTCTGAACTTGGTTTTTCTATCTGAACCTCTTTTCATGCATCATTTCCCCCAGTGTCTGATAAGGGATACTCAAGCGCTTGAGCAAGGCCAGATAGGAACTTTGACTTTCAGAGAATAGCCAGCAAACACATTCTAGTCCACTTTAATTGGTGATATTATTCCTCTCTATATACACATGTTTTCTTATACTATACCAGCAGGCTGAGAAGTACAACCTCAAGACGGTTGGAGCCATTGAATCTGGTCACATTACCATTTGGGGTCCCTTTATTATCTACGTTATGTAAGTGTCTGTACACTCACACACACACACACACAAGCACACACTTCTGTGTATTTACACACACAGTCATATCGTCTCATCTTTTTTTTTTTTTTTTTTTCCTATCTCTAACACAAAAGTCAAGGGGTTTGGGAGCACGTACAAAAAAAGAGATTTCTAAGCGAGCAGGCGATTGGACCGGGGTCATTCGAAAGGGTAATTATTGTTAAATGTCAGGTTAACTCTGAAGGCCTCAGCTCATCCAACTGAGAGCAGATTAGCCCAGATGGAGACATTTTCAACACGGTGCTGTCTGGCCAATCAGAGGCAGCTGGGATTAACCAAATACCTTCTCTCATCTGCTTGCTCACAGAAAGGTCAGTTTCTGCTCATTGCTTCTCTTCTAAGATGTGCTTTTTTTCCCCCTTTCCTTTTCTCCCTCTCTCTCTTTTTTATTTATAGAAGTCTTGTGGAGGAAATCATGGCCCTTTTATCAGAGAATTAAATATTCAGCATCCAAAATCCAGTTTGTGAGAGTCAACTTCATTCACTTTCAAGACCACTTTTATCTTGTTTTAAGTGCTGAAGATACCCAGGGCACATGTCCTCAGGAGCGTATTTTACCCTCAGCCCTCCTGCTAGGCTGGAGGTCTGCCTGGTGTGTTTTGCGTATTTTTCTTTTTTTTTTCTGAAGCCGCACTTGTTTTATTCTATGCTTTTTCTTCTCTAAGGGTGCAGGGTTTTGCCTCCTATCATTTTCTTCATAAAAAGAGAGATGCAAGAACGAAAGTAACCCTGGAGTGCTCTAAGAGATAATCTGATCTTATGTACAGCCTTTTCTTCCCTGAGCAACAAAAATGAGCCTGTGCATAAAAATCAGGGCTGAAATGAACGGGGAGGGAAATACGGATCACAGAGTCATCAGGTGCCTGTGCACATACCTATGTGTGTGCCTCCACACACAAGCACACACGCTGTACTTTATCCATAGATGGCACACCTGTTTTTGCTGACTGTTTTTCTTTATGAAAATAAATATGTATCTCAGGGAAGTCCATAGTGCCATTTCTCTATGCCACATAAACTGAAGTAATTTTCCCCATTTTAGAATACAGTTGATGTGGGACATAAGAACTTGTGTGTTTAAAAGAGTCTGCTTAAAAGTTGAATGAGGGCATTGGAGTGAACTGTCCTTGCTGCCACTGTAAGCCTGTTTCAGAATTCACATTCTATCCTATTGTGTTTTAACCTCACTGCCCCCCCACATACCATTTTCCACTGGTTTTTATGATACAAAGATGTTTTAAATGAGAAGCAAACATTAGTAGACTAAAGGAAGTTTCTTCTCAAGCAATTTACTGTGAATTGGACCTGCCTTAACCAGCTATCAGATCTTGATGCAGAAGGCAGTCATTGATAATGATGGGCTCCTATGAAGACTGTTTGCTATGGTTAAGCCACATTAACTCCTGGATCTGATACCCAGACCTGATTTTACTGGAGTATGCTGTAAAAAGGAGCAAGATCCTTCAGTGAAATCACCCACTCAAACCCTAGATCGGGTAGAAGATGACCTGTGATTGGGAAGGTAAGGGAGGGTCCCAAGAGCAGGTATTGCACAGTGTCAAAAGGATACATGGGGACCTTAAGGGCAGCTTAACAGCTAGAGCTGGCACAGTGTCTGTGACAAAGTAGAGTGGTTGTGGATTTTCACTCAAAGTATTACGCACACGTCACAACATATTCATTTAAGGAAACAAGTGAGGAGAATAGACAAATATTCTGTAAAGAAGAATTCTGAATATCTATCTATCTATATATACAAGAAGATGAGGCTAGTTCCCCATCCCTCAGTGCAGGTTATGCACAGTGACTTCTTTCTGTAAATACATGGAAAGGGAGGAACATGAGTAATGAGCAACATCATGGTCATGAAGCTTGAAGTGCTATCTCAGCCAGATGAACAAGGTCAAGGTCAACAGTAATGATGAGTCACACTGATAATAGGTCATGGTACTGTGATGTGATATGTGAGCTCCCTCCACAAACACATGACTCCTGTCTATTTAGAGCAAGAGCAAGAGGAAACCAATTCTACAAAACACTCGTTCAGTCAGCCTCAAAGCTTTCAAGGTCATCAAAATCTATGAATGCTAGACACCATGACAACTGAAAGGATTCTGGCACCCTGGGTGGGATCGTGAAACAGAACAAGGACATGATGGAAAGAGCTGAGGACCCCTAAGCACAGTGCTTGCTTTGAACCTAATTCATCCATGCTGTTCCTTCACAGTGAAAAGTATACATGCAGCATGAGGACAAGACGCTATCAGAAGTGAAATCCAAGTGTGGGTGCTGAGGCTTTGTACTACTTCAAAATCACTATGTAAGCCCTAAACTACTCACCCACTATTGAGTAGTAAGCTGAAATTTTGAGAAATTAAACAGAAACTATAGCAATAATTTCAAACTATTTAAATATTTAAAAATGTATTGGACTGAAACAACTTGTTAGAGTTTGGAAAAATGTGCAGGTAAAAAGACAATCTAGAGAATTACACAAAGGAAATTTGACAAAAATTTCAAAAGTTGAATGACATTAAAATTTTGCTTAGATAAACTAAAAATCCGAACACATGTGTATTCAGAAAGGATTGTTCCAGTCCCTGCTGCCCACTCATGGGCTGGTCCCAGGAGCTGGCTTCCTGGTTTGCTTAACTCAAAGAAGCAAGTTGGCAGGGAGATATGTTGCAATGAATGTTTCTGACCCTGCAAGGTCTCACTGCCCTTGAGCCCCAAATAAACACACGAAGATTTATATTAATTTTGAAACTGTTGGCCAGTGGCTAGGACTTCTTATTGGCTAGCACTGTCTTAATTATTAACCCATAATTACTAATCTATGTATTTCCATATGGTTTTGGCTTACTGGAGAATGGGAGAATGCCTGGTGCAATCTTTCTTCCCAGGCTGTACATGACGACTCTGTCTGCCTACTTTTCCCAGAATATTTATCTTCTAGCCCTGCCTAGCCTTCCTACCTGGCCAATCAGTCAATCAGTATTTTATTCATTAACACATATGAGAAACATAAGTACAGAAGGACAACCCCGATCAGAGGTATGCTTATTTAAGTAGGAGCTTGGCTATAATGGGGCTTCAGTCTAAAAGGCAGCAGAAAAGGTGATATAAACATGACTTGTTAATGCTGGCTATTTCAGGTTTACTTTAACAGTACAAACTATCAGGAGATCATTCAAATAATACTAATAGCAAACCACTGAAAGATTTGACTGGACCACTGTAGCATGATTTCTAATAGGTCTTAATAATTAACACCTGCAGTCAAATATCAGGGTATATGCTGAAATATCAGAGAAATAAAGGATTCAGCCATTAAAGAAGACTTCTTACCTCTACTGAATCTTCAAACCAAATGAATGATCCTGTCTCTAGGAATTCTCACACTGAATGTCATGAGCTCCTGTCTCCTCCTGCTTTATATTCCTCTCTCTGCCCAGCCATATCACTCCTGTTTCCACCTCACTTGTGATGGGATTAAAGGTGTGGGATCCCAAGTGCTGGGACCAAAGGTATGACCTCTGTTACTCTTTTAGCCTGGATCAATCTCCTGTAGCCCAGGTGGCCTTGAACTCAAAAAGATCTATCTGCTTCTGTCTCCCAAATGCTAGAATTAAAGGTGTGTGCTACCACTGCCTGACCTCTATGGGTAACTAGTGGCTAGCTCCACATTCTGATCTTTAGGCAAGCTTTATTTGCTACAACACAAGTAAAATATTTTCATATATCCCTTTTTGTCTAAAATTAAAAAGGTTATAACTAATATAAGAAAAACTATATCCAATGCATACAATACTATATATATATAATCATATGTATATATATTTATATATATATTGTCACCAACAATGTCTAGTCCATAAGCAGTTGACAAACTCAGGAAAAATACTCCATATCTATCCTAACTTGAGTCCAAAAGTTGTATCTAATTCACTCTCTATTCTTACTTACATTGCAAAAAAATACCTTTATATGTCTCTCAACTTTATGCACCTTACATTCCCTTAGTGAATCCTTTTCCTGAATCTGGTAACAATGAAAACTAGAAGTGTGATTATGAAGTCTTCAACTCCATCAGAGACCCGAGAAGGGAATACTATTACCCGAATAAGCAGGAAGTACAAGCAAGCAACTTCTAGAAAAATGTGTGAAATTACAGAAAAAGCCAGATTCATGGGCAGTCACTCAAAGTTTCTCTGCAATGTTGGGGCATCAATCTTTGGCTTACAAGCCTAGAATATTCAACAGAATTTTCTATGAAGCAGGACATTCTAAAGGCCTGACCTGCCTTGTCTTGGCAATGTTTGGCAGTGACACTCTTTTGTGTCCTGCTTGTCCAATTTGGACTGCATACTGTCAGTAATTGGGGAAAGGGCACTTTCTTGCCCAGTGGCTTACTTTTGCTCCAAAGAAAGTAAACTCCATGTGGAATTTCTTCAATGCCCATAATCTTCTCCCAAGTGGATTGGTGCTGCCAGTAGCAGGCATGTCTCATTGTCATATAAAAAGAACCTGTTATTAAAAACATCTTAAATGCCATATTTTGTATTTCTCTGAAGTGTTTGAAGATGACATGTCTATCTAAACTGTATCTCTGTTTGACCTTGAAGACATACCTAATATGACTACAAGTTCAATTGTAATAGGTGACTAACCTGCATTTCTTTATTTTCTTAAATAGTTGACAATAATACCTTTCAAGGACCAGAAATTTTCATTACATTGTTAAATGAGCTGTATAGGTACAGTACCTTGAATAAGTTTAGAAATGTATGTACAGTGTGTTTTAACAAAAGTAATGTTACATTTGTATCTATATACAAAAATCCATATAAATGTAAAATATTTAAAACTAGTAGTTGCTTCTTTGGTTTAAAAGTAAATTCAATAGACTACTATTGAAGGTAGTGGAGGTAAGCTTACTGCAGAGAGAGGATACAAAGCTGCTGTAACTTTTGATCTCTTCATAGGTGCACATGACCTTCACATGAACTTTTGACCAATTGTTTCTCATTTAAACAATGATGTGTGTTTCTAATTGCTATACTTACATAATTCCCAAGTATATGTATTTTGGTTAATAATACAAGTAATTTTCCTAAGTGTCTTTCTTTAAGTTGTTTATTTTCAAAAAGGTCAAATGAGAAGAGTTGAGTGTCCATAACACAGTATGCTTATCACCTCAGATATTTTCTAGATATCGTGGTTATTTTTCTTCTCTTCTTGGCCCTAAATAAGTACCAAACAGGAAGATATGCTGATTTAAGCAGCAGGGCAGAGAAGAGCTGATGTCAACATGACATGTTAAATGCTAGTTATTTCAGGTTCACAGTAGTGCAGAATATTAGGAGATCATTCAAATCATGCTACGAGCACACCAATGAAGGACTTGGCTATATTGACGTTCTGTAGTAGTCAAGGGATGGGCTTTATTGCTGCCTTTACATTCCAACATTAAACAATGTAATAGCTGACATTAGAAACCCTGTAGTCTTTAAGACATTTGGTGGTATTTGAGTAGAAAATCAAAACCTCAGAGAAGCACCTGACTTAGATTATGATGATAAACAAAGCTGGGCATTTTGTTCCATACCAGAAATGGGACATTCCTGAGTTTGTCCATAGCTCCCATGTAGCAAAGGAAAACTGCAGAGAAATATCTCTTAAGGCAATAAAAGAATGGTGTCTTCTAGCGCTGACATATTTCAGTTGTTATTGTCTTCTGAGCCGACCAGTGATACTGGATAATAGCAAGATCTTTTGACAGTGGCTTATTTATGTGCCTTTGAAATGAGTGTGTCTATGAGGATGGGGAAGCATGCAGGTTGCACAAATAAAGTGGCAGCTGAGGTTAATATGCTCAAAGTGAATTTGTTTCTTCCTTGGATGCACTGATCAAGGTTTCAGTAAAATATCTTTAAATTGTTCATCCACTACAGAGGAGTTACACAACAATGAAAAGAAATGATTGCAGCAAAAAGGATTTGGATGAACAATAGAGATCAATTTCAGTTTTTCTTGTTTCCAACTTGTAAAATTGTCAGCAAAACTCATAGTTGTTCACTGTCCAAACAATTTAATAAAGACATTTAGCTGTTGGCTTTTCCGGTCCAAATTACTATTAGTAGAGTTAAACTCATTTAACATAAGATTAAAAGTATTGTGGTGCTTTGCTTCAGAAAAATAACTTTTTGTAACTTGAATTTAAAATTATAATCAATAAAATTAAAATGCAGTTGGGATGACTGGCTTCAAGTGGCATGGTAATGCCAAGATTTTCTTTTTGGAAATTAGATTGAAACCAATTTATCTAAATACTTGAGGCAGGTGATGTGTTCTGTATCAGTGTATCCAGAGATGCACCTGCACTGTGAACAAACCACTACTGGAGGTGGGCAGCACAGGGCCATTAACACTGTCTGCAGATGAAGCTCATTCTGTCATTGCTCCATGACTCATGTTACACTTGAGCAAATGGAGGCTATAGAGCAATGGTTCTCAACCTGTGTGTCACAACACCCTGTGGAGGGGGGAGACAACCCTTTCACAGGGTTGCCTAAGACCAAGAAAACACAGCTATTTACATTGTGATTCATAACAGTAGCAAGATTACAGTTATGAAGCAACAACAAAAATATTTTTATGATTGACAGTCAACATAACATGAGGAACTCTACTAAAGTTTGAGAGACATTGCTACAGAGTATGTCCTCCAAACAATACAGTGCCTAGCACAGTGTCTGGTACATTATAAATGAATATTTAAGATCAACTTACCAGAACAAAAAGGAAAGTAAACGTACGAATCTCTGCTAGTTCTGAATACAATACATTCTACTATCGTAATTTAATTGTGAAGCAAACACGGACGAAGAAGTCGCCACACAAATATATTTCCTACTTGCCCTTCCAGCTTCCTGTTAGTGGTGGGGCTTTTTGGAACCTCACCTACCTTGCCTTGCACCTTCCCAGTTCTACCTTTCACTTCAAATTCTGAGTGTAGGCAACTCAGCCAGTATGCCAGCACTACCTGTTACCTCATCAGACACACCAGGCTGAAGGGAAGAAGAGAAGAAACACATGGAAGCCAGTCCCCAACAGGACCACAACACTCTTTAACACCAGGAATGGGACTCTGCCAGATTTCCTCAGGATTGGAAAAGCAAGAACCTGTTTTTTCCCAACTCTTAGCATTTTCAGTCTCTGTCACGTGTAGCTCATTGCATTCTTTCTAATTGATACTCAGCATTATAAGGTTCTAGTGTCAATAATTAAACACAGGAAGCTGATGAACCAGTTCTGTTCAGACTAGTATGTTAGTTCCCAGAGACTAAAGAGCTTTGTTTTTTCTTTTCTTTTTCAATTTGGTTAGATTGACTACTAGTCACCAGTTGAAAATGGTTGCTTTGACTCCCCTATACAATATCTTTGAAATGGCAGACAGGGGATCTAAGTATGCTATTAATATATGACAAGGCAAAGAATAGACCCCAATAACAAAATTTTATCTGCACACAATTCCTGAGTGCTAATTGTACTAAGTAATTGGAAATCTTAAGTAATCTAAACATTAAATTTTGTATGTATATAATATATATTATATATGTGGTTTTAATGTGAACCTATCTGTTAACTTTTCTACATAGAAAATGGTCATTTTCCTCAAATTATGAAATAAAGTACATCATGTGTAATTTGATAGGGTCAGTGGCTATACTGCACAAAATTATACAGATAAATTCACCAGCATATCATATAATAAAAGTGAAAAGAGAGACCATGGGCAGCCTCACAGACACAAGAGTGAAGAAAAGCAGAAAATCCTGAGTCTGGATGTGCTAAGGGTAGTTGTGCAAATCAGGGAACTTCTGATTGGATCATAATTGGAAGGGAAAGGGAGGAGAGGGGAGGGAAGGAAGGGAGAAAATGAAGGGAGATGAAGAGAGGGGAAAAGGAAAGGAAGAAAACCAATCTTCTGCTATTCCAAACCCATCTAACCTATGACTAATAAATTAAAGCAAAGCTAATTTAAAATAAAACAAGATACACATAACCGATGCAAGTATGGAATGACTTCACTTGCCAGCAAAATCAAGCCTCACCTATCAGCAAATGGTTTTTATAGGTAACTTTACTATCATCTCTAGCAGCAAAACAGCCATGCTAATCCAACCGCCATCACTTTAAACAGAGCCTGTCGTTAACTTGTAATTTTCTGCAGCCATGCTCAGCCACTTCTAACACATTTAAATTAGAAAGGACTATGCTAATTTTGCTTCATAGCCAGAGTAATTGTTGTAAGACATAATTATCTTTCTCTCACCCCCCCCAATTGTTTTATCTTCCAGTTTTCTTTTATTTCGTTTTGTTTAAACTCAGCTGTTACCCATGTCCATTTATGTCTGAGGCATTGCAAGCCTCTGCCTTTCTGAGAATAGTATTTTCATCTCCCAGAGTCATCAAGAGTGAAGGGGGTCTGTAACCAGCAGTCAGGTTGGCCCTCGATAGGGTTGTTCTGGAGAAGTACATGAGTTTACATTGGTGAATGCACACTACATTTAATTAAAAAGGTCCGCCTTTTATTTTCCTCATGTTAATGTTTAACATGCTGTAGAATTGACTCTCCTTTTTAAGAATAAACAAAAAAGAAAGAAAGAACTAGGAAAAGGATGGTGGATGGATCACTTGACAAGAGATGAGTGGGGAGAGAGAAGGCTCATTGCTGCTGTTAAATAAACTAAATGAAAGTGTGCACATCATACCAGTGGGTTGGGCTGAAGAAAAATGACTGGAGTTGACAGCACAAGAAATAAGGTTCTATAGAAGAAGTAAAAGGGGGGGGGACTGGCTTCTGGAGTGGCGTGGTTCAGAACTGTGAGTGTTACTCTCAGAGGTAGGGACCCTTCCCTCTTAAGGTAAATGTGAGGGGTCTGGCAGGTACCTGCTAGGACGGAGGGTTTATCTCTAACAAGTTGTGCAAAAAAATTGCATTGATATTGTTAACTTAGCATCAAAGAAGCAAACAGATGTGTGAAGGATTAAGTCTACTTTCCTGCCTGATTATGTGAGACACTCCCCTGTTTCAGTACCAGACTCAGGAAAGAGATGAACCTTCAAATGTGTAGTCATCTGGAAAATGTCAATGTGGCCAGTTCACCTGGTTTTCTGCTGCTCCCTCATTGGTGTCTGGGCCTAAGATACCCTAAACTGCTGGTGTCATAGCAAATACTCTGCCCATCCCATTTTTTCCAGCATGGAGGAGAACACCTTTAATTGCACTACTTTGAGATCTGGACCTGTGGGGTCCTTGGATAGTGAGTCCTGTGTTTGGCACTTTTAGTAGTGTTGAAGACAATCACTGAGTTGTCAGTCTACCCATGGAAAGCCCATATTTGAGTGTCAAATTCTCCATACTTTTAAAGGCTAGCACCAAGGGAAGAGGGCAAATGGCAGGTATGTCCTTGGTTTTACTGATTGGAACTCTAAATCCACTGTTGTAGGGCCCTTCATGGAATCCCAAGGCACCTTGAGCAAGCCTGAACTGTTGGCTGGAACAGTCTGCAGTTTTAGCTGGAACATCTTGCACCAGAGTAGTTCTCGGTACTCTTCTTGGTTTACTAACACACATATGCTGAGGAGGAACTAAGCTCAAGAACTTACAAGGCTTGACTTTTGATTTTTTTCCATTGTGCTGTGAGTCAGTATATAAGCCTGCTCCTTCCCCTCAATAAACAACATTTGACATTAGGCATTCGGCATTTTACTGGTGCACAAATGACCAGCTATCTTGTCTTTTATTTAAATCTCTAGGCCTTTGCCTGATTAGTGGAACCGATTGCAGCGCAGGCACTACACTCTGTAGGTTACTACACTCTGTGGGTTTTACCTTTTTCTAATGTACACATGCATGTGGTGATATATCATTTATGATTTAAGAAACTTCCATCTACACCTGCAAGCTACAGGTGCTAGAATGAAGGAGAGAGCACAGGCAGATCAGCTGGCCCCTGAGCAACCATGGGGCTCATTCTTAATTCCATTCTTGTTCAGCTTAGTCTAAGAGTAGAGTTAAGTTAATTCTTGTTTTTCTGAACACATAAAAATGTACTCAAGTTACTTTTGAGTTTGTGGTTACTGCAACCACAAACCATGTTCATAATATACATGCAGCCACCATGCCTGTGCTGTACACATTTGTATGCACTCATCTATACATCATCCCCTTATTTAGACACTTTAGCTGTAGTTAGTATAATGCATTTAAAGCAGGGACCACCTTCCAGAATTATTGAAATGATAGTCATGTGCCTGTGGTATTTGTTATATACATTTTAATAAGAGATGTATACATGACTTGAGTCATTGACTTAGGGAAGAAAAGAGCCACGTTGTCTCAAGCTCTTTAAATTTTATTGTATGTTATGGGTATGAGTATTTTGTCTGCAGTTAAGTATGTGCATCACATGCATGCAGTACCCGAAAAGGCCAAAAGAGGGCAGCATAAGGTCCCCTGGAATCAGAATTCTAGACCATTGTGAGCCACCATGTGGGTACCTGGGAAGGAATCCAGGTGGCCTGCAGAGTGACAAGCACATTGAACCACTAAGCTTGTGGTTCATCTTGAGCTTTATGTTCCAGAATCCTGGCCAGTTATTCCCCCTCACTAGACATGCCTCAGTGTCTTTTCCTGTACAATGGGGGTGTGGCTCTAGCTTTCTGCTTCTCAGGGGTGGGTGTGGCTCTAGCTTTCTGCTTCTCAGGGGTGGGTGTCCTGGAGATTTATGAGATCACTTCTCTACAGCATCGCTAACTTCCTGGGAAAAGGCACTATGAAAAACTGAACATCATTATTCATTCTGTTCTGGGACAGGACCCTTGCGGGGGGCTTGAAAAAAGAACAAATAGAGTCATTTTTACTGTAGACAAGAGAGAAATGTTTTCACCTGGAAGTCCAAATTCAGCAGAAAACAGGATGTGGAAGAATGGAGCTGAGTTTTCTCTTAGAAACACTTCTGTCCCCAGCAAGTTCTCTGGATTTAAAAGTGTGTGTTATTATTATATCAACCTTAATTGAGTAAATATGCGTGTGTGTGTGTTTGTGTGTGTGTGTGTGTGTGTGTGTGTGCATGTGTGTGTGTGTGTTATGTGTGTGTCTTCATTGATTTTACCATTACAAAGAACTGTTGTGTGTTGAATTATTTAACTTCTTGTGATTAAAAAGGGGAGAAACGTTTATGCAATCCACGAAACAATCTTCTCTATTAAATCTATTTCTGTTCGTGGTCATCGGCCACAATTGTATAGAAATGACACTCTCTGCCTGGCCACATGTTTGTAGGCTACCCACACTAAGGTGCTTGGAAAGAAAATACAGCTTCTCTAAGAAAGAGCTTCAACAGAATGGTCAATTCCTAGTTAGGCATATGCTCAGCCTTCCCCTGGAAGATACCCAGAGGCTGATGAAAGGCTATCTATAATGTGGCCTGTGTCCTGAGGTCCTCTATGCTGGACAGCACAGTGCCCCCAACACCTCTTTTCTTTGCTCTCACTGTTTAAGCCTGTCTTCTCCATTGCAACTCACCTTTGACCTGAAATGAGAAAGAAAGTCATCAGGTGTCTTTATAGTTGACCTTACAGGTACTGTAGTGCTCTGATATTACCTGATCATGTACTAGAACTCTCAGCATTTGATTTCCTTTTCTAAGAATCAAAGAATCCAATGTTCAACAGAAATCATACCATCTTTTGTTTCTCTAAAAGTGTGATATTTGGATCAACATGGTCATGGGTAACTTAGGAAATTGTTGTAAATATTGACTCCTGAATCTAACCTAACACCTTCTTCTTTTCAAGAACTCCAGGAAACACACAAGCACATTGTGGTCTGAGAAGGAGGTCTTCTTGCACAGCATGATCCTGGTCCTTTGAGTGAACTGGGGGTTTTTTTGATTGTTTGTTTGTTTGTTTGATTGATTGGTTGGTTGTTTTGTTTCCCACAGAAAGTCTGAATTGAGAACCTGGGACAGAGGTTAATAGGGCCAGTGCCCAGAATGCCAATACCAGCCTCTGCTGTGAAAATGCAAGCCACACTTTAGATTTGCTAGATAGACCAGAACCTCCAGGATTGGACCCCACAACCCATACTATAGCAGGTTCTCCAAGCTACTCTCATGCACTTTTCATAAGCTCAGTTTTAAACAATAAATCCACCTCAACCTCATCATCCTCCCAATCGAGACATATATCTGCAGTATTCTATAGCTACTTTAGTGTGTATTCCTTTGGATTAAATAAAATAGATTTGTTGTAGTAGCCACAATTTACTCAATGGCCATCCATGATAAATGGCTACATATTGGACAACATTGGCATAGGTCATTTCTATCATACCAATGAGATCTACTGGACCATTCTGACTCTGAATTAAATAGGATGACGGTGTTAACTATCACAGTTATAACAAAAGCATGGGTTTCTGCAGTAACAATTGGTATGAATTAAGTAGTTACTGTGAGCTAAGACTCTGTGTGCCTTCTCTCTCTCTCTCTCTCTCTCTCTCTTCCTCTCTCTCTCACTCTCTTTCCCCCTCCTTTTTATAGTCTTCTGAATTATAATCTAATTGTGGTCTTGGAGAGAAAAAGGATTTAATTGGGACAGAAGAAGCTGGAAACATTGGTGTTGTTTTTTCTAGCAACTGAATAATCCTTTCAAAGAAGAGGACTGGCATTAAGGCAAAAAGTCCTTGCTAGAATGCAAAGAAAGTGTCAGACCACAAAGGAGATGAAGAAGTGAAATGTTACCTCTGGAATTTGTTCCCTCTTTCCAATACTAGACTATGTTAGGGAGTGCTAGAATCCAAGAGTAACTGAACTGTCCATTTGGAATTCTGCTGGCTGGATGATTGTATAATTTATTTTGCATCACACTAACTCTCCCCTGAGTTACGTTACTCAATGTATGCATCCTCAGACCTATGATCCTTGGGCTAAAGAAATACATCGCTTTCCTTTTTAGAGCCCAGTTTTAAACCGCATCAAGTCTACTTATCCCTGAGCTCCTGCGAGGGCTGATCACCACCACCTCCTGCTGCACAAGGAACCTACTCTCTCTTCTGCCTTTGGCCAGGGCTTTCATGATTTGTGGCATGTAGATACTCAGCTGTACTCTCTTACAGCTGCCAGGGCTAGGGACAAGAAGTCATGCTTGAAGGGCCCTTCAGAGATCATAGTTTCATGGTCACAATTGCTCTGTCTACATTCTGGGAAGGCACATGAGCTGCTCTCTGGATCACTTCAGAGTCTTAACCAGATATTTATATGCTGTTTACTAGATGCTTGGATGTAGAAAGCAGAACTCCATAGCAACCTAGAAACCTGGAAATGGTTGCCCAGTGCTCTTCTGCTAGAGGGCTGCTTAATCCAAACTTCCAAACTCAAGGATAACCAGCATGTATAACATCTCATGTCAAAGCACTGAAGCTTCTCTGAAGAACAAAAGGTTAATGAGAGTGGTTCCTTCCCTGAAAAACAGAAGGTCTATCAAGACAAATTCACATCTCAACCCCCAAAGCATAAACTGCTCAAAAGCCTCCAGGGTACAGTTTTCACAGCTTCCAAAAATAAAAACTTGGTCCTGAGTATACATTTTATCTTTTACCTCCCACTAACCAGCTGTTTATTCCCATTCCACTGAGACCCAGGACCCAACCTCTCTTTCCATTTCCCAATTGGAATTGAATAAGCACAGTGGAGGAGTGTGAGGGTGGGGGTAAAGGTGGGGCCTGGCAGCCTTGGGCCTCCCAGAAGGAACTTTATCATTTCCTCTTGTGAATGGGAGGCTATCTCCACACATTTGGATAATCATAATATGTTCTTCCCCCATCATCCTGTGTGCTTAGTAATGGTGCTATAGAGGTTTCAGCTGCAAGAAACTTAGAGTACTTCTAACTCAGAGGACTTTCAAATGTATTTTTTAATAACAAAAACCTGTTTAAACAAAACCTTACATGGAAGTCTGATGTATGAAATAGCAACACTGTTTCCATGGTTGAGATAAGGCCATGGCTCCATTCCCATCCCTCAGGACAGATGATTGAGCTGAATTTGAGATTGTTACAGTGGGCCAGATTGGAAATCACAGATTGCAAATCTAAGGCCAAGGGAAGTCAAAGAACTCTCAGATCACATGTTTGGTAAGCCTAGAAAGAAATTTCTCAGGCATTGTGGTTATCTTTCTAGCTTTCTTTTGCTTACCCACAGTGCTTTGGTTTGGGTGCTTACTGTGCTCCTTAATGAGAAACTCTCGTGAATGAGTAGTTCCTTAGCCATACAGATGTTAATAAAAAGTGCTGATAAGATTTCCCAAATTGAGTTGCTCATTTCTAATTTAGTGTTTTCCTGTACTTCAACCAACAACAGGAAACTGCCTTTGGGTTAGAGGGGAATGTGTAGATGATACAGTTTAACCATTCAGTACAATTTTGACTGATAGTCTTGCCTTCAGATTTGAATGGCTTTGAGAACCATTTATGTTTCATCATATATTTGAACTCAAGGAAGTGCTATTGGTTTTCTTTACCATGTCAAATCTTATGCTTTATGGGAACCAACCTTGTGCTATTTACTCTGTAAGTTGTTTTGCAGATCTCATTTGTCTTCATAACTACAACATGAGAAGGTAGCTGTATGGCCTCGGTCTTACACAAGAATCAACATAGATTCAGAAAGTTGTTCATGATCAAAGACAAATTTAATGGTTTTGGTCACCTGCTTTCAAAGGATGGGTTCTAAAATAAAACAAACAAAACTGTACTTCATTCATAACTTTTGAGATGTTGAGATTCACAGATTGATATCATCTGTGTATTGGGTTATTATCTTGTTGATATGTAATGCCCAACAAAAAAGTGAAGAGTTTACTTGACTCACAGTTTGGGGGTGCAGAATATTCATGTGGCAGGAATTTGAGGGGCCAGTCATAGGGTGTTCACATCCAGGAAGCAGAGAGAGAGGTCAACACTAGTACCCACTCTCTTCTTTTTGTAGTGCAGGACTCCAGCCTGTGAGAAGGCGCTGCTCATATTTTGGGTGGAAATGCCCACTTCAATTAACTCAAGGCATACAATTTTTCACAGGCGTGCCCAGAGATGTCTCCTAGGCAATTCCAAAGTTTATTGACAATCAATTGCCACCACATTTTTAATTCAAAGAGGAAAGCACATAATGGTGATGGTAGAATTTCTCATTTCTTCAGTACCATCAGTTGTGGAGAATCAACCAGCAAATACCTTTAACAGGAAGTCCATCCTGCCCTAAGTAGGAGCAGCAACCTCCTCCCTCCCACATTTGTAAGTCTTAGATGGAGGCATGATTGAGAATGCCAAGACAGGCCCCTTTGCCATAAAGAATATAATTTATAAGCCCAAGACCATTTAATGGATTAATAGAACAATGAAGATGCTGGTCAAGAACAGTACAAAACTAGTGAGTATAACCAAACACAGGTCAATGTGCTGGCAGCAACAGAGAAGAAAGGAACCCAGCAGCTACAAAGCCTTTTCCAGAGCATGTTTACATAGAAGAGTCAAAATTATTCTTCTGGTAAGCCTACATTTCTCAAATGTTCCAACAATTTTCTTGATCCCTTTTATCTCAAAATACCATAAGAAACAAGCTATGCTTTCTATTTACCACTCATTTCCTGCTATTCCCTCTGGAATACATTCTAATCTTCCAACAGGGTCACCTATGGGTTTCATACAAGCAATTCAAGCATCCATTCCTAGTGCTTCATGACTAAATGGAGTTGACTGAAACTTGCCTGTCACTTGGCTTCCAGGACCTTATTCTCTCCTGACTGTTTTTTTTTTCTTTTTGATGGTGATAGTGATTATTCTTGTGCTCCTTCAATGCTTCCTTCTTATTTCTTCAGTCGTTGACTTTATTGGGCCTTAAGAATCATTTCTCAAACATTTTTCTCTATCTCCATTAACTGCTGCTAATCTTCAGTCTAACACTCTCCCAACTGAGCTATTTCAGCTTAACTGTTGCAAATCTAAAGAAATCTAGCAATATCTGAAACCTAGCAATTCCCAAAGGTATATTTCTATTTGGAGATTTCCTTTAAGCTAGAAAGTATGGTGGTGGTGATGATGGTGTGTGTGTGTGTGTGTGTGTGTGTGTGTGTGTGTGTGTGTGTGTGTTCATGAAATATCCACAATCTCAGGTGGTGTTCATCAGGAGCCATCCACTTTGATTTTTGAGGCAATGTCTTTCAGTGGGACCCATGGCAAGCTAATCTCTGAACAACAAATGCTAGGGTTCCCCCTGTCTCTGCCTCCCCACACAAGGACTGTAAGAGGACATTCCCCACACCCACAACTAATGTAGCTCCAACTAATGTAGGCTAAACTCAGGACTTCATGTTAGCACTGCAAGCATTGTTCTCCCACTGGCACAATGAGCTACTAACTTCTAAAGCTATTTATGTTTTACTTCCACTGGGACATCTGATAGGTTTTTCCAAACGTAGGTGACAATGACAACTTCATTTTCTCCAGCTTCAAACATGACATCTCCATTCCTGTAATTGCTCAGGAAAAGACTGACGGAAATCCTGGAAGGCAGGAAGAGAAAGAGAGAGAGGGAAGAGAGAGCTGAAGGAATAGAGGGAAGTGGGAACTTGATCTCGTCTTTAATACTGTAAGTCACTCTACCATAAACCACAGTCCGCAATCAGCTATAACTGTTCCATCAGGAAACTCTACCCTCAAGAAACAGCTGAAGAGATTTGGATACCACTCTGATCTCTACTTCCATTTCCTGTGGCCTTGATGTTTGTAGCAACTTGGTTCCCTGCCTCTTTCTCTTGCTCCCTTTCCGGATTCCATAGCAATATTTCTGAGTCTTCATCAGATGCAATTATGCCTTTTCAAATTTTAGTTGGCTTCTCACATATCTGAAATTAAAATCCATCCATTGTTCATATGTTCTTCCAGGTAGCTCACCTCTGACTTCCTTCTTTATTTTTCCTTGCCACAGTCTTACTTTATCCCATTTGTTTTCTGAAAATTCTTCAACAGTAACTCTGCCTCAGGAGTTTGTGAGTGCTGTTTACCCTCATCCTCATGGGACCCACATGGCTCGCTCCTCACTTCCTCTGAGCTTTTCTATGACTTCCCCTTGTCAGTGACGCCATCCTTTCACATACGTCCAAGGCAGCTAGTCTCCAAGGTCTTACACTGAGCTGAGTCTTCTTTTATGTATCATGTCCCAGTCCTCTCTCTTTCTCTGCTTATGCTCTCTGACTTGCTTTTAACTAACAGAACCTGGAAGGATCGACACCTGGTAACCCTTCAGGGATAGATCAAAAAGAGGCTTTCAGCTTCCATCCGGAGTCCCTGTGATACTTGTGCTCTTGTAGGGAGGAGACACTACATAACATGGACAATTACCTAGGCCCACAATACTGTGAAGGAGTCCTGGGGAGCCATGTATCCCTAGGAATACAAACAGAAGCCACTTTTTCATAGCTCAGTTATTCCGGCCATCCTGACCACACAGCACTGGGAGTGAAGAAGCTGCAGTGGATATTCAGTCCTTTTCAACATTTCAGATGACAACAGGGATGCTTGCTGAAGGATGGAAATCACATGCATGACCAACCCAAATGGCAACTGCTCACTGAGGCCACAGAGTCTTGGGAAATAATAATATATTTTGTTCGAACCCATGTGTTGCATAGTGTTATCTTGTGAAGCTGCCACACATATCTGGAACAAATGTCAATGTAAGTTGGATCTCTTCTTTACATGCTTGTGTGTAATGATATGTTTGTCTGTCTTCTTTCTCACCTTTAATTTTTCTTCATTGACCTTTTATTACCATCTGGCTCATTGTGTATTCACATAGTTGCTATTGATTCCTTGAAGGCAATGGCCTATTTATTTATTTATTTATTTATTTATTTTTATTTATTTATTTGGAAAGTGTTTTGTTTGTTTGCTTGCTTGTTTGTTTGTTTTTATAGCACAGGACAGCCTTGAATTCACTATGTAGCTTAGACTGACCTCTGAGTTGTGACCATCCTCCTTTCTCAGCCTCCAAGTGGTATGGTTCCAAGCATGGCCCACCATGACAGACGAAGCATCTAGACTTGCTCAGGACTAGAATAGCTATCTGGTGTTTAAACATGCTTCTCAAAGGGCAGGAGCTCAAGAATTATATGCTAGATGAATGACTATTATTTTCCAAAGTTTGTTTGTTTCCCATCATAACAGAACCATAAAAATAAAAGAATGAGATAATTTTAAAAATGCTTCCATGTCTGTGAAATCCCTTCTTCTGGACACAACATCTGGTGTGTCTATCAACATCCCATACCCCATCTTTTCATGTATACAGACCTTCTGAAAACCCTAACAGGCATTGTCAATGGATGAAAGTAATTGAAAGAAAGGGAGGGCAAGGAGCTTCAAACATAATCCAAATGGAGACAGTTTCCAGGATCAAGTTGAGCTCTGGTGATGACTCTGCTCTACAGACATGCACAGGGCACACTCTCCTCCACCCATTTCTTAAAGGATATGCTGATATGTCTTCATTGTACATGCTCAGGAATAGTAACTACACAAAGGAAAGGATTATTCTTCCTTAGTTACAGTTCAAGAAGAAGGAAAAGATGAAGAAATGGAAGGGATATAGAAAATCACTCAAGTTGAAAATGAACTGTTACCAAATAGTTTGGTTTTGAAACATACAAACTGTCATTTCTCATTGCAACAACAGCAAAGCTAGCTTTATTTGAACTGTTTCTGTTGGTACTCAGAGGGGTTGTGGAAGCTGAGTGCGTATGTATCTTCCAATGGCAAAAACTTGGGTTAAACAAAAAGAATGATTTTACTGGATTGGCACAGAGACACATGCATGAAAACATATGAAGAATTAAAATTATGTCATCAACACAAAATAACTGAAATCCTTCAACATTCCTCATGCTTAGCAGTGATATCTGTGTGATCCCAGACTTTTACCAGGTAGGAGAGTGGGCCCAGAATTATTAGTCTCAATAATGTCCTGTGCCTTCCACTTCAGAAAGTATCAACGTACAATGATGCCATGACACAATAATTCATTGGCTGCTATCCAGGAGCACATGTATACTTCTTGTTCTTTGACCATTACTCATAGTTTTCCTATGGATGTTTTCCTACTCCAATTTCAGCCTACGTTAGATGTTAAGAGAATAGACATTGATCCAACAGGTGTTTTTTTTTTTCTTTCCCTCTTCCTAGGCCTGAGAAGGTTGAGTGAATGACAAACTTATATATTTCTATTCCTTGGGTTCTTATGGATTTAGTAGAACAAATCACCCATGAAATGGGGATGAATGCCATCTGCAGTTATTCCCCTTCTGTCTCAGGATGGAAACGATGCTGGCTCATGCTGGCATGTGGCTGTGTTCAGAATGCTGAACTCCTCCACAGACCGAATGATATGGACTAGTGTACCAAGGATGAAGGGACCTATCTGCCTGTGTGCTGGGAGAGGACAGGTGGCCACCAACTGAGTTTTTCACAGCATCAGGAGAAAAACTATCAAGCCCTCATGAACTTTTAAGAGCCGGTTCCAAGCACAGGGTAAGTGAATGACGTTCTGGTGATGGAACCATGAGAATGCTCAGATGTTTATCTGAGTATTCATCACAGACTCCGCCATCAAATTATTTGTGATTCTTCATTGACGGGGAGGGGACTGAGACTGTCTAAAGAAATTACAAGGAGTGGGAGTGGCGACACTTCATAACACACGTGGCTCTTGCTTCCTGCATGGCCCCATTCCCAGGGTGTAGGAATGAGAAGACAAGTAAGATTCTTGTCCCCTCCTACTCCTCCATCAGCTGGAACTTTGAGTGCCTTTAACCTTAATGGGTTAACTTCATAAAACCTGAAGCTCTTTATTCCAGCCAGAGATTTCCCATCATACTTTAGGACCAGCGAACCGTCCCTTCTTTGATGGCACCTTTTGGCTCCACAATAGAAGCCAATTTGTTAGACTTCTTTACAGGTCAGGAGCTGTGTGAGGATGTAGAGGGCGCCGCAGTGGGCACTGGAAAATGAAGTTGTATTCGCTTGGCCAATTATCCGTCTGCTGTACTTTATAGGCACCGATTTCCTTCTCTCTCCCTTTTTCTCTGTCCCCTTCTCATTCCCTAGTCCTTTTTTTCTTTCTTTCTTTTTTTAAACTGGGGAAGCGTGTATGTGAGATATCGTCACATAGCCAGTTAATGTAGGTTAATAGATTGATTCCAGTGACACGGATCATAATGAACAGTAAATTGTTTTATCTCTTAAGTCTTATTTGGTCAGCCAGGAAAACATATGAGGTAATATGGCTTGGACTAAATGGACCGTATAATAGATCTCCTTCTAAAGAATAAGGACAGGGGTGACAGCGCCTCTTATGATTAATGAAAATAATAATGGTCCTGAAATTGAAATTTTTCTAATTTTTTTCCCTTCTCTCTCTTGGCTGCCACCAAAAACTTCAGCTGAGGGATGATTTGTGTACAATAACTGGGCCTGACTTCTTTCTCAGCTAAGAACACACGTTTAGAGACTGGAGGTAGAGGTGGGGAGAGAGGACACAAAGCACAACAGCAATGAATTGGTTTATAGAATTCCAAATACACCACTTGGAAGGCCAGGGTGCTTGGTGATAATCCTCTCTCTGGTGTTGTGACTTGAGGTCCTCTTCCTCTCTTTGGTGTTGTGACTTGAGGTCCTCTTCCACAGCGTGAAGATCTGGGTAAACGATTAAATGATATGCTTCAAGTCAATGTGGTTATTTACCTAGACTGAAGCAGAATCCATTTTTAGATTTATTTTTAAATCTTGCCATTTCTCCCCTCCACCTGCATTTTTCTCTAAGCAAAGAAGTCTTGTTTCATTCCATATCTCTGCATCAAGTTCTGTTTTCTCATTGGTTATCAGCAAAGACAAATGGCTCAGTTTCTGCTATCGTTGATTTTATTTTCCTTTTACACGAAGTCATATTTTGACATCTTTTGGGCAAGAAAGAGAAGGTGGATGGATCTTGAGTGTGTGTCAACAAATATCAAGACACCATCATTGTTGGGGGCGAGGCATGGAAACAAGCTTTCAAATCCTGTCCCTACATGTTTACTCACTGCAGATGGTGTTGGAACATTGGATCCAATGGAACGCGGGATGCTCGGCCACTTGCAGAAGGTTGCATTCTCTGGGATGTGAAGAAAACAAGTACTTGGGGATGCAGAAAAAGGGACATGGGTCCTCAGCTGCCACATGACTAAGGTCCATTACCTTGAGCCATTTCTTCCACACTTCAGATCACATATCACTCAGACAGAAGCCTGAGAAATGTATGCAGGCAATTCTAGGAAGAAGGGTTCATAACAGAGGTTGCCTGTTTCACTCTCAGATACTGCACAAAGTTTGTCCACTCTGGTGTCCTAAGACCTAGTCTTCAGAACTGGCTTTGGGAAATTCCTCATGTTAATAAAATGTGTTTTGTTTCCGTTTTATTAAAGCAGTTGTGGAATTACACAGAGCCAATGATTCATCATTGTGGGAATTGAAGAAATTGTTTTTACAATTGTTTGCTTTGACAAAATACCAGCCTCTCTATGCTAAGAGAGAAATAGTAGTTCAATCCAGGCAGTTATTTAAGGATCACTTTATAATCCAACTTCCTCTAAAGAACCTCTCAATTATTGTAATTAATATTTTCCCTTTCCACTCAGCTATCATAACATGATGCAAAACCAAAGTTACTGTTTATTTATAAATAAACATATTAACAAAATATTAGATCTTTAGTTATTAAAAAGGAAAGGATTTTTTTCTAAACTGCTAATTTTGAAAAGAAATTGCAAAACTATGTATGATTTGTTCTATATTGGTTCATATTTCATAAAATTAAATACAATCCAAATACTGCATATATAGCTATATCCGTGAGTACACAAGGCTCCTATTTACCAATATGTGAAGAAATAACTGGTCAATGCTTGACTTTTCTTACCTTTGAAGAGATGGGATGTTGGAAATTGAAACAAGGAAGAAATCCTAGACTTCTTTTGCCACTTTTCACATTTCCAAAAGAGATCATTACTCTTGCTGGGAGATAGAAACACATCTATGTCTTGTCTTCTGCTTCTCCAAGATATTGAAAAATAAATAACAAAGGATCTTTGAAGTTTGAGATCTGAACAAAATCCTTGTCTGAAATGGCAAGACGCTAATCTCTTGGAAACCACAAGCAGAGACACTTCACTTGAGAAATTGAGATGGAACCTGCAAACTGGGAGAAGTCTTCATTGGCAAAGGATGGAGCTTGCCTAGCATGGATGAGACTGCAGGTTTGATTCCCAGGGCTGCATAAACCCCATCAAACCAGAAATGGATGCCTTGTCTGTAAGACACATAGCCTTAAAACAAAACAAGATGGTAAAATATTCAGATGCAATTAAATGATATTAAATGAACCAAATTCAAGTACAGATATTGTTCATGACCCATAATGTCTTATGACTTAGCACCCTGGAACTGACACCACTCATGCACATTGGACTGTGGCAGGAAGTGCACTGATCCCCAAGATACTTGAGAGGCACACCCTCTCCATTTCAGCCCATGCTGCCAAGGATGGTTAAGGGAATTTCCATATGGTCACACTGCTTTTTAATCTACTGAGATGTCAGCTCCCTTCTTTTCCTGTGGTCAGCTAACCAAAGCATTTGTACAGGCTCCGAATTGAATGAAAATATGCCAATAGGTACAAATCTCTAACTTGGGTCTTCAGTCAGTTATCTTTTGGTTTTGAAATTTTTAAAGATACAATTATTCAGTTAGAGGTTAAAATTATTAAGAAGCTAATGTGGACCCCTAAATCTTGATGAGACCCTTACATTTGAAATTTGAATATACTTATGAAATTTTTGATTTTAGTGTTTTCATACACCAGTACATTTTTTCTTTTTATATGGAAACATGGAATCTATTTATTATATTTATGATGTGTGTTTTGTCTGTGTGTATATCTCTGCACCAAGTATGTACAGTGCCCAACAAGACCAGAAAGGGGTATTAAATCCCCTGGGATAGGACTAACAGTTGTGACCACCATGTGGGTGCTGGGAATTGAACTTGGGTCTTCTGGAAAAGCAGAGCCAAATCTTTATCCCGTAGTCAGTGCAACATTTATTTTTAATCATCTAAGCATATTGGAGAATCACTAAAAAAATTTTATTCACAATGGCATATATGTGTAAACAGCAGAGATTTTGATTCACTGAGTTTTGTCACAAACACAAGCATAAATGTACATAGCATTTTTGTGTGAAATTTAACAAAAGGAGTTAAAGTATGTAAATAAATACAGTATACTTTAATTCCAACTTTGTAAAAGAAAAAAAGATGAATAGACAACAAGAATTAGAAAAAAATAGTGATGGTTTCAAGCTGTTGTAATTAAAATATAACTTAAAAATGTATGTCCATAGCTAGAAAATTTTGTCATGAACATTTTATGTTTATAATTAAGAAAATAAAAATTCTTTTGTGCATACAATCATCATAACCACTCTTTAAGATAAATGCTGATTTTACATTTTTCTAAATGAGAAAACAAAGTGTCATGCAGGTTGAGTAATTAGCACAATATATTTATAGTGGCAGAGCCAAGATATGAACCCAAGCTGTCCCACTCCAAACCATGAGCTTTCATACTTCAAAGATGACCTAGACTGCCCCAGTCACATACTGTAAGTATGTAGATTTTTATGCTGAATATGGTTTCCCAAGTAGGTAACAGCAGCTAAAGCTTCAGTTACCTAAATATGAGCAGGAGCAAGCACATGGGCATGTTTCTGAGCTGTTTAATTTGACAAAACTTGTCTTCATTCTAACAGTGGGTTTCGATAATGAGTTTATGATAGGCAGTTTTGACCTTTTGTTTTCATGGTCAAAGGGGTCATGCTGTTAAAGACTTCCCTCTCGAAGTTGTGGCACTATGGTACTAAATAAAGTAGTGAATGGCTGGTCACCATATCAATGCACACATATTAGTCCAAACACCCCAAGGAATTAATCACAAAATTATTGACAACATACTTAGTTTTGAAATATTTATAGACATTAAAGGAAGCAACATTTGCTTTAAAATACTTTGACCCTCTGTTATAGCTTTGAACAAAGAGGAAAGTTGTGGCTTTAGAAAGAGAAATCACAGGATCCCATTGGCCTGAGTTTTCTCTTGACAGACTCCTTGGAGCTCTGAGATTGTGAATCTAAATATGCATTCCTAGAGTTCACCATTTAGTGTTCTAGGCTCGTAGAACAGGATATGCATCTAGCCTTCCATTTTAGTGAGTTTCTCATTCCTAGATTCAATGATAGTGGAATAAAAACATTGCAAAGGATTAGAAAGTTTTGCAGGCATTGGTCATATATAGAGTTTCTCCTGCCATTAACTCCAATGCCATCTGCTATAACATCTACTAACAAAGTACTTCTACTGCATTGGTTATTATAAGTAAACTAGAGATTATTCAAGTGTGCCAGAATATATTCAGAGGTTATATGCAAATACTGTGCTGCTTTATATAATCAATTGGACATCTACCAGTTTTGCCATTCCAGGGAATTTTTATGTCCTAGAATTTTATATAATATATAAAATTTTTTATAATATATAAAATTCTATATATATATATAATATATACATGCATGGATAGATAGATAGATAGATAGATATTGTAAACCTTAGCTCTTGCCTGCTTCTCTTCCAGTTGATACTTTTGTCTCTGTACTCTTGAGTCCTAAGCACTTTGGGATATCTACAAGGGCACACCTTTTGACCCAGTCTGGCATCCTTGACTATTGTCTGGAGCTTGTGAAAGACACAAGGACTCTGCCTGTTTCTTAGACCTTCACTGCCCCTGTCTCAATTCTATCCATTCTAGGTTATTTTATTCTCATGTCCACCCTCATTTTGTATTTTTTCTTCTACATCTTGAACATTTATACTCTGTCCCCTTCCCTCCCTGGAAAGAAAAACAAGAAATACTTAAAAATAATTATGTTCTAATTAGTATAAATACAATCCACATCAGGGAAAATATACTATAAATTTAAGAATTAAACTCATAATGCAAACAGTGTGGGCAAGAATTTGAGTGGGCAAGCATTACAAGTGTAGTGAGAAAAGCCCCTCAAGATCTCTACAAAACATCCCCTGCTTCTTCTCTGATTCAACTTATTTTCCTTAAATGCCAGAACCATGGCTTACTTACAGATTTTCTATTTTCAGTGTTCATCCATGTTACAACAAAATTGCTCAGAATTTTATCCATTTCATAGATTGGCTTGTTTCTGAGTTCTCTTGGGAGCCCCTTCAGCATTTAAATATTTTGGTATACACACCATGTTCTGGATTCCAGACACTCATGCATCCATGGTATACTCCCTACATCGGAGGCAAAACAAAACAAAACAAAAAATATCATAGTTCCAGCACTGGTTGAGAATGTATGTCTTACATGTACATTCACAAGTGAAACTTGAGATTACCCTTCAGGAAGCTTGTGTTAATTAAAAAGGGGAAATCAATGGGCCTGTGAATCCACCTTTTTCTAAGGCTGATTAAAATACAAGATGAAATTAAGGACCACACTGAACAGAAAACGCGAGAGGGGTAGGAGACTCATTTCCCATGTACGAACATGGAACTCTCGCTTTCTCAAACACATACAAAGTACATTATTTAATTTTTTATGGAAGAAAAAAGTTATTAAAAAAGCCAATGAGTGATTTTGCCTCTTGAACCAAATCAAATATTTTCTTGTCAGAGTGCTCATAACTGTAGGCCGCAGAGGTCAAGACCCTAACTTTCTCCTTCAGAAGGTTGCTAGTGGAATGTCCTAACGATTAAGGCGCCTTTTGTTTTCCTTGGGAGGGTTTTGCTTACACTGGCAAGCGCCTGAGACAAGCCAAGGCTCTCTAGACTCTGTTTATTAGATTTTTATCTTCTTATCAGAGTCCTCCTTCTTAAATCATGTCAGCATTTTACCCCTCTTCTGGGATTCCTGGTGTTTTATTGTCTATGAGCTGCTTGGGGGTGGTCGGAGAGGGAGCTCAGCTAACAAATATAACATTTATATAATCGTAGGAATGGGGAGGAGGCTGTGTTCTTATTATCCCTACACATAAGGCTTGCTTTCCCTTGCCTGTGAGCCCAGGGGAAGCTCATGGCCAGTATGCCCCATGCTTATTTGTCAACAGCCTGACATGGTTTCTCTGTGGACAACCAGTTTTTCACTCACTCTGAGTGGCTCTTTAAATCCACATATATACTTACTTAAGCCATTTTCAATCATCCAGAGAAACTGTGTGCTGGGTGTTTGATAGGTTTGAACCAAAGAATATTACTGGTTGTATTTACCAATGTATTTTGATTACAGAGGTTCTATGTCCATGCCTGATTTTGGGGGTTGTCGCTGTTTTTCCCCTCTAGACAAAAACTTTAAAGAGTGGACTTTAAAATTTTAAGTGTGGTGTGTGTGTGTGTGTGTGTGTGTGTGTGTGTGTGTGTGTGTGTGTGCGTGTGTGTGTGTGTGTGTGTCTGAGATTTGACAGGGCAAGGGAGGAAGGAGCTGAGAAAGCAGGAAGTCGAAAGCAGTGGTCAATGCTGGGAAAGTGAATCTGCTTTTTCCATTGCTTCCTACATGACTCATAATAGGCTTTCTTCTCTCTCTTTTTTGTTGAAAGTCAAATGTGTTTGTTCTTTAAGTTCTCAATCAATGGAGTTATCGGGGGGGGGGAGGGGAGAAGAAAGAAAGACCAGTATTGGACACACAAAAGATTCTGGTCAGTGAGATCAGAAGGTGACTTCACTGTAGTGTTGTGGGTGTTTTTCAGAAGTGGTGAGATCTGTGAGATGACTGTAATAAAGAGCCATGCAGCCATGGAAAGGCTCTTGGATGTAAACTGACTTTGTTATTAACCTTTCTCACTGGCTAATATGAGGTGGGAATTTGACTGACACTGGAAAAATCACAGTCATCCCTGAGCATGGATCAGCTAGAGAGTGGTTCAAATCCTTCATCTACCATTTCAGAAATTATTTATAGAAGGCTTATGTGCATGAAATATTGTTTATCTTGAGATCCCCTGGTCTGTTGGGCTTTGGAGGGAAATTGCATTGCATACACACTGTCATCTGTGTTCTCTGCCTCGCTACCCTGACCCTGAGAACGGAAGATGTCCTTCCCATTCTGCTCAGCTGTTAGAGTCTAAAGTACGGTTGATGTTCCAGAGTAAGAGTATGAATTCTATGGGATGATTTTCCCTCTCAAAAGAATCTGGAATGACATTTTTTCCTGAGGAGCCTTTTCCCAACTTATGAAAGCAGCAATTTCCTGTGGAAAAGGGTTTAACATAACAGCTTTCATGGCCAATGTTACCTTTCAGCTGATAATGCCACAGTGAGAGAAGAACACAAGGCTTCGAAATTTGGAACCAAGTACCACCAATGTTGTTTTCTTAAGATAAAAAAGAATAATGAAGATGCTTGAAATTTTACTCAGTAGACTTGCACCCTGTTTTTTGTTTTTTCAACCAAGTTAGCTACGTTTTCCCCTCAGTTCTTACCTCATCCAAATGGTGACATCCAGGCTTCATTTTCATGCCTTTCTCTCTTGAGTCCCACAGGTACCCCTTGCTTCTTTGTCAATTACAACTTCATAATTGATTTCTTTTACCTTTCCTGAAAAAAAATAACCATTAATAAGAGACTAGCCTCCCCTGGAATGTATAACATAGCTGTTAGAACTCTGGGTAGGACATTACTTACTCACAAGCTTCCTTGTTTCTAAACTAGGGATAGTGTGTAAATTATCATTTTTAGACACTACTTTCATAATCTCCCAAAGACTCTATGGGGGAACCAAAGTCATTAGTTCACTTAATAATTTTTTTCTTCACAAAGCATTAATTTATTAGATGCTATCTTGCCAGTCCTGAAGTTGTTAGGTACTATCAGAAGGAAGAAGTAAGGGTAATAACTGTTCTTATTGAGGTTCCTGCTTGAGTTTGTTGGAGGGTTGGGGAATATAAAAGGATATATATAGTATAAACGTCACAGCTGTTAGTGTCCCAGAAGTAAAAACTTTCTGTTGACTGGAAAAGAGTCAGCTGCATGTCTCAAAGTAGCAAAAGGTCAACTTTTCATGGAGATGTTAAGTTCAAGGAGGAGCATCTTCTGATTCCATGTATGAGGGTGACAAATTTAGGAGTCGTCTAAACTATGGATATGTATGTTTTTACCACAAAAAGCAACATTTTCACATTGTTAGGTGCTATGGATATTTGTGGTTTTTCTGACCAAATTTTGTAATAGCCATGCCTTCTCTTTGTCCTGCACAGAAAATGTTGCAAAGCTGGGTAAGTGAAGTTTCTTAAAAATTTGTTCTACCTGGAGAAAAGACTTTATAAAGAAAAAGGTGGGGTAATTGATAAGATTGCATAATACTGGTTCCAGTCCTAATGTAAATGTATCAGAATTCTTGACTCCTTGAAGCATCTCAAAGTCTTATATTTGAATGATTAGTTCAAGTGACATTGGCTTTCTCTTTTTTTTCCCTTATCTTTCCTATCCCCAGACACGATGTAGGATGTCCTTCCATATACTGTGAATATGTATGGTTTTTATTAGTTGATAAATAAAGCTGATTTGGCCTGTCAGTGGCTAGGGAGAATAGAGACAGGTGGAAAATTCAATCAAAGATCCCAAGAAAAAAGAAACACACAAACACATACACACGCACGCACACACAACACACACACACACAGAGAGAGGGGGGAGAAGAAAATGTGTAATGTTTTTGCCTTCTATATTCATTTTATCTTTCCTGTAGAATTCCATCTTACGCTTTACGATTGGACATAGGTACAGCAGGGAATTCTGAGAGAACAAAGCTGATTGATGAATCAAACATGTGTCCAAATAGCTCTTCTACTTTGCTTCTTTTCTTGCTGGCTTCTCAATGGGCCAGCAGAGGCTGTGTTCTGCTAAGGAGCACAACTACAAAGAGACTCCCTCTAGGAACTGGTCTGTTCCCATTCTTGGCAAGCAGATGATAAAAAGGGACAGAGACATGCCTGGACTGCAGGTCCTCCCAAGAAACTGGTCTCATTTCAGTTCCTCTTCAAGATGATACAGAAGCCCTTAGGGAGATTTTTTTTTGTTTCATAATTACAAATTTACCAAAACTTAGATAATAAAGGAAGTTAGTAACTGGTATAATTTAGCTGGGAGCTAGAACTTGCTTTCCCTTTATCTGTCTGTTTCCTTTGAAATTTGTGTAACCAGGCTGACCTCAAACTGAAGATTATGGGGCGCAGCCTCCTAAGTGATGAGATTACAGGCCTGGCCATACACACACACACACACACACACACACACACACACACACACACACACACACACAATTAAATACCTTTAAAATGTACACTGACTGATTTTTAAAATATACACTGACTGATGGGTCAAATCTGAGATTTTAAAGTAAAAGCAAAAATAATAGTGAACGTTTATATCTGATGCCCCTATCATGATTATTATTAAAGCTTGACTGTGAAAAGCTATCCATCTGCAAATAGTAAATGATAAACTAATGCATAATCCTTTGGTTTCTATCTTTGAATTGTTTATGGTGACAGGACAATGCTCATGATAAAATTCTAATAGAGAAAACAGACTATCATGTTAAATCTATGGATCCATTTTATAATCCATTTTATAATGGTAAATAAATAAAAGTAAACTCAAAAGATCAGTACACAAAAATGATAATAGAAGTTGTCTTTACATATGATTATAAAAAATAAAAATTATTATACAATAAAGCTAGATTAAATAAACTTTGTTCTGAAATGTCAATGGCATTGCCTAGTTCTAGTCAACTTTATCAGTCTGCATGGTAGTTTTATTCCACAATTTACTTTATGAATGAAGTAGAATTCTTGAGTACATAATGAGTACAATTCTTAAGTAGAGTATGCAGGTGCTCTACTTAAAATATTTTTTTCTTAGAAAGTAAAAACATTCAAAATGCTATTCAAAACTTGTAAATTTCAGGCTAGTGCCAGTTTCTCACACATGGCATTTAGTGTTGAGGCTATGTGATGTGATTTGATAATAGTTAATAAATTTCAAAGACTCTAGATTAGCAGCTACAACACAAAACTTTTTAAGAATAATTAAAACACATAGTTAAACTGTTTCTTAATTATATACCAAATGTAAAATGAGCCTTGGTCTTTGCCTTATTTCATTTCTTTATTTGTGAATAACTAGAACTGTCAAGTTTTTGTTTTAGGAGGTGCTGAGACAAGCTTTTACTAAGTGCCCTCTGATCCTGATGTGCAACTCTCAGAATTTAGGCTTGTCCTCTGGAGTGGTACACAAGTGTCCCCTCAGTGTCTCCATTGATGCTGCGAGAAGCACACCAGATGCCAGTGGCATCAATTTCATTTGACCTAGAAAGTGTCCAAAAGTGTACACACTCCTTCCTGTGATAATCCACAGCTGGGAGTAGGGAAGGGGTAAAATTAGGCAGCCCAGATGCCAGGGCATTGATTTTAATGCCCATAGATTTGGATTCTACCCTGAAGGCTTTCGGGCACTTTCAGCTGGATGAAAGAAAGAGGTGTGCTCTCTATGTACATCTACAATTTAGAACAGAGTACCAAAACTGACTCTCTTCCAATGGCAAAATAATAATAATAATAATAATAATAAATTATTACGTATTTTTTGTTCTGCATCATATTTTTTTTGTTATTACATGGTTCATAAAATACAGAGGAAGTATCAAAAACAGCCTCATCAGGCCTCATAGGAATTGGAAGGGTGTGGCTTGGAATCTTCACCCTGGCTGAGTGTTTTCCTGTGGGAAGATGCCACTTGTTCAAACTGTTTAATCTTCTGACACCCTGCCTCCACCCTGAGGAAGGTGCTGACTCAGCTGATGAATATTTAGCATAAGGAACTGAGGCCACCTGGCTCTGGTGCTGTGCCGTGTCCTTGTAGGACATGCTCACTATCTAAATCTCACAATTGGTCTAGCAGAGAAGGCCATGCACTGAGCAGGAGATCATTGGTATCCAGTGCTGTTTGTCACATGCTGGTGACTAGTGACTGAATTCTGAAAAAGAAAAAAGAAAAAAACCCTTGGCTATTCAAGCAAAGCAACGCTCTACAGTTCAGCTTGCATCTTGGTAACAATCTTCAGCTGTTCAACCTTTACCATTCCAAGTTAGCCCACAGCTGACCCTGGCAGATCCCACTAATGATTGTAGGAGTGATTTGGGCTTTGCAGGCACTGAGCACAGGATGTCTACTTTAGCCAGTGGACTCCCAACAGCTTTCTAAACCTAGCTAGGGAGGTCTTAACATATTACAGTATTGTCATGTAATTATACTTCAAAGGACAAGATAGGATTCATTTTCTATCTAAATCCATGCTATGATGAGCTGTATTAGCATTCAGTTCTTCTGAATGCAAGGAAATGCTGCTGGGCAGGGCTCTCCTGTTCTTGCATGCCATTAAAATGCTGTCAGTATGTAACAACAGGATTGTAAAAGGCCCCTGATGTCATCAGACATTATGCTAGCGTCAGCCAAGGAATCTCTGACAATTCGGGCCATAATGGCCACAGTGTGTTCACTGTTGGAGAATGATATACAGGGGCTGATGGCATTTCCACTAACATAATTATGCTATTTGCTGTGCATAAATGCCCAGAGGCTGAACAAAAGATGGAGTTTCTTTTCCAAATTCATAATCAGCTATGAAAAAGTAACCACTATTTTGAGACTGTCACCAAAGTTGATTTGGTGTAATATGACACTGGTGCTTTAGATTTTTTTTCCTTTATAGGGCATGTCATCCCCATAGCAAGGCCATGTGCCTTTCCCAGCATTATGGTGTGGTCGTCATAAAAAGGAATACGGGGTCATTTAGAGAATTGGGAATCACTGAAGGAAACTTTCTTCGTAGAATTAGTTTAGCAGCAATGGAGGGAGAAATGGACTGAGCAAATCCCTTCTAGAGTGGGGCACTTAAAGCAGATTTCTAAAGTATCTGGGGTCTTCCAACAGAATTTCTATGCTAAGTAGCCAGCACCCAATCCAACCAAGAAATCTCAAGGACTAAGAAAGGTTCATTTTCCAGTCCTCTATCCTTCCAGCAGAGAGTCCTCCTCCCCCCACATGAGTGGGTTTTATACTGCTAAATGAAGTGATGAAGCACATCAAGTGCCATTATGCTCCTGGCTTCTAGCCACCAAAATGAGGAAGAAGAAATGCTCTTCTTTATACCGTTTTGCTTAGTGGTTCCTTAAAGATTCACTATCCCCAGTGAAAGAAGCAATGGCCACACTGTGTACACTTTAAATGTACATGCATATGAACAGGCACTTTCCTTATCAGTATTTATTAATTGTGCACAATAAAAGTCCTTATTATGGCCATTTCATACCTGTATACAGTGTTTATTCGTAGGTTGCCTTCTATTGTTTCTTTGCACTCCTTCTACCTGCTAAAGTAACACAGTTAAAGAATAAGTTCCTTTAGTGATTCTCTTCAGTGTTTCCCAATTCCCCGACTCCATCACTAGTCTTCTTTTTATTTTCTTGTGTGTGTGTGTGTGTGTGTGTGTGTGTGTGTGTGTGTGTGAGTTGGGGGGAAAGAGAGTAACATCACAATGAGTTTCGTAAAGGTTGCTTATTGGAGCATGCGTGAAGGGTTGTGTAGTCACAAGGGCATCTTACAAGAAAGATGAAGCTTTAAAGAAATGGCCATAAAAATTATCTGCTCCCCAGCCATTATCAGCTCTTTAATTTTATCATTACAGGTCTATGACACTTCATGCTAAAAACAACTGCAAAGAATGAGGACAGCAACAATAGCATAACAGTGTGTTTCAGTAATTCATCAAGGGTGTGATTAATTCAATAGTGCCATTACTAAATGAAAATGAGCAACAATTACTCTTTTATTATAAATACAAATGCTTGTCCATCATCCTTATTAATTATTGTTATTATAGCATAATAAGAATATTTGATGGGGACTGGATGCTTAGGCAGAGAGCTGTATTCTTTCTCTCCTTCAAATACAGCTGCTTTCTTTCTCCATAGAAGTTGTCGCCACAATACAGGTCTGGCATACCTCTTTTGAAATGAATGAATTTGTTTACAAGTACAGAATTTTTCCTTACTTCACACACAGTGCACAGATGTAGGATGGCTTAGATTTAAAAAAAAAAAAAAAAAAAAAAAGACCTTTTACTCAGAGGGGTCTTTCACTTCACTTTCCCCATTATCATTCTGGTTTTCCTGATTTTGACAGTCTTGGGATTGCACTAATTAAGGAGAAATATAGGAGCTAGTGTCTAATGGTTTTACTTCTGAGAGACTCAAGCTAACATAAACGCATAGTAATCAGGCAATACTGTGCCTCTTATACTCCTGAAAGTGGCCAACACTTTTGCCTTTAACTGTATGTACTCTGTTAACTCACCTGAGCACACTCTTCCCTCTATGCTCTGTCTTACTACTTTTTGGTTCAGACAACTGTACCTGGAACTCTTCCCTGGGGTAACCTAAAGAAACATCTATTGTCTCCTTGTAAGGACACCAGTGGCAAACGCAAGTTCAATTCTATCAAAGGTTAACTTGGAGAATCAATGAATTTATTGAGCTTACTTATTAAACACGAGTGAGGTATAACATATAGGAGTTACTTATAGCCATACCAGAAAGTCTCTCTCCAGCATGGACAAACATGAACCCATAGATGATTTTTAGTTAGCTTTCCACCCTCTATAGAGTCTATTATATCCAGAGACTAGAGACTAGAAAGGCCGCTTGCCATTAGGCCGGAGTCACAAACAGCTGGGTAGAAAATCCAGGAGAGGGTAGTTGGAATCTCAGATGTGGATCCAATGACTTTGCTGCCTCACCTTTGTGAGGGAATCCCAACAGTCAATAGGCTTGAGGACCTCTGGTCTGTCATAACTGTTGCTCTGATGAGAGTAATAGCCGCTATTCTTGCAGGACAGCACTCTCCAACAATAAATCATATCCAGGTCAGATTTTTCTTCTTTAGGATAATTTGTTGTTCTGAGAGAATAAAATCCTAAATTTAATAAGTAAATTTTATTGTGCTAAGGGGGACTTTGATATTTCATTAGCAGTGGGTACTTGGCATAGGTAAGACTTAATACATACATTCAATACTTTATAGCGTATTCAAGTCTCATCTCCAAGTTTTAGACCAAACAGTGTATCTCACCAACATCCCTAAGATTAGTAAGAGTGCAATATAGTATTATTAGAAAACAATCTTGTACAAAGGTACAATACTTAACCCAGGAATTCCTCTGACATTATCCTTAATAGACCCAAAAGGCTTGAAGTGGACCTGGTGTAACATTTGGATAGCATATATAGGAGAGGCAGCAGGTTATTGGCAAGAGGAGGAGCAGGACTCAACAGTATCATCTATTTTGAGACATGATGTCTTCACCTATAAAGTAAGAAGAAAAAGAAACAGATTGATTTACTGATGATTTACTGATTTTTTCTTTCCTCACACAAACAAACTGTGCATTCATAAGCTGGATGCATTACCATAGTGCAAAGTCTGAGAGAGATGGGTTAAGACACAGCATCTTTGCCTCCCCAAGTTCTAATGTAGGAGTCAGGAAGAATAGAGCCACAGTTTTAATTGACTTCCCCTCTGTCAGAATGAAGACACATCTTTTTTCTTGTTCATTCTTTGGGGCACACAATAAGGTTAGAATAGTTCACAGTTATTCTGTGAATTAAAATCTGAAGCAAGTAACTTATGTAAGGAAAGACCATTTTCATGTGTTTTGTTAGTAAATATAGAAAAGGAGCAGACAAGAAGAGAATGTGGAGGTAGAAAGAGTTCCCAGGGCACAAGCCTACTAAAGTGTTAGCCTATAAAGTGAGCATACACTCTTGAAAGATGGGTGTGAGCATGTATGTGCACATATGAGTGTGTATATCTCATGTTGATGGTGGAGATTTCTGGTATCAAACATACCTTACTCATACCAAGTGTGTACACTATTACTTTGTGAAACAAGATGGCATTCTGTGACAAGGTAACAGAAGGAATGTGGCCTAAACACTCTTCCACTTCAAGGAGATAGAAATACTAGATGAAAATATTCTGACATATGAGCTGATTGTATACAGCAGAACTGAATCACGGGGAAGGCAAATTATCAGAAGGTAGACATAAAAGAAAACTCATTAGTGAAGTGTTTGTAATCAGGGTATATCTATGCTTAGAAAGCTGGGCAGTTTTATTTTGTCTACAGGCTATCAAGCTGGGATTCCAATGTTACTTAAAATTATTAAATTTGAAGCAGTAAGCTTTAAGAATAGGAAGAAATAAATTTTAGGATTTTTTTTTTGCAGGAAGTTAGAGCTCAGATCATTAAACAGGTACATAAGCTGTGACAGTGAGTTTCAGTATTCCACCTTCCAAAACAAAGGCTGCATTTCGAACTGTAGGAGAAAGAATTTCTGGGAAGAGAATGGGGCATGGTGTTTCAGGAGTGTACACATTCGATGTTCAAAGTATGGATAAGGTGTGAATATCTTAAGACTAGAGGAAAATCTAAAATTAATTTGGAATTGGAAATGCTGTAGAGATAAAATAGAAGTATTTCCAAATGAGTAGAAAATACCCACAGTATTTCATGGAATAATTAGCCATAGGTGATTTTATCTGTAAGTTTTCAGAATTTTAAAAGTTGTTAATATCCAAGAAGGTAAATAAAACCACAGGATAAGAAGAGCTAGAAATGGCAAGCATAAGGTTTTAATTATGTTTTTAAAATGTTTAAACATATAATGGGAGGGCTAACATCCATAAAAAGAAATAGTGGATTATAAACTAAAGAAATTAGCTACGTGAGAAATTATGAAAAATTTTGTATAAAGAGCACCCTGCATGGTAAAATTTTTAAATCCTCAAAACATGGTTGAAACAGTAGATTTGAAACCATGTCAAAGAAAATTAGGGAAATAGGATATAGAAAGATGCCACACAGTTCAGAAGTGGTAGAAAAGTCTGAGTAACACATTTGTAGAGTGTACAGAGCACTAATGTGCAGCTAAAAGGAGATATAGAGGCAAAATGAAGGAATGATGGATGGCCAATATTCAAATTTGAGCAATATCAAAGATGAGAAATGTTAAAAATGGAAAGGTCAAGAAGTGAAGAAGCCAATAGTCCTACAAATTTTAAACTAGGATTAGTTTAAATCCACACCCAGGCTTTTTAATTGAATACCATAATATATCAAGATGCATAGAGAAGTCCATGAGGTATAGAAATCAAACCACTGTTTTGAGACATAGTGCTAGCTATGACTATAAGTAAGCACCACTGAGTGTCAAGTTAAAAACAAATCAAGAATAGAGCACTAGATGTGAATTTGGAACTAGAAATCTTGTGGTAGAATTTCAACTTTGCCTCTAATTGGAATTGCAAACTCCTAGCATCCTTTCTGAGTCCAGACCCTGGAAAACAGGAGTGTGAAATGAGGATAGTTTCCTTAAGGAACATCCTTCTTGGGTCCCAATTTCAGCCTCTGGCCCCCTCAATTGCACCTTCCTAATTTATCATCTTCATTTTTCATATAACAAAGAAATGACCTTAAGGACCTTCAGATTCTTTCCTGTGCCTTTGTGCCTGTCTGGGCCATACATGAAGAGCAGTACACCACTGAGGGTAACTTAGAGCTGCTTTTGATTTTCCAGTTGTTTCCAAAGAATCTCCATTTCTCCTCATCATGACCTAGCAGGAAAGAAAGACTCTTAGAATTTTTAAAATGTGAGGGACTATTCACAGATTAAGAGGTTGTGTCTCCCTGTCTCCATGCATGCAAAATTTGATGTCTTAGATTCTTTTCACGGAAAAGACTGGGCACTGTACAGAACAGAGGAAATGCATATGGTTAATCTTCACTCTAAAGTAAAATGAAATTCAGTGTGTGCAAAGTGTGATTTAACCATAGATGAGTTCAAGTTATTGTAGGTATTTCTGTTGAAACATATAGATGGCATCAGTCAGTAAATCAATGTATGGTTATAAATAAATATGCTTAATATCTCGAGTGCTGCTATTTGTACAACTGATACTTTTTACCTTTTATTTTCATAACTCCAATTTAATGTCAGAAGATTTAGTTCCCTGAATTCTTTTTTAAATCACAAATTTCAATGCTATCTGAATTTTAGAATGACTGGAGAACTCACCATGGGAAAAAAATAATTCACATATTTCTTTCTTTATTAAACCTGTACAATTAACTGAAAAGGAACTTACCATAAGAAGTGTCATTGGTTGAATTCACAGCAAATGACAGACATTTAGTTTAAAAATATATGCTAGACCATGAAAGGATCCCAATCATGCGAGCAAAGAAAGACAAGTTATGAAGATGAAATTGTCAGGGCTTTGCAAATTTTATTGCATAATGGAGGCCTGTAAAAATTACAGTTGCACAAAAATCACTACAGAAAAGTAATGTCAAGGGAAGTAAGAGCTGTGGGCTACCACTGACTAAGCAGCTGCTCAGATTTACAACCTCCAGGCAAGAGCTTGCAACCTACATAAGAATCATCAGTGTCTGATTTCCCACACAGCATGTGTTCCAGGAAAGTAGGGAGACCAGGCTTCTCAATGGCAGAGTGGATGCATGACTTGTTTGTTTAAACCTGCTTTCTGGGATTAGCTCTATCTTACTTTGTGCATTTTTGGCTGAAGGTTAGACAAGGGTCAAGTAGGAGATTTCAACACATCTGATAGAGGTTTGTTCTTCTCAAGAAGAGGGAAACATCTACACATTGGGCCTCATGCCTCTTCTTTGTCCTATTTGTATGTATAAGGAGGCTTGGGGCAGGATAGGGCAAATTTAAACCCCAATGCACAAATCTATAACATTCATTATCTATGTTTGGGAGTCAGTCTACTGCCACAGAGTACACTGTTCAAACACAGGCTTTCACATTAGCTTCTCCTGGCTCTTAATAGATTACAAAACATAGGGACTCTTTTTTTGTTTTGCTTTGTTTTTGAGGAATTATCAGAGCTAAGTAATCGAGAGCCACATAAGAGTGTTCTCCCATATCCATATTTAATGATATATATACTGACTCTTTTGTAAAAATAAAAATGGGCAATGACTTTGAGTACATTTTCATAATTGATTGATCATCCCTTAAATATTTGATTGTGGGGTGGATTTCAATTTTATGTACTTTTATAAATGTCTATGGTTAAATTAAAAGTTCTACCTGACACAAAGGCATCATAAGTCACAAATACATTTTGTCAGAATGTGTGTGAAAAATTATAGAAAGCAAGAATGGCTAACCCTTGTTTGATAACTCATTGCTTTCACTGAGAACTTCAGCTATCCCCAAAGACCTTCTGCCCCAGGATTGAATTGAATACTGGAGAAAGGACTGTGAGATGTTCACTTGCCTAAATTTTCACGCTTTTATATGTCAGCTTTTACTGTTGTCTTCAGATTGCAGTTGAGAAGTATTTTCTGAAGTGATAGGGAGTTTTTTCTAATGCTAAGTTTTCTTTTGTTTTCATTCAGAATTGAATCAGCAGTCTCCTTTTCTGTCTTCCTCTCTGGGAAGTGGCTAATTTGAATATAGAATCTGTATCCAACCAGTGCTGCATCTTCAGAATGGGATACAGTGCTGTGCCTGTTTCTCAAACACTACACAAGTAGAAAATTGAGCACCCAAGGCATGCCTACTTGACATGACTAGATACCACATCTGCCTTTTATCCTATAAACACACTTAAAAATATACACACCTCAGGGACCACACTGCTAATCTCTGCATATTCATTGAGTGTCACCACCTTTTAGACTTAACTCTGCTGCCTTTTAATAGTTATATGTTAGAGTGGTAACAGCCTGCTCTCCCAGCTTCCCTTTTACTTTCCTCAAGATCTGCCAGGCATCTCAAACAGCAGACAATAAAATAGTTACAGGCTTATCTCCCTCCTTTCTGCCACCATTGTCAAAAGAGGAAACTATTATACAGTTGATCAAAACACCAGGAACAGAATCAAGTAGCATTCTGTGAATAATACAGTAAATAAAAAAACAGACTAGAAACTGACATTGCCTAAGACCCAGAACAGAAGAAAAGCAAGATAAATAGGCTTGAGTGGAGTGACAGGTCAAATCGAATGCAACTATATAGTGATGTCATAATTAAATATTTTCTTTTGCATAACTTTCTAATTAAATCCCAAAGCTAATCACATTTGAAAATAAACCTCCAGCAGCATTCCTCAGTCTACTTGCCTGTGTGAGCAAACAACCCACAATGCCCTAGTTCCTGTGTTTTATTTTCAAGTTAAAATGACCGTGCATTAAATCACACATCTCATTTTTCTCATGCACACTGATTTTATTAGATAATTGTTTGAGATTAACCATGTCATTAAAATTATAGCAATCACCTATTAAAGAATGGCTACAGGAAAATGACCCAAAGTCAACCTGAACCACCATGAGCATGGATTTTACTTTTTGTACTTTTATCAGTAAGTAAGGTCCTTCTTAGTCATAAGACTTTTTTTAAAACATTCATTTCCCATGTTTTAAGAAAGGATTAACTATTTATATGACATTAAACATAAGCTTTCCTTCCATGGCCTATCTATCCTGGAACTCAATTTACATTTATATTTTACATATGTTTTTCTCAATAATTCTCCTTTGCTAAATACTGAAACTGGAGAAGACAATCCATTTCCCCTTGGTATTTTAAGTGACCTGGACTTTCTACTCACTGCCGACTACAATCATCTCTCCCTGAAGCCTGGCCCATGTCAAGCCAAGCATCACCTGTTTCTCTTGCCTTGCCCACATTCTTATACTTTGATAATTATGCAGACTTAATATCTGAAATCTTCTTCTGTCCTGGTTTGCTTCTTTATGGCCTCTCCAAGCAAAAAGAATCCCCAGAAACATATGTCTTCTTGAGTTATTATGGCAATTCCCAACAAAGTTCTGCTAACAATTAGTAATATACTGTATTTCATTGTTTATTCATTATTTCTTGGTTGACTGTAGTGGCCTGCCATTAGCTAATAACGAGTGTTGCTGATACTGTCTGTAGAGGGACAGGTAGTAAATAGTCTTAGAAGTCTCAGACCTGATAGAGTCTGCCTCAACCACTGACCTCTGCTGGAAGCACAGGCAGGCAAGTACCATGTGTAAATCAAGAGCAATGGCTGCATTCCAATAAAGCCTTGTTTACAAACACTGAAATTTACATTTTGAAGGGACATCATTGAAGCTCCATTAAAGATTATTTGTCAAGTATGAACCAAGACCTTGGTTTGAGTCTGGGCCTTTAATAGATGAATCCTGTAGCCCATGCAGGGAACCACCACACGCTGAACTTGGAGGAAGTAGGATCCAAACAGAGCAGGCAAGATAGCTTAGTGGGTAAAAACCGTGGCTCCCAAGTCTAATGACCATGTTGAAAGGAGAAAATAGACTATCAAGTTGTCATGTGATGTCCACAAATGTGGCAGAATTCTACACACACACACACACACACACACACACACACACACACACACACAGAGAGAGAGAGAGAGAGAGAGAGAGAGAGAGAGACAGAGACAGAGAAAGAGACAGAGACAGAGAGACAGAGAGAAAGAGAGTTTTAAACAAAAACTATAGAATTTTCATCCAATTCAAAATAATAATATTATTCTTTGTTTAAAATGTCTTTCAGTTATTTAAAAAGGGGGAAACATTTTTAGTTATCAGCCCACACAAAACAGATAGCAGATTTGGCTCATTGCTCTATGGTTTGCTGAACAGAAACAGGTTTTATCATTTTGCCTGTCTTCCATCATAACTAGAAGTGTAACCACCCCTGTCTAGAGCTGAACACTTGCCCTTTGCCCACCATGACAAAGAGGAAAGATCTAGGCCAACATGGGCATGTTTGAATGTGAGTGTGTTTGTGTGTTCAGGAATGCTTGCCACAGCAGGCACATCAGGGCCAGAGGACAGCTTTGTGGAATTGGTTTACTCCTTTCACGTTTCTTGTCAGAGTTCTTAAAACTAAATAAATAAAACCAAACAGACATGGGAGGTCGAAATTCCCAAATGAGAGAGGCTGGAACTGTAACTTGTCTCAGAACTTGCAGAAGTTATCAGGACATGTATGCTCAAACATGATGTTCTTTGGGACAAAGCAGAGCTCCCCACAAAGGGCAAAAGACAGCTTTCAACTGCAGAGGCCACTTTGGATGCTAGCTTCATATGGTCTCCGTGGGAGTCCCTAACACCCAGCACTCTCCTCTGTGGGAGTTCTTCACTCTTAGCGTGATGGCTCTGTATTTAATTACACTGTATATTTTGTTCTGTAGTACTGCCTTCCCAAAAGACAGAGACTCTGAGACAGGAAGAGATAGGAGTCATTTTCCAGCCCCACAGATAAGGGCTCTTCTCAACAGCCACACTATAAGCACACACAGAAACTCCCCCCTACATTATTTATCTGGAATGTTCACTTTGAGTTATAGTACCAAAGGGGGGAAATACTCATTTAATGAAGAGAGAGTTTGGTCCAGTTTAAAAGCCATAATTTTGTATGCATGTCAGAAAAACACATAATCTGGACAATAAATTCACCCAGATAGACTGAGGGCCTACTTGCCACTGGAATCTGTTTTTCTTTTTAACATAATGAGGCGACATCCCTTTCCTTGGAGAGGAGAGTTCAATAGTTTAATTTTTGTTAACTGAGATCCCTTGTACGAAGGTAAATTACATTGCCTTTTCTATTACTATCTCTGTTAATTGTCAAGCAATCAGAGTTGATGCACTCATCCAAGACAGCGGAGAATTTCCCATAATGCTACAAAATAAAACCTGACAAAGCACAATAATCTTTAGTTTATTGATGTGTTACCAGGCTGTTGAAAACATCAGATCAGTAATGTGCTTTGGTTAGGAAATTGGGGTCTAGGGAGAAATATTGGGAGTTAAAGAGAGAACATCAGGGCTTACTGAAAAAATATATTAGAAGTTAAAAGGGGGAAATGTTTGTGGTGGGATTTTTGATTTTATAAAAAAAATAACACAGAGATTTTGAATTCTGACAGATAACATATCTCGGTTGGACAAATGAACTTTGGACCAGTGGCCAAAGGAGATTTGTTGGGGGCGGGGGTTGGGGGTGTTATTGAAATGTAAATATCACATAGAAATAAATGCCAGTCTTCTCAAACCACACACACACACACACACACACACACACACACACACACACACACACAAACACATACACACACGCATGAGAAGAGATTAATTAATTAATTAGAACTTTCACACTATGATCTAAAGAAAAAATTACATGGTTATGGCAGTACTACTGAATGAACAAAATATGGCTTTTAATGGTTTAAAATAGAATATGTGCGATGCATTTTCAATCTCCTCCAAAACCGTAACTCCAAGCAGTGGAAAAACTATCAGGCTTTGAGGCACGAGGACTTTGAGGATTTGTAGAGTGCTGTTTCAGAGGCTGGGTCTGTCTCAGCAGATACCTCCCCTCTCTGCCCTGTACTTTTCCCTCCTTGGCATTTGATAAGGCATTCCACCTCAGACTTATCAAGTGAACCCCACCAGTAGGACTTACAGCCACAGGTCTTGGGGATAGTACTGTCACTGTGAGGCTAATGGCCATAAGGTTGACATCCAAGAGCCTCCTTCAAAGTACGTGAAGGCTACACGTTTCTATTTTAAAGTCTGGCTTGTAGCCATGCCGACAGTAGGAATAAAGATATGAGGTGATTTACCAGTATAATATCATTTTGGAAGTTTCTAATTGCCCAAGATGCTGAATTCTTTGCTTGCTGACTGCACACCCAGAAGTCAGATCTGCAGTAATGTTGTGATCACACTTGAACTGATTTTACAGTGAAAGGAGACTGTGAAAAACATCCTCCCATAAGAGGAATAGGTAGACTCATGGTAACAAACACAAGATAAGTAAAGATAGAAAAGGATAATGCTTTACTGACAGTGTGCTGTTGTTTTGTTTGTAAACAAAACAATGAAAAAATGGATTGAATATAACTATTTGAAGGCATATGAGAAGTAGGGTGTGTGTGTGTGTGTGTGTGTGTGAGAGAGAGAGAGAGAGAGAGAGAGAGAGAGAGAGAGAGAGAGAGAGAGAGAGAGAGAGAGAGAGAGAGAGAGAGAGGAGATTGAGAATCTCTACCTTGCAATAAAAGATGGCAAGGTGATAAATGAGTGCTCTCAACTGAAATTGATGACTTTGTGTTCCCATCCAGTTCATCTGGCAACCACACAGATGCTCTGAAACACCTTAACAACACATGGGAGAAAACATCTCAGGTGGGCCCCATGCAGAGTCCCCTTCCATCACCCTCGGCTACCAAAATACACTGCTGTGTATGCTCCAGATACTAGGGAAAGGACCATGCAAAAGCTCCAGCTCCTTCCCATGAGAAAATATTTTTTTTCTACTTCAGGAATCTTTTAGACAACTTTAGGAGCCTAAATGACAAATGTAAGTGATTTTGTCTTCTCAATACTTGAATATACTGACTGAAGCTCTCTGGAGAGGAGGTACATTACAGTAGAACGATGGAGCTGCATTGAGCCATCTAGAGGTATTTGTACACATGCCTGTCCAGCAAAGCAGAGCACAATCTTGATTTTTGTTTGTTTGTTTTTTGCCACAATTACAGGTTAAATGAAATGTGCCAATTTATTCACGGGAATTGAAGAGAAAACTACCTATATGCTTGAATTATAGCACTGGCACATGAAGTGGAATGAGTTCAGTCAAGCCTTCAGTTTGACAATGACAGCAGATATTTCCTTATGATCAAATCCCACACATTGACAGCTGAGGAAACATAACCAACCTTGTAGTTTAAAGTGTGAGAAACAGTTAACACTTTAAGGATTTTCCCAAAGGATTAAATGATATGTAAATGTCTTTCATTCTCAGGAAATGCTAGTTTTCTTGTCAAATAAGAACCTTGGAACTCCCAGTCCTAAGTGAAATGATTCCATCAAATCCCTCCCCTCAGGGCTCAGAGAGTCCTGCAGAAGAAGGTGGAAAGATTGTTAAGAGTCACAGGGAATGGAGGACACCAAAGCACTAGGCACAGGGCTGTTCCAGATGGACTACCAGTGTTTGAGATGGGAAGGGGACACAAGGCCCCATCTCTGACCCAGAAACTATTGACAATTAATAACCACTCACAAACAAAAAAAAAAAAAAAGTAGAAAAATCGCTTTCTCCAAGAAAGTCTCATTGTGTATACAAACTATGCTTATGGGCAGTCCCTAAGCCCAGCAGTAGATGGTCAACAAAGAAAGAACCCAATGGCATTTGTGGAAGTTCTTGTTTTAGAATTTTTTGTCAGAGCCTTCATTTTCTTCTTTCTTACAATTCTTTTGTGTACGAATACATGATGGTTTCTGTCTTATGATTTTATTGGATTCCTGTGTGTATCTCTAAATCTGTGTGTTTCTTGTGCTTTCTCTTTAGCTCTTTTTTTTTCTTTTTGTTTTGTCCTGTTTCTGTTTGTTTGTTCTTATTTTGTCTTAATAAGTTAATATTTTTTATACTACAATATTTATCTTACTAAATTTAATATTTTTGAGATGGCTGCTTTCTAACGAGAGAGAAAAAGTAAGGATATGGATTCAGATGAGAGGTGATGGGGGTAATCTAGGAAGAGTTGAAGGAGGGACAAAAAATTAGAATCTGTTATATTAAAAAAATCTATTTTCAATTAAAAAGAGATAAAAGAATATTTTAATCTTTTATAAGAAGAAAATTTACATACTAAAGAAGCTTTTTATTTTTAAATTTTATATTTTTAAAAAGCAGAAAATAGAGATTTATAGAAATTTTATTAAAGATGTTTTAATATAGGCTTTAGCAGGACAATTAGGAAGTAAAAAAAAAAAGTAATTAGAAGAAAGCCAGATGAACCCAAATGTGGGTAATGAGGACAATGAAACTCATAAAATGACATTTGCCACTGGAGGTTCTCCAACTCTCAAAGAAGACTCATGTCCCCTTTACCAATGTGCAAAGGATTTTTGTCAATGTTTGTGGAGGTTTATCAGACAGGTCATCAATGAGTCCTTTGTAATTTTGATTGTGTTTAAAAATTTGTAATCTATGTGTTAACAACAACAACAACAACAAAATAATAATAATAATAATTTTGAATGTGTACTAGCTAATTTTTAACAGTTTATATAATATTAATGTCCTGCACTTGGTAACTTCTACTTGGTACTGTTGGCAATTTCACTGTCATTAGTCAAGGTGTGAAACTGTCCTATTCCACAGACAATAGGACATATACTTGTAACACAGATCAAGGCTGCACCTTTCTCCACAATAACTGTAAAGACCCTCAAGCTCCTACCAAGGTGCCTTGTTGTCCAGACAGCACCTCCTTCAAATAGCATCTTTCACTTGTCTTAAGATACTTATCTTCTTATCTCAGACTGGTCCTCCCTACCTCCTTAATCTCTGGCCTTTAGCTCTGTTACTTCTTGCTCACGTGCTACAAGAAACACTCTATAGAACATCCTAGAACATGAAACTACTTGACATCAATGACACTTCCCCCAGTAAGGTCTGGTGATGCCTTTATCTCTTTACTGTAAACAATACTATTGCATCTATGCTAATGATTTCTAAATGAACATGAACCTAAAAATGTAGACATTACCCAAGAAAATTGTACAGCACGGACCATTGTTGAAGACAGTGATACCAGCAACCTAGGCCTTAGTCTCTTAGTTGGTAAAGCAGTTTTGACTCTTTGCCTACACCCTCCCTGTGAATTAAAGAATCACCATTTGTTTTTACTATTAAAGAATAAGAAGGCATTATTTATGCCTTCTGATAGAGATCATCAAGTTTAAAAGTCTTCCTAGGACCAGACAGTGGTGACACCCAGCACTTGGCAAGCAGAGGCAGGCAAATCTCTGTGAACTCAGGCCAGCCTGATCTACAGAGACAGTTCCAGGAAAAAAAAAAAAAAAAAAAAAAAAAAACCTCTTGGAACATGGAACAAAGAAGCTTTCGAAAAAAAAAAATGTGAACCAATAATTCATTTGCTCTGAGTCTCTTTGACAGATATTTGAGGAACTTAGCAAAAGCAAACAGTAGCACTGTCACGGTTGTGTGGTATGATTCAGTTCAGTGTCTCTGACACTGGCTAAGTTGCTCTTGGAAAGATGACTAGTGAGTTCCTTGGTAATACAGTGAACACTCAGGTCTCTGACAGCTGAGGATACTATTAGTACATTCCTTCTTTCAGGATGGAGTTTAAAAAATTGTCCCAAGCTTGCTGGAGACCTGACCAGGAGCAGCTAAGGCTACAATGTAGAAACCATGGTGAGAAGGACAGATTCACTGTCACAGAAGCAATGTTCTGGAGGAAGTTTTTCACCCAGATCCAATTTGTCAGTCACCAAGGGAGGCAGCTGGCACAGAACTCAACCATGGTAAGACACTTTCAAGGAATTCTTCCTTTTTCTTCTTAAATCTTGATGAAAGCTGAGAACACCTAGCCGAGTTCTGGAATGTCATTTCCAGGGCTCCAATGAGCATACTTCAGATTGTTTCAGGCCATGAGTTTAACCTTTGAACATGTGGTCCATGACCTCGAGCTAAGCATTCCTAAATATATGTTCACCATCTTTTTTGAACTACGACCTTAATGTGATCATTCTCATATTTTCATACTTGTATATAATATATTTTGTTCATAGCCACACACACTTCTTTTTTACCCCTTTGTACCCTTTCCACTCATGTTCCCATTGCTCTTTCCAGCTAGCTTTTCTTCTACATTCATGTCTGTGTGTGTGTGTGTGTGAGAGAGAGAGAGGGGGGAGGAGCGGGGGAGAGAGAGAAAGGGGGGGATGAGCCCAATGAGTTTCCTGGGAGATTTGTACTCTTGTACTCTCTGAGTATATCTAAGACTATGTGTATCCTTAAAGTACATATATATATATATATATATATATATATATATATATATATATATATATATACTTTGTGCACATACAGGGATTCTACAAATAAAATACCTATGATTCCTCCAATAATAAATGACATTGCTTTAGAAATATTTCTTGTGATTTCGTCACCTGGTGTAAATAAGACATGTTTCTCTATCCTTTTCTTTGGTGGATATGCTTGCTTTAGCAAAGCCACTGCATTTGATGACAAGTTTTGTTGTTGTTGTTTTATAGGCAAAATGAATGCTGATTTATTGATAAAAAGAGAAAAGTTCCCAAGTAGGAGGGATTCTGCCTACAGTTTTGCATGTGGCAGAACAAAACAGCTAATTTCAAGTCAATCTCATGATGTAATTGCATTTCTTAAGTTGTGTCCTTTGATCACTGGAAAGTGTAAAGTTACATGGACTCATCCAACCCTGAAGCACCTCCTAGGCCATCAAAAGACTCCAGGCCCTGACATCTGGTATACCACCACTCATAACAAAGCAGACATTTGAAGAACTGGAAAACAAAACTGAGGGGAAAGTAAGGTGCATTCCTATGGACCTCATGATGTCTCTGACCACTGTATCCTGTTCAGCCTGGAAGCACTGTTGTATAGGGACCAAATGTTTGTCCAACATGGTTTTCAGTAGTAAAGCCATGTCATAAAATAGTTACACCAAGTTCCCTATTTATAAACACACAAATGCTCTGCTCCCCTCAATGAACATGGCTCCTAACTCCATTTTAGTACCCATTGGAGGACACTCTCAGAGACCAGAACTCCAGAAGGAAGGTGCATTTTGAGAGATAATTCTAACTATACAGTTAAAGTGTGCCACTCAAACAGTCACTCTTCCTCACCTTCCTCATCTCTCTTGACATATCACTCCTTTCACACCATGGTAAAGACTTTTTCATGTGTATACGACTGTGACTTGATTAAACATTCCTCACAACACTGACACAGTTCCCAAGCAAGCTACTTCTCCCCAGCCTCACAGAATCCCCTTCCCAGGCAGGAATGACTTTACAGGCCCAATGCTAAAGAACTTGGGGATTTCTTCAAGAGAGGAGGTTCAGCCTTATCCTACATAACCCTCTGGACCTTCTTCTTACAAAAATCTTGGATTTTGTTTCTCAGAATAAATAAATAAATAAATAAATAAATAAATAAATAAATAAATAATAATCCAAGGAGGTGAAATATACATGGAAGCTTTAACTTGGTACCTGTACAATTTCAGTTGGTAAAATTCATGTACAGTTATACCCAGGAAGTACAACCTGGCTCTGTAACATTGTTTATTCCTTGTATTGAATAAAATAATAAATTATTTGAGTAGTTCTATTATCTATCCTTAACTGAAACATACAGTGGCTGTCCTATTCCTTCAAAAAGCTTGTTAATATGCAGTCACCTGGTACAACTGCTAAGTTTTTAAAGGTCACCCATGTTTTATTCATAAAGGATGGTTTTCAGGAAGGGAGAAAGGTTACAATGTCATGTAATACCACATTCTGAGGGAGGCTCTGCTTTCCACGATACATTTGAATGGATTGCTTGCAGAAAGAGTGAGATTTGGAGACAGAATATGAACTATTACAGAGATTATAAACTTTATTTGAACCAGAGGATCTGTAAAACAAGCGGAAAGACTTATTTTATGTTTTTAATATCCAATAATCATGGAAACTCTTGTTGCTTATACAAAAATTTGATTATCTTTTCAGGGCAGGTACATACAGATAACTAATTCTCAGTCCTCTGAGAACTAGTTGTGGTCATCTGAGTAGTTCCATACAGATAAACATGAGTTTCAAGGGCTAGACACCAACTATTAACCTATTTCTTCATTGTGGGAACTAGGGAGAAAAATGTTTCACATAAATAGGTTGCTTCTGGGGTCATGGAGTTACTGTTTGGAGTACCACTGACCATCACCTCAGAGACATGCACAAGAGTTTGCGTGAAGAAAAAATGAATATTTGCTGTGTTGGATCATACAATTTTAAAGTTCTTAATGTAGTGTGACATTGCCTTCACCTTACAAGACATTGGTCAAGACACATGTTTTATATACCAGAAAACTCCAGAGACTTCCTTCATGGCCAAGCCTAATAATCAGTCGAAGGAGGCTTAAAGTTTATCTACCTCATTGAGTTAATTCAGCTTTCCAAAGTCATGACACCTTGTAAAAACATAGGGAAAAAAAACTTATGTATTTTGTTCTCAGTCCAAATATTTGTATAGCATATGGTCTATATTTTATGAGGGATTTAGCAGTGTTACCCCTCTATTGCATTAATCTACACTTTTATATAGAAGACAATAACAACATCTCCAATGAGAAGGTTTCTTTCCATTTCTCATAGTATCTCAAATTCAACTGGACAAACATAAGCTCATTCTTTCTTTAGGCCACACCCTTCATGATCACACTTGACTCTGTTAAAAGTGTTTCCTTGGTCAGAGTTCTAGAAAGATTCAATTCTAGTAGAATGAACGTTTACTATTTTCCAGCTTCATTTATATGCATTGTATCTCTATAATATTAGGAATTCAGACCCTTCAAGAATTTATTCAGTTGTCTCATATCTCCCAGCACCAACAACCAAATGACATACAAGATTTTTCATGGTGGGTTGGCTGTTGATTGTCAACTTGATGCAAACTAGAGTCACCTAGGAAAAGAGAACCTCAACTGAGGAATTGCTTACATAAGTTTAGCCAGTGGGATTTCTTAATTAGTGATTGATGTGGGAATCAAATCACTAATCAGTGTTTCCTCTGACTTTTATGTCTGGTCTGTCCTTGAATTCCTCTGTTTCTTCCTTGATGAAGAGTTGTAATGTGGTATAAGACACATAAACTCTTTTCTTCCCAAGCTACATTTGGTCAGATTGGCCACATGATATCTCTATTTTAATCCCCACCCCAACACACATACAGACATATTTTTGCACAGCCCTAGAGAGGCACACACAGAGAGAAAAAAAGTACACCCATGGGAATTCTTTTTCACTCATTCAGTTCTTTCAGCTTCTTATCTTTGAACTTTTACTTATACTTTAACATTGTAATCTCTGATATTACAACTTTCAGGACTGGTTGCAAAATTAAATCATATCTCCCCCACTTTTTGTTTGGTTTTGCTTTTTATTTATTTTGACATGTTACTCTGTTTAGCCTAGCCTGTGCTGGAACTGGCTCTGAAGACCAGGCTGGCCTCAAACTTGAAGAAATCTGCCTGTATCTGCCTGCTGAGTGCTGGGATAAAGATTGTATACAACTCCACAACTCCCAGCCTCCTTTTGTGTGTGTGTGTGTGTGTGTGCTTCTGTCTTGAATCTGTCCTTCTGATCAGAAAAGATGTTCTTGTTGATTCATTTGTTTTCTGGAGTGAACAAGAGAATGTGTACATCGTTTTAGAAGACAGATGGTAGCACCCAAAGGATCTGTATTTGGATCCTGAAATCCACTTTTGCAGCAGAATGGCTGACTGCTGTAGACTAATCAGCTGGCTTAGTTGTATTTAGGGTTGTGGACTAATCAGCTGGCTTAGTTGTATTTAGAGTTTGGCCCTGAACGTGGAAGTTCCATTTTTGATGTTTTAGTGCTCTTCTAAAACCTGCCTATAATCCCACATCTACACATCCCTGACACACAGATACCACTGGGGACAAAGTCAGAAATTTAGGAACAATTCTTAAGGAAAGTGAGGAGAAGGCCCTACACCATGTTGCTGCTAGCAAAGCCCCCTCTTTCTCTATCACTGCCCATTCACTTCTCTTAACTCTCTGATTCACTGGGCCTTTCTCTGGGTCCTTCAGAAACATCTCTTCCATTGTATGAAGCAAGTTAGCATCAGCCATTTCCTTGTGATTTTACTGAAGTTCAAACAATTTCTTGGCAGTACAAAGTCCAAATGTATACATCATTCATCCAACAGTGATTTCCTTCTTAAATTTTCTCCCTAGGAAATGAAGCCTTTTTTTTTTTTTTTTTTTTTTTTTGGTTTTGGGAGACATGGTTTCTTGGTTTCTCTGTGGCTTTTGTTTCATGAGCATTCTATGGCTTAGCAAATGCAAGAACTTGGGAGGGAGCCTACCCTGGCCAAGTTCTCAGTCAATATTGGATATCAATGTGTCTTTTACAGAAATGTAAGTGCCTTGCTTTGTGGAGTATTGACAAAGGACAGTCACTACAGGTGCTGGTGCACTCACTGTGAATTAGAATAGGTGTCAGGAGATTAACATAATGAAGATTAATTACTAACTTGAGTCACAGTTTGAGGTGATTAGGCATCCTCTCCTTTGAACAATACCCAGGGACCCTTGGCTCCTTCTAGCTTGTGCTACAGTTGAAGAAAAGGACAGGAGGTCCATAGTCAGGTAAGAAGGCTCATACATCACCTGTGCCCACCCTCCCATGGCTGCACTATGAGCTGAGAGACATGGATGTGTATAGTGGGAGAGAAAAAGTGATGCATGGTCAGGTCCTTGGTCCAATTCTTAGCTATGACACTATGGTTAAGAAAACCATATACACCCAAACGCGCTGTCACAAGTGCAGGGGCGCATACCACACTCCAACAAAATATGTTTTCAAAGCAGCACAGGATCAACTTAAAATAACATGTACTCATACAATTTGAGTGAGATGAAACCTCACCCTTGTTCTATTTTTTTTTTTAAGCCCATGGCTATGTGATAAGTTGTCAGCTCTCACCTCCAGAATACTACCTCTCCTATAGTCCCTTCTTCTACAAGGTCCACTGGGCTAGTGATGGCTTCTTCTTTTACTTAATTTTTTTGAGAAGTTCTTTCCCACTTCTCCTTCTTCCCCTCTAACTCTTCCCATAGTCCCAGTTCTCTCTCAAATTTTTGACTTGTTCTTTAATTATTATACACACATACACACACACACACACACACACACACACACACACACACACACACACACCCTACCATGTCCTTTCAGTGCTGACTGCTTGGACATCTGTTTAGGGCTGACCATTTGGGATCAGATAACTGGTCAAGGGATTCTTCACTGAAGAAACTCGATTCTCCCACTCTCATCATCCATTGATTGTCTGTAGCTCTGCCTAGGGCTAGGGCCTTGTGAAATTTCATCCATCCACATTGACACATCAACCAGTGTTTTCATTATGTGGGTCTTATTTAGGCAACAGTAACTGTTGAGGTTTCATTGGTGCAGCTTCTCTACTATGTCTAGAAAACATCATCTCCCAGCAGCTTGTTCGTATGACCAGCATGGTAGGGTTTTCTTTCGATCCCTTGATTACAAAAAGAACAGCCTTCCTTTTGCTTTTAGTCTTTTTCCATCACTTTCTGGACTTGTATGTTGTAATGATTTTTTTTAGCCTTCTAACCTTAAGGCACAGGTGGGAAGGAGCTACAGCCCCCATGCACAATGCTAAGAGGACACTGATTAGCATTAGAAAGATCTCAGGGGCCAGCTTCAATGTAGGATTATCCAGATGACATCAGCTGATATTTTTATGGCAACCTTGTGAGTCACTTTGAAATGGAAGACCTAGCTAAGATAGGTTCTCAAACACAATGTGGCTTTAAGAAACAGAGGCCATTTTAAATTTGTGATAATTTGTTATACAGTAATAAATAAAAGAGATAACTACTTGTCATTCCAGTTGGTGCTCATATTTCCTAACAAACACACATGTACATATGTCTAAGTATAAATACATATATGCACAGATCTCTGTATACAGGCACATATATAGAGACATATTAAATTAAATTGATTTATAATTTATCAATAGTTTTTATAAGAAAGTAGAACTTTCTAGATAATGGGTAAGCACTTGCTGATAGATTAAGAAATAACGTAAGCCAAAATAGATGTTGAGACTCTCGGTTCTATTAGAAAAGAGAGAAAGGTGAAATTAGGGTTGGAAGACATGAGAATATTAAGTTTTACAAATATTGGTAAGAGATGCAGAGCTGCATCCAAGCTTAAGAAATATAGTGGGTATTAGCAAACCCTCTCAAGGTAGAAGTGACTGTTTCCTCTTAAAGCAGCTTAAAATTGGGCCAGAGTTTTAGGAGAAAAACTCAATCTCCATATATGATAATTCCTTTTGTAACTGAAGCAGCATACTCTCACAATTTGGATTTATAAGAACCAGATGCAGTTTCTAGAAAAGGACCCCACTTTCTCTCAACCCCTTTCTCCTCTCTTCATGGAGCAGAAAGGGGTCCATTGTGAGGTCATGAGCCTTGAAATGAGGATTATATTGTAAGGATATTAGAGAAGGTGAAGCTAGCCAGATGAAGTAATAATACAAAATATATTGATTCCCAGGCCAGAATTTTATTTGCTGCTATTGTGTTTTAAGGATATGTAGCAATAATCTAAGCTCCCTGCTACCCAAAGGCTTAGCCTTATGAATGCAACAAAACAATGTAAAAGGTAAATTTTGTGTGTGTGTGTGTGTGTGTGTGTGTGTGTGTGTGTTGTTATATGTTATTATGTAATAAGCACCAGTGAGATCAATTGTTTGATTGTTAATAGACAATGCTCAACTTCAGCTCAGCCGAGTTTGTTTACTTCCAGGAAACAGAACAGTGCTAAGTATAGTCAGTTGCAATATTTTTTTTTAATTCATTAATATTAGAGAGCTAGAAATTTAGGTATTTGAGTGTTTCATAATGGAAATTTTCCCTAGACCTACCTGTTCTCTTAACACTTCCCCACTGAATGTAATAAGGAAGGGCCAATTTTCCCTTACACCAGTGCTTCTCAAACTTCCTAATGCTGTGCCCCTTTAATACTGTGATTTCCCACCATAAAATTATTTTGTTGCTAATTGTTAAGTGTAACTTTGCTACTGTTATGAATCATAAAATAATGTATTTGATACACAGGATGGTCCTAGGTGATCCTTATGTAAAAGGTTGTTTAACCCCTAAAGGGGTCACGACCTAGAGGTTGATACCCCCTTCCCCTTTCATACACAGTGGTTTCTATAGTACACAGATGTGCTTGAGATTGCTCTGCCTAAACTTATGTGTACAAATGACTTATCACATGTAGACTGGGAAGAGGAAGAAAGGGCCCAGTTTCAACATCAAATATCTCTGAGCAAGAACATTGTTGTTCTGCTCTATCTCCAAATTAAATATGTCAAATTACCCAATGGAGGGGTCAAGAGTCAACACTGTCAAATATATATATATATATATATATATATATATCATTGATTACGGGTTTAATGTGTGATAATTTTCTGAGCTGCTTAGATTAAGCAGGAAGAACTGTGGAGAACTAGTCTTTGGATAGAGTAAGGTATGGTGGATATGACATGTTAGAAGAAGGAAGTCCCATTCAGCTTGCACTCTAGTGAGTGAGGCAATAGCTAGAAAGAAATTAAAACTCATGAATATGGGGCTGTGGAGAAGGCTGGGTTGGAAAAGGACTGATTTGGCAAGCATGAACATCTGAGGTTGGAGATTAGCTCTTTTGTTAAAACATATGAAGTATATCTGTAAAACCTGAACACTGAGATGCAAGAGACCACAGTCACTGTCCTGCCAGCCTTGTCCTCTTGGTGAGCTCTAGACTCAGAAAGAGACCCTGTTTCAAAATAAGACAAAATGTGTTATAGATGGTGGTGATACATCCCTTTAACCTCAGCACTCAGGAGGCAGAGGCAGGGGCATCTCTGAGTTCCAGGGCAGCCAGGGCTACACAGAGAAACCCTTTCTTGAAAACCAAAAAGAAAGAGTCTAAGGAAGACACTAGCCTAAAATCCCAAATCCCAGCCTCCATATCCACACACATCTGCAATGTATAAACATACATAAAACAAATAAGTAAACTGATGAGTAGGTAAAAGAGTTGAGATCAGGGGCACAGGTATACATATTCACATATGTTCACTTGTTGGAAACTACCACTGTGTTCTTCTCAGGAAAATAATCAAAAACAAAGCAGGGCCTGAGCATGTGAATTACATGATCTTATATCTTCAGTTGAAATTAAAATAAAAGGCTAACATTTAGAAGTGTGTGTGTGTGTGTGTGTGTGTGTGTGTGTGTGTGTGTGTCCAACACAAACAACAGTTCGGTGAATTTTTGTGATTAGAAAATTTTTGATAAATTGAATAAAGCTGACCTTCCAGGTCTAGGTTAGTGATTCAATGGCAATGCATTTTCCCCAGTGCATAAGCTCCTGAGTTGTTCAAATCACAACACTAGAAGAATAAAGTAAAACAATGGAGCTTACATGTCTTTTTACATTTTCTTGGCCAACTCCAGCTACACATATGTGATTATTTTTAGTCTTTTCATTTTTTTGTTTTTTTCCCCTGTTCCATCCTTTATTTTTTTAACTTTTCTAATTTTACATATCGATTCCAGTTCCCTCTCCCTCCCTCCCATGAACCCCTTGGATCTCCCTCCTACCCCCCCCCAACTCCACAGGGAGGGTGATGCCTTCCAAGAGGGATCATCAAAATCTCTGAAATCATTTGGAGTAGGGACTAGGCCCTCCCTCCTGCCTCTAGGCTAAGGGAGTATCTCTCCATGGAGAATGTGCTCCCAAAGTCCTTTCGTGCACCAGGGATACATCCTGTTTCCACTATAAGAGGTCCCTTAGCCTGCCCAGGCCATCTAACTGAGACCCACATTCAATGCTGGTTTCCCAGCTATCAGTCTGGAGGTCCATGAGCTCCCCCTTGTTCAGATCAGCTGTCTCTGTGGGTTTCTGTAACCTGGTTTTGTCCCCATTTTCTTATCACTCCTCCCTCTCTTCATTTGGATTACAGTTTGGCTCAGTGTTTAGCTGTGGGTGTCTGCTTCTGTTTTTATCAGCTACAAGATAAGGGCTCTATGATGGCTTATAAGTTAGTTATCAATCTCATCAGGGAAGGGCATACAAGGTAGCGTTTCCACTGTTGCTCAGATTTTTAGTCTTCACTAACAAAACAATTTCCCCTCATTAAGTTATTATGTCATTATTATTTTTAATCATCTTTTCCTGATATGTTCCCTAAAATGCATTTAAGAAGCTTATTTAATTTCTTTACCAAATCCTCAAGTGTTCATCTTTTGTCCTATCACAGAGAACTGCCAGATGAGATGCAGGATGCACAGTGAAGAAGACATTTCAGGTGCTGGGCAAGTGGATCAGGATAAAGGCCAGAGCCCAGAAACCTGCAACCCAGTAAAATCTGTATCCAGAAGGCAGAGACAAGGGATCCCTGGAGCAAACTGTCTAACAAGACTAACCATAATAGCATGCTTCTACTTCAGCAAAAGTTCCTACCTCAATAACATAGGGTGGAGAGCAATCCAAAGACATTGAACATCAGTGCCACCATTCCATAAGCACAAGCACACTATGTACATACACTCTAAATTTAGGTATAAACAGACAATATATAAATCATAATGAATTACTAGTATGATATGTGCTAAATACCTGGAAAATGCACACCTAGAAGTATCAATTGCAAGTCCATTATAACCATAATGACCATAATGAAATGAAAGTCCTAGAAATGATCCTACACAGCATTGAATCATAGAAGCCTGTACCCTATTTGTCCTGTTTACTTTGTAACTTTGCATTCCTAAGATGCTTCAAAGACGACAGGTACAAGAATTTTTATGTACTTAATAGACATTTGGCTATTTTGGTTCTAGATTTTGCACGGAGAATAATGGTCCTGTAGAAGGTAATGATTTGGCTTCTAAATGTAGAGATTTCAAGCAAGGACTATATCTTGGTCTTTGTGAAGGTATAAAGGGGAGGTGCAATCTACAGACTGCAAAAAGAAAGCAGACACTGGTCTTAGTGTGGTCTCTGTTCTCCTTTCTCTGAAGACCATGGCTGGCTCAATTAGCCATAGTGGAACATTAAGGACTCTAAGCCGCCAAGTCACACACTGTAGACCATGGAGTATAAAGTCAACAGAAGACACCAATGCAAAGGGAAGGCCTGTGAGCTACCATGGAGCTGAACCTGCTTTGCTACTTTTCTCCCTCCAAAGCTAACACAGTTCATGCAGTGTGAATGCCATCTGAAGAAAGGCTGACTTCTTCACACTGTCTGACAGTATCAAGAATTATTTGGCCTTGCAATAATTTTCTATGTAGAACATTGACATGCCTTGATCTGGTAAACGAGTCCACTTGAGGACATCCTTGGAAAAGAAATAATGTCTGTTGGCTGGTACAGTATCTGCATAAAATATCTTGATATGGTTGGCTAGCTATGCAAATTCCCTGAAGGTACATGTCCTAAGAATGCATTAAATTAGTGAAGGAAGCAACTAATGGGTCACTGGGAAAGAGATTTGGTTCCGGCAAGGCTTCAGTGGGGACAATTTTTCAAGTTCACAGTGCTGAAGGCAAAGCTAAAAGCCACTTAACTCAAAGATCTGCCTGTGTTTGTGGAGGTGTTTTTTTATTGACACTTTATTCAAGCCTGAGAAACGTGACTCTGAATTGCAAGTGAATAAAAACACTTTACCTTTTACAACTAGCAAGGTCCTTGGAGTTATTAAGGCAGGGAAGGCACAGTTTGTTCCAGCATTTAGACTCCAAGTGCATTCACTAAATAAATCTCAACTTAAATAAGGTTCTAAATCTATGCATTCGTTAGGACTGACATTCTTTGGCTTCTCTAGGAGTTCCTATTTTGCTCTTACTGGACATGTTGGCACTTAGAGAAAAGGGATTGAGAGAGTTTTGTTTTGTTTTGTTATGTTTTGTTTTTTCTTTTACTTTTAAGAGCAACTCTCTATGAGACTTCAAGTCAAAGCCTAGAATTACAAGTACCCAATGAGGTCTAACTTGACATTCTCAGAAATATGGCAGCAAAAACACAGATATCAAGGGCACAAAAACAAAATTGCAAGGATTTCAGAAGGAAGCATTCCATAGTACTACATGTTTAGTTGCTACTGTTTTATGCCTGTGGGTAAGCTTCAGGCTCACAAATTGAGAAAAGGAAATGTCTGAATATGAGCCAATTCCTCATTATCTTAAGCCCATCACAGATGCATTTATTTTACTGCAAACTCAGTCAATGTCAGGCCTTCTTCCATTTCTCCAAATGGAATCATACATCGACTTTTGATTACAAGGGGGATCTGATGGAGGAGAAAAATTCAGAGTAATCTAAGACCTTAATTTATCAGTTGCTTCCTTCCTTATCTTCTTCAGAATGAGTCTCAGGCATGAACCAGGAGATCTCATAAAGTGACTAAACTGAATCAAAATAATATTATTATTAATAATATGGCTTCATAGCTCTCCCAGTGTTCCATGTTCACCTCATCAGGCTTTCATAAGCTGTCTTTGATTGAGAGAGTTTTCTTTTTCTTTTGAGTCTAAGAGATGTATGTTTCAGTTATTTGCTATGGTAGTTTGGATCCTAATATTCACCTAAAGCCTGTGTGTTGAAGGCCTGGTTTTTAGAGCACAGAATTGTTGGGGAATGGTGAAATATTTAGTAGGTAACTCCTGTGTAACGGGAGGAAGATAGGCTACTAACAATGGCCTTTGAAGATGTCGCTGAGATTCACCTTCTAGCATCCCTATTCTCTTTCACATCTTCCTCCCTTTTACCTTCCTCTTTCCTCTACCACATTTTTGTCCTCTTTCCTCTGCTGCCTGACTATCATCATTGAGAAAATTTCCATGTCATCTTTCCAGTAGCAATGTGTGGTCCTAGCCATAGACTGAAGTCTCCAAAACTGTGAGCCAGAGTCAGCCTTCCTTCCTTCCTTCTGTGTCCAGAGCCTCTGGCCCTCCAGGTTAGTGGTGGAATGCTCAAATTTATGGTCTTGAAATTTTGGCTTGGGTTTTGCTCCCTTTCCTGTGCCATAATATGGTGACCTAACAGGGAGTTCGTTGATATAGGATATGACAAAACTAGGCCTAGTTTTTAAGGAGGAGTTTTAAAATTTGTCCCAGGATGAAGCCCTACATCCTAGAGACTCAATTTCATGGACCTCATAGTCACTCTCTGAATTTATGAAGCCTACCTTTACATTTTTTTCTGTTTCTTGGTACCTGATCTTAATAGCAACTTTTATGTTGCTCTTAAGCTCTGAAATGCAAATGGACTGAAGTCGAAGGCATCATTTCCAAGGTGGAGTGGGATAACAGCTGTCTTTCCCATGAAAGCTCTCCATTGTTTTGGGGTATTGTTCTACACTTTGCTGTCTTAAAGTCTAGAGTCAGACACAGGACCTGGGAATAAGGTCTCTGGAGAAGCAGATATCCTGTTGAGGCCTTTCCCTTCTTCTTACTATGTATATATAAGAAATGCTTCAGGCATGAAACACCGACTCCAACACTCATTTGTCCTCTTATCATCTCCCTGGTCTCTTCCTGCTCACAAACCCAAGAAGACAGGCCTCTCTTTCTGAGCTTGGCAAAAGATAAGAAGTGAAGAAAAATGAAGTGGAAATACCAGCCAGACAATACTTGCACTTATTATTTTTCTTTCCTGAAACTAATTAATTCTGGCTTGAGAAGGGAAAGAAAAACTAACGAAGCGCTCTGTGAATCTTTACTGTGTCTCACGTTTGCTTATACTGGATAGACCATAGGTAGCAAGCCTGTTAGCTTTCTCTGTGTTAGCCACAAATTCAAACTGTGCCATGTGGTCACTGTCTCTCATATTATTTCATGAAATACTCCTCATTATATATAAGTTGGCTTACAAACAATAATCATTTACACTTTTAGAATACTCCTAAATTTTGTTTAGAAGGAATATATCAAATGGTGTCAACAAAGTGCTACCAGTCAAACCCATCAAATTCCACTTCAGAGTTTTTCAGTGAACTAGAAATTACAAATATCTTGTCCATTCTTACACCCTACTTGAAGGACCACGTTCTTGGGAAGGATGGCTTTCCTATTGTCCTTCTACAGATTTTTTTTATTCCTAGGAAAATCCTAATCTTCAAGATTTGATTGAGATACCCCCTTCTTTCTGATCCCCTTTCTGATGTCCTTGTGTGCTCCCACAGCCCTTTTGTGAGTCCCTCAGAATCTACTCTTTTCCCCAGTCTTGTTTCACAGTATCCATGTTTATGTGTTTACCCTACAGTTAGTAATGCTTATCACTCCACATGTAAAGATGAAATGTTTCAGTAAGGCACAAGAACCAGCTAGGAACACAAAGTTTATTCCTGGTTTAAGTATGGAGCCCATGTGTAGTATGTGTTCTCAAAGACTCTACCTGAGGATCCATACCAGTTCACATTACACGTTCTTAAACTCCTGGCCTCGGGTTTTCATGGTATTACACAGAAGTGAAGAGTAGAAAAACATTCTTGTGGAAATACTGATCAATATGACATAGAGCAATACTCTCAGAAGCCAATTTAGTGAGAGTCTGTGTGAGGAGAGGATTCATTATTGCCTCTGCTTTGGAACAAGGCTACTTTTCAACATCTTCAGCTTAGGTGATGTTGGGAAAGTTTTCAGATATATTCTTAAGAAAACAATTTGTTGAACTCTGTTATTGTCATTAACTCCCATGCTTGCTTGTTTGTGCAATATCTCAACCATCCTTTAGAAATACCATTTTCAGAAGGTAAATGTCTCATGGGATGAACCTGAAGGCACTGTGTGGCCACTCCTCCCTCTGCAACAGACTAGAGGCAGTCCCAAGGATAAGAGTCTGGCTTCCTCTGGGCTGAGGAGTCAAAACACCTGCTTTATGGTAAATGTATGAATGCCCCTGTGCCTCTCTGTAGAGCTCATAGCCAGCCTTCTTTGATTGGGTCCACATAGTACTCTTCAATATTACTTCCTTGAACTTTGTCTTATTATGCTTAGTAAATAAACTAATATGACATTTTCTTGGTACTCACATACATAATGTAGACCAAGGCAAGAGCCCCTTGCTTCAGCTGTGGATATATGGACACCCTGCTTCAGCTATGTATATGGACACGCCTGTTAAATTCATTAATAATTACCTCCTTGTCCACCAGAATGACCTCCATAGAGTTTAGCTTGAAAGTCTATTGTCTATATTCTAGTATGCATTCAAGCAAGACCATAAGAAATCTAGCCTTTTATTTGCTTCACAAGTTTACTTCTGCAATATGCTAGTGGGTGTTAGGTGCAGACATAACACCTAGTAAAAGAATTACCACATCATACTGTATGGATGTTGGCAAGCCTCCCACTCACTGAATAGCACAGCATTCTGTACATAAGAATCCATGAAAAAGTCCCCCTCTCATTTCAATATCTAGAAACTATCTGATTGTATTAACTATGCTTATTATATTGTGTCCCAGATTACGCCCTATTGCTATTTTAAACACTGACCATGAGCATCCTGGAAAGGGAAGTGTTTATTTCAGTTTATAGTGGTAGTCTATCATGAAGGAAAGTAAGGGCAGGGACCTGGAAGTGGCAACTGAGGTAAAGGACATGGAAGAATGCTGCTTACTGGCTTGCTCCCCATAGCTTGCTCATCTTGCTTTAGAGCACCCAGGACCACATAATAACATAAGTGAATAAAAATGTGTTGTGTTCAAGTGAATGCCTACACCAACTCAGTGTCAAGTACAGTGTGGTATGTGTACTAGTTGCTAGGTATACAATTCCAGTTGAATAACAGGATAGAAAAGATTTATTTTTAAAATGTGTTAGAGCCAGGTGTTGATGGCACATGCCTTTAATCCCACACTTAGGAGGCAAAGGCAGGTAGATCTCTGTGAGCTCAGGCCAGCCTGGTCTACAGAGAAAGTTCCTGGACAGGTTCCAAAGCAGTACAGAGAAACTGTCTCTAACAACCAAAAAGAAAAAATAATAATAATAAATAAAAATTTTAAAATGTCCCCTGTGGCTTTATGCCTGTTACCCTTACTATTATCCTCATGCTGGAGAATTCTTTCAAAGCTTTTGTTTTATTATCAGTTACCAAAAGAAACACAAAAGACTCAGTCTGCAGCTAATGTCTACCAGGACTATACTGTTGAGTACTGTGAGCTGGATGTAGGCCCTTTGGAAGAGCTGCTTTGAGTATTACTATCTATAGTAGTTGGAGGGCGAAAGAGGTACACATGCCATACCTGCAACATTTCTATATTGCAGTGTTTCTATATTGCAATGGTATTCTTAAGAGAAAGTATTTGACCTTAATCTCTGAATGACATACAAAAGAAACTAAATGCTTCCATCTCAAAGTGGCCACCAAATAACACAGAAAATTTCACTGGAATTTAGAATACCTCTTCCTTTGGTGTCAAACTCAACAGAGAAAATTGTCTTTTGCTTGGCATAGTTTTAACTCAGTTAGCACATTAATCTTCAGTTGCCACAAAGGTTCAGAATGTCACTAAAATAGAATTCCACATTGACTTTTCACACAAGGAAGATTAAAGTATATGTAAGCATGTTTCTGAACATGCTGGTATAAAAACGGGGATTAAAATTTACTCACCACACTCCTAACTGAATTTCACAGATGTTTTATGTGAATTAAGGATTGCAAAGCACTTAGAACCCAAGAACAAGAGCAGTGATTACCTTAAACTCGCTTTTAATGCCAGACAAGTTATTGCATCTGTTAGCAAATGGAATTTCAAATGAACAAATCTCTACAACCTGCTCCCACTATTAAATGGAACTCTGGTGTTTAAATGTCTGAATTGTAAAAATTTCAAGTGATAGGCATGAATTAATTTTGTCTTCGGGTATATGATACTTGTATGGAACCTTTATATTGGAAAAGAAATCCTTCAGTAAGATGAACCATTTCCCATGACTCCAGCTGCCGTGCTGTTTATCAAAATCATATCTAACTGATCTCTGTGTTTTCAGTATCCATAGAATAATGACTTTTTCATTGTTTCACATGAAGTTATTCTACTACCAATGACTTGTCTCCAAAACATTCTGAAATTGTTAACATCAGTTGGAAAGGTAGAACAGTTAGGGAGGAGTCATTTTCTGTGGGATCATTGCATTCCTGGGTATGAACATCTTTCCTTCATCCACACATATCCCTCAAACAGCTTTACCCACTAAAAGGTATAAAATGAAATCCAGTGAGATGGATTAGACTAATTAATGTGCGTGAACTGGCCTCTCACCCCAACACTTGTAGACAAGTTCAATCTCACAACTTAAATCAGGGCATGCTGTCCTAAGCGTTAGTGGACATCAATTCACATCATATAATTTGGCAGCGCTGGCCCAGAAATGAACTTGCCACAGATCTGCTCCTCCCGCCATAGCTGGGCTATACAAGTAATGAAATTGAAGCCTGTGTGTACCACATTCCCGAGCACACAGAGAATGCCAGAAATCTGAATTTTGTGAGGTGGATGAGGCGGATGAGGAAGGGCTAAGTGTTACACAAGTCTCTCCGAATTCATTGGTTGCCATTGGAAATCATATAAAATACCACCATTTTTCCTCATGTCTCTCCTTATTAATATAAACAGAAGAAACCCAGTGTCTGAAAACAATTAAATATCTATGAATTATTAAATAATTAAATAATCCTAATTTAATCCACCCAAATCATTCAACGTTTTGAAAGAATAGCATTTGGTCCCAAAGGTATCAAAACATTTGCCTTCAATTTGACTAAGAAAGGAGAAAAAAGAGAAAATAGGTATCTTCAAACACCAAATCTTTTACAACAATGTAAGCTATGACTTACATATGTATTATATGTAATGTATTATACATAAAGAGATATAGATATTAACAAAATTTTATTTATAAAGCAGCCAGAGGAACTGCCTTCCCCCACTCCTCGGTCCAAAAAGAAAACAAGGGATGTGGTTTCTGGGGTCAGCATCACTACTAAGTCCAGAACTACTTACTGGCAGTCCCAAGGAGCCTCACAAGCAAAAAGGGCAGGGCTAAGGGGAAGAGGTCAGCTAGCCAGGGTGAGCATTGACCTGGCTAAAATCAGAAAGCTGTGAACAGCAGGGAAGAGGATGGATTTTAGAGTAGCATTCTGTTAAGGCAGCCATGCCAACATGATGAAGCACCACTCAGGACCTTGGAGAATCAGACTGCTGCTACTGAAGGCTTGGGCATTTGGCAGTAAGAATATTATTTTAGTGTTAATGTAATTTTCTGAATGCTTGGTGAGTGAAATATACAGCACAACCTTTTCTTAAAGGTCATATTTCCAACAAGAAGGGGAAGTAATGCAATTTTATAAAAACAAAATATTCTTTTGTTAAAAAAAAAGGTATGTGAATTCATGCCAAGTCTGAATAATTTTAGCTAAAGTACCCATTGGTCTCTAGTCAGATGCAACATTTTGGTTCTGTGTTTTGAAGCTATAGATGCAGATGGGATTTGAATGGATGCCAATGTCCTTCTGTTGAAGCATCTTCAGAGACAGCATCAAGTCTCTGATTGGAACATATTACATCTGCTTCCCAGCTGATTTTGTTCATCTAAACTCTGCCTAGTCTGTACACTTCTGTTTTTTTGGCATAAGAAAGAGCAGCCCTTAAGATAAACAATAAATCAGTAAAAAAAAAAGTGCATGCTTGTTCATCTCTTGACTAAACGTGTAATTATTGTGTGTCAGGACTGGTAAACTTCCTTAGCAGTTACCTCTGGAATCCCCTTTGCATTCATCCTAGATGACTAAGTGATTTTGGAAGGTCAAAATGGAAATGAGATTTTTTTTTCTTTTATTAAGTGATATTGCCATGTAATTTTATTTTATGTAATCCAATCATGAACCCACATCAAGGGAATTTGGTAACCAATGTCCAGCCCAATATAACTACATTATATTGTAGTTACAAGTATGTTCTTTGTTTCTCCCTTGTAGAGAATTATTAAACAAATTCTTTTTATTTGTAAGGACTCTTCATTCTCTTTCTTATCATCAGCCACTCTAATATTTCTTTCTTTCTTCCTTTCTTTCTTTTTTTTTTTCCAAGCCTCAGGAAGATTTAACCAACTTTGTGTTGTTACTGATACACCATAAAGATTATAGTGATTTACCAAGATCAATCATCCATGTTCTGTTTCCTGTAAGACAAGTCTTTCTGCATCAAAGCCAATGACAAGCTCATTCTGATGAGAAAATTTGAAAGTTGGACGTATTTATACCAGTCCTGGGGAAGGCTCATGCCGTTAAATAGGTCATTTCCAATTTTAACAATTCCACCCCCAATTCCATTCAGCATCTTTGACACAGAAACCCAGTTTAACTCCTCGTGGGAGGGACACCACTCTGGAGCTGCTGTCCCTGAGTGCAGCTGTGTGTCGCTGGGATACCTTCTTTACTTAAAGAGAGGCTCTTCAACGAGCCTCTGCTCCCGGCAGATGGGCTGCTGGGGCATGGGAGAAGGGAATATTATTTAAAACATACAAGAAAATTCACAAAATGTATTAACCACTGCGGATAAAAGAGAAGAGAAAGACACTGTGTTTTTTTTTTTTTTTTTTTTTTTTTTTTTAAGTGTAAACGTTGAGCTCATGTGTGTTCTTTCCTCTCTGGGATATTCAGCAACATCTATGCATCTTTATTCCTGGATACATTTTGTTTTGCCTGTTTAAGGCCCAGGAATTCATTGTAAAATAATTGTTTGCAATTGCCAGGACACCATTGACTAGAATTCTTTTCCTTGAAACAAATCAAATCATTCTTCCCGCTGGCTTCTGCTAATGGGGTCAAGGGTTTCATCAACGCCCTTTCTCTTGAATCACCAAAAGGCTGAGACCCCTCAGACCTTTACCAACTCTCACCAACTTGCCATCTAAAGCCACCTCTCACTTCCTGCTGGATTAGATGAAGGCACACGGGAAAGAAATCACATATACAGTAAAAGCTTTGCAGGGAATAACAATGCTTCCTGCCACAGCAGAGGATGGCAGAGTAAATTGGGTCATTGACCTTGAACCTCTAAAGGCCCGAGGTTAGATCTGGATTAAATCACGAGTGAAATGATCACAGAGGTTTTGCCTCAGAAATTAGCACTCAGGTTGATTCACTCTGACAGGAGGAGGCGAGGATGCCAGGGACTAAATTAAATAGAATTAGATTGTTATGCCTAAGTGGGGCATCTGTTGAGGATAAAGCTTTATTCTCATCCATCTTAACCTAATGAATACCCAAGTTGTATTTTTTTTAATAATTTATGGTTTAAAAATAGTTTTGAGATGTCATAAAGGATATCAAACAGCACAAGGGGCTAAAATTGTACAGTGGCTGGACTCATTGGGCAAAAAATAGTTGGAAGATTAATTACAGCTGAATGCCAGTCCTTGAAAGCTATTGGATATAGCCAGGCTTCATTGATATATTCCTTTGAATTCAAGTTTAGTTTCTTTCTCTACAAAAACTCACCTCAGTATTGTTGAAAATATCAACATCGTCGGATGAGGAATGTGAGTACATAGGACCTAGAGTCTCCAAAGGAAGTCTGGTTTCAAGGAGTTGAAAAATCAATAGGCAATAACAGGTGCCATTTATACAAGGAATGTAATGAAAAAGTCCAGAAACTATGTGATATTTTTAGTGATTTGTATTTTAAATTAACTTCAAACCCAGGGTTCTTCTTGTTTCAGTTTCCATTTTGGTCACCTAATCCAGGAAAAATAGATATGAGGATGTTTGAGTGTGCTAGCTTTTTCTCCCTATAGCAAAAATATCGACAATTCACTTAAGGACAAGAAGGTATATCTGGTGATCTTGGTGTGTGCTTAGTGGTTAGTACCGCTTGGGGTCTGTGGAATATGGTAATAGCCTGTGGTGGAGAAAGTACCTCACCTCAGGGTGGTTAGCATGGGAAAGGGGGAGGGACAATATTCTAACATGTTTTCTTAAAGAGCACATCTTAAGGGCCAAATTTCCTCCACAGAACCCTACTTCCTCAAAGTCCCATCACTTTCTGATAGCTCCACAGGTTGTCAAACCCTTAGCATATGGGTTTTGGGGACATTGACAGTCTAAGCTTTAGCACCAGCATCAGTGTCTTACATTTTGCTATAACTTCTAAAGACCTTGTTTACAATGTTCCTACTTAGCCTTGTCCTGACTCCATATGTCAGCTCTGCCTCATTCAGAATAAGAATTCTTATAACTCCATAAGTCTATCTCTCATGAATGTCAGATCTACTCACACTATTGACACACTATGCCAGGACTGCACTCTACTTAACTGTGTTCTACATATCTGAGGGGTAAATTGGTCAAAGAAATATCAGATTGAGAATTAATTGTTAATTTGTTATAATGTATTGTTAACTTGTTTTTAATTTGAGGTGCCTGGATCATTCATTCTGTGCCACTTGCAACCCTCCACCTCTCTAACAGTTTTATTGGTAAGTACATTTTCCCAGTCATCTAATGGCTCTTATATGACTGTCTCTCTCCATTTCTTAGGCCACTGTTTATCTAATCATAAAGAAGTTTACCTAATGCTGCGCACATTAGGTGTCAAATTAGTACCTATCTCCTGTTGTCATCCTCCACTAATTCTAAGCATGGCTTCCAAAAGTGATGTCTCCCTCCCTAGATAAACAACCCTCCCAGAAATCTGGCACATAGATGGCACTCAATGTCAGTTGCTCATCCTAAAACAACTAGAGTTTGGATGCCCAACTTTAACTGAATGTTATCCACTCTCCCTCTAAAAAGGCATTATAAATACTTCCAAGGAAAGAGTCAGAGAGAGGGAAAGATGGGAGGCGAAAGGGAAGGATTGAGAGGTTCAGGGAACAAGTCAGTACGGAATAAGTTTCTTCAAGGGAGCTGATGCATAAGAGACACTAAACTATACTTGATTAGAGAGTTCACTTTGACCAGTAACTCTGCATTAAACCATTTCCATTTTTTCATGTCTGCCTTTTTATTCTAAAGTGTAAGTGATTATCCAAAGAAAGCCCCAGGGGCTCGGTGACATCCCTCAGTTAACTAAACTCAGCATTTAATAATCTCAGAAATATTCCTGGATAAAAATGGAACAAGCAACAAAGAATCCTAAGTTCAGGGGAGAACTTCATTCTCCATAGGATCTGAGGACCCGCTGATTATCTTACTGTGATTCAGAGGACCCCAAAACCAGGCATAACATCACAACAGCACTGAAACTCATAATCACACACAGTACAACATCTGCTTGTCTACTCTGTCCTCTATAGATTAGAATTAGAAAACTGTTGTTTTTACACTGATGACAAGGGAATGTGTAGGACAGTAAGCATAAAGAATTGATTTCCGGCTCATAGTTGGTACCTCCAGATTCTCTGGTCTTGTAAAGGTATTTTGAAAACCCCTTATTTTGAAAGATGCTCAAGTGTGGAAAGATCTGAAAAAGTTAGATAACTAGCACTTCTGCAGGTGGGTACACCAATCAGAAACAGTTTGGCTGACTCATCTGAAAGTAAGCTGCAGCTCTCAAACCCTAAAGACTTCATTAGGCATATGCAAGGGCAAGGGTATTCTCATGCATCACTATGTGGTTATCTGACCCAAGATAATTAATAACTGTTTAAAACACAATTTCAAAGCAAAATTTCTAAGTATGTTTGTTGTAGAAAATTGCCAAAAGCTGCCCCTACTGATGCTCTGTACCCAGAATCCCTCAGCATTCACTGTCACAAACAGAAGGGGAAGCAACAGATAACACAGGACAGATATTTTTTTGTCTCACCCAAACTTAGGTTTTAATACTAGTTTTGAAGTGTCCTTACCACGAATTTAACCCAATTTAACCACAGCTAACTTTTCCTCTCTTTCTGTAAAAACGGTAAAAACAGACATGTCACTAATCTACTCTGAGAGTAAGGGAAGAAAGAAATATGAAATAGGCTGGCACATAGTTGATCTGCAATAAATATCTGTTTTCTTTCTATGTGGTTCATACAAAAAATAATAAAAGCACCAAAAAAAAAAAAACCCCACCAAAAATCACCTTGGAATTTTCATGGACAAAAATATCAAAAATAGAAACAGCAAATAATAATGATCAAAGCAAGCCATTGACAAGGTGTCAAATAGAGCACTAGAAAGGGTCTGGATGATAAGAACCTTCTAGTTGGATTTGCCCAGGTTATCTGAAATATCATGGCAGAAATTGTCCCATCTCTAATTGAAGACTGATTTGGGGTTTTAGGGATACATGTGCATATACTTGTTTATTTTACTTAAGCAACTGACCTACATTTTTGAGATTGGACTTTAATTACAATTTTACTCTCTTCCTACCTCCAAGCCCTCCATGTACACCCTACTCTCTTTTTCATCAATTATTAGTGCATGCATATACCTATTTATCTTAAATGTAAATAGTTCCAGGAGAAACGAGCATCCAACCCACCTCCTCCTGTTTCTATTTCCATCCTGGCAATCAGCAGTATCAGTGCCCAGAGAGACCAGAGTTTTATGGATGTCTAAAAGAGCCCAGCTTGTTGAGAGGTGTTCTTAGGAAACTGCAAAGAAAAGTGTCAGGGGCAGAGCTCAGATATTTTTAGCTATTGTTATGGGCCAGACTCCATATAACCAACAGCCCATAGCTACTGTCAGTTAATACCAGACTCAGTGGTGTACAAGGGTACCCTGCTTTACCACTCACTTGTCAAAAGGGCAAAGAGAAGCTCAAAGAACCAAGCATTGCCTTCTGGAATGGCCTAGGAAAAACACTGTTTATTATTCATCTTCACACGTTTTGAAGAGGCAGATGTCTACTCTGGCCTCTGTCTCCACTGCTGTTTATTACCCTCAGCAGAAAGATATGGATATAGGACTGCATGGAGTTCTGGGCAAAGTGGCAGGCTTGTGATAATTTGGAATTATACTTCAATAAAGCCCTTAGTTGAGAGTTTTAAACCATCAAACCTGTCTTTAGAAAATCTTCCCTCTAAACTGTGGTTCTTTACCTTTAAAGAATAATGTTTCTTGTATGAGAAACTGACACCATCATTATGTATATGCTAGACTATATCAGTAATCCCATCCCCAAATCACCAGAATGTTAAAATATTTTTAAAAGTCAAAACAATGTCACAGTGACTTTCAATTAGTTTCCATTTCCATGCTGCCTCCAAACTTCCTGATTCCAGCTGGGATTGTGATCAAAAATGCAAAAACATATGTAGAAAAGTTATTCTCATGGGACATCTGACCGGAAGCAGGAAGTGCTAACTATCTCACGGGACTGCCTGTTATCAAAACACAGCCTGTCCAGCCTTGCCAAGACGAAAGCGGTTGTTTATGAAACACTCAGATAAAGAGACTCTGGGAGAATGCAGCTACTGGCTCATCACAGGGACACATAAAAGTCCCGGGTAGGTCTCATTGCTTAACACTGCATGACCTTGTGAAGTCTCCCTGGATCTCCATATCCCAAACCAAATACACAAACACAACAGACTTTAATGGCTGACTTTTAAAATTACGTTCTATTACAGATGTGTGTTACATAAATAGACTTCAGCTGCTCTCATCACAATATAAGGAATGGGTTATCTTGCTTCATTGGTTTGTAAATATCAAAACACCCCAATTTATCTTTAAAGACAGTAATAACTTTAGAACATTTATCTATTAAAAAGATTTAGAAATGAGCAAACTCCTATTATTATTATTATTACTATTGCTATCACTGGTAAGCAGCTGTGTACTCAGAATAATAACTGGTAGAGGTTGCTGTGGGAATTCACTCCACCGCTATGTACAGAGGAAATAACGACTTTGCTCTTTAAATGTAAAATTATACGTACAGTTTCCTTATAAGATTTGAAAATATTTAATGAAGCTTCCCAAATAAAAATCAGGTTTTATGAGAGTGCTTGGTTTTAAAGGGTGTTCAAAATTTTCATGTATTCTAACCATGAATTCTGAACTCATCTGTCATAAAATCATTGGCAACGAGAAAAAGGATACTTCTAACCTCGACTGGCATGAACGAATGTATTTATTTTTAAGAAGTAAAATATAAACATACATACTGAAAGCCAAGTGTTTTATGAAAAAAAAAAGGCTTTACACACACACACACACACACACACACACACACACACACACACACACCTCCCAGTGGGCCAAAGGAGGATGTATGTGGATGTGAATTCTATTCACTGTTAGTATTAAGGGAGTGGTGGCTTTTTAACAAGTTACTCATGCCTGGAAAATATCCCAGCTTTGCAAGTTATCCAGGGTCCTTTGCCAACTGTCCGTGGGAATCATCGGGATGGGAAAAGTTCAAATTTGTTTTAACAGAACTTGCTCAATGGAAAATTCAAAGAAGGGAAAAAAAGTAGAAGAAAACCAACAACTCACTCTGCTAGTCTTTTCATTAAGTAAAGGGGAAAGTTTATGCCTGCTTGCTTTATTTTTCTTTGGCATAATTTTAAAGAAAGGAGAAGAAAATTCATTTTCATCATATTCCATGAAGATATGGTAGGCTTTTATTTCTATTATCCAAGGACAGGAAGCCTCACAAGCTTTGCTTAAACTGAGGTTGTCACCGAAGGGGTAGAGTCCTCAGTCAGTGTCAACAGTGAGATGGCTTGGTCTAGCTGTCAATCTTGCTTCTTGTTCTTTACTTATTATTTTACTGCTGTCAGTTCCAAAACCACAAATGGTTAAAGAAGCCAGTATCAAAAATCATTCCATCCATCCACACTGGTAGCAATATTATAAATATTTTCTATAATCTAAAGAGTGGCTGGAAAAGCTCTAAGTCTGTGGTTCTTAACCTCCTAATGCTGTTACCCTTTAATACATCATGTTATAATGACCCACCACCACCATAAAATTATTCACTGCTACTTCATAACTATAATTTTGTTAATGTTATGAATCATAATGTGAATATCTGATATGCAGGGTATCTGATATGCAACCCCTGTGAAAAGGTCCTTCAAACCTTTAAGGGGTCATGACACTTACTTTGAAAACCACTCCTCTAAGTGCTTCCCTTTTAATTTATTTTATTTGCATGGGAGCAGGGCTAAAAGTCAATATTTAATCTCTTCCTCCATTGTTTTCTACCCTATTTATTTGAGGCAAATTCTCTCACTGAACCAAGCTTTTATGGCTTTGGCTAGGCTAGCTAGCCTGTAAGGTCCTGAGATGGACCTGACCCCACAGCCTCCTGTATTGGGGTTACAGAAGCACCCACACTGGGGTTACAGAAGCACCCACACAGATGCTGCTTATATGTGGGTTCTGATGATCCAAACTCAGACCCTCATGTTTGCACACCAACTCCTTTAGCCACTAAGCTATTTCCTCAACCTCTAGTGTTTTTCTAGATGCAACCTGTTGAAGACTCACTTCAACCCTGATGTATTCTTTTATAGATACGGAAACTGAGGCACAGGCTGCACTTGATAAAGCAAATGGTAAAGCAGTGATGGAAACCCAGCGAGCAGTTTCAATGCCTGAGCATCTTAAGTTATACTGCCTGTGAGAAAGCACATTCCACAAGTCTTTGTGGCAAAAAACTCATTAGACCACATTACACATTTATGTGACAGAACATTTGTAGAACAAGGGCTGTGAAAATGGAAGCTTCCTTTTCTATTCATGATAAAATAGATTTAAAAGTTCCTATGCTTGAAGCCACAGCTCAATGGGCCCATTTGTCCAACTTCTGTTCTTAGCATCACTTAGGCAGAACGACAAGTAACCAGACATGTGTGAAGGATGGTTCACACATGTCTACTTACCAACCAATCAACCAACCACTGTCTTCCTCCCCACAATATATCAAGATACTTACAGGTAATTGCCTCTTTGTATAGAAAAGATAGACAATGAAATATTTAAATATGTCCTATTTTCAACAAACAGATAAGAAACTTTTCTTACAGGTGGATATTTGGTTAAAATGATTAGAAAGAGCTTCCCATTGTCTTAATACTCATATTTTTTAAAATGAGCCATTGAGCATGTTCTAAAGATTAGGCCCATGAGTTATTTTTAGTATTCACTCTCTTGAACAGCAGAAATGCTTCAGGGTCTAATTTTCATCCCATGACTTTTTTTTTCAGGACTTAATATCTAGGTGATTGCTTTTACTTGGCATGTTTGGAAAACACCACCAGCCCAGCTTCAACAATTTCCATATATAACAACAACCCCCAAAACAAATGTCCTCTGCAGGGTTCAGTTGATTTATTGAGCTTCAAAATACTGAATTTCAGATCTGAGTTTGGCCAACTTATAAACCAAGAAGTCTTAATCTAATTTTCCCTGATGGGGAGTGAATTCTTCATCTGTGATAAGATACATTAGTATTTTCACACAAGTAGAATAAAGTATATGAATTGCATCCAAGGTGATATTATTCATATTGTGCCTTTTTAAATTCCTCGATCTGTAGCATAAACACACATATTTACCAAGAAGAACTTCAGTAGAATTAATAGAGCAATGATTGTGACATTGATTCCAGCTATAGCTTTCACAGTAAAAATACTAGTGGGCATAATTTTATTGTACTTGGTTGAAATTTACATATGCTTGAGTGTCCAGGTTATGTTTAAAAAGTAAGTTCAACTTTTTAAATTAAATTTAGCTAATTTCCCCAAGAACCATCTTGTTGATAGAAAAAAATTCATGTTCTAGCATTTTAGAACCTAACATTAATGACTGATTTGAAATTATTTCAGAATGCTATGTATGACAGTGGGTTATTATCCATGTTGCTGTTAAAAGATGCAAGCTGGAGACAGAATTTTAAGTCAAATTCTGAAAGATCAAATTATTCACTTCATCATGTTGGGTTGAATTGCTACCATTTATTGTGTGAAAAATAAAGTTGTTTTCTTCACATTTCCTGAAACAAATTCCACAATTATTAAAGTTCAAATGATTATAGAGAAATGATTTTATAGTTATTTTCACTCAAATAGCATATCTCAAAACAAATGAAGTATTAGATAAATGTTAGTTACACTTATTACAAAGGCAAATATTTTTAAATTGTTTATTATTATTATTATTATTATTATTATTATTATTATTACTACAATTATTGCATGTGTTACATGTGTAAGGGTACCTGCAGAGGCTGAAAGAAGTCATAGGGTCCCATGGACATGAACTGATAGTCAGTTGTGTGCCACCCACCAAAGATGCTGAGAACTGAGTTCAGGTTCTCTGAAACAGGACCAAGCAGACTCAACTACTAAGACTTCTCTCAGGCCCTAGCAAACAGTTTTTAAGCAGGACATCAATGGAACAGTAATACATTTCATTCTAGAAAAAAATATGAACTGCAAATTCACTATGAGAAAATGTCATACACATAATAGCTGGGTGATGTTCAATACTTCACTTGTTAAATGCTCATGTACTTGGAAATAGAAGTGTTACAGTAAAAAAATGATGAACACTCCATTGCAATATTGATCAGTGCACTTATCAGGATAGATAGTTAATAAATAAGATTCATTATCAAAATAACTTCTTAAAATCTTTCCTCTTTTGGATTGTCAGGAATATGTGTCAAAAAATTGACCCCGTGTGTGTGTGTGTGTGTGTGTGTGTGTGTGTGTGTGTGTGTGTGTGTCTGTGTTGCTATGGCATATCTTCTCTTCCTGATGACAACATCCATTTATCAGGGCATTTCGCTTTTAAGAAAGGATCTCCTGGAGGGGGGGGCAAAAAGAGGGAAATTGACAAAAATCCATATTCAAGGACAGTCATGATAATTGCAGGCATCTCAACAGAAGTTTGAAAAAACATTTAATATAAATATTAGATTGTTTGTAAAACATAGAAAGTCATGTGAGGAATTATCTTAATACTAAATGTAATTTCCAGAATTAAATAACATGAAAAATTATCGCTTTTGTATTGTCAAACAAAAGGTTTAGTTGTTAACCAGTGTAAAAGGCATGATTTGCTATGTGCATTTATGTGTCTGAATGAGAAGTCACAATCCCTACACAATCATACAAAATCAACTCAGGAGTTTAAGAATTCTTCTATTTCTTCCATTCCTGCATTTTCTATGTGTTCTCAATGGATTGCACATTGTTGTAAGAAAACTTTTGATATTCTGCTTTATTGATTATGGTCTTTCTAAAGATGCTGTTTTACTTTTACTTATGTGTATATCTCTGTATATATGTCCATCTTGTGCATGCAGGTACCTGTGGATATCAGCAAAGGGTGCTGGGTCCCCTAAAATGGGAATTACAGGCAGTTGTGCATCTCCCTATGTGCTTGTTGGGAATCAACAAACATTCTTAAGTGCTGAGTCAGCTTTCCAGCCAGTTGGTTATGATTGTAAATCATAGCAATTCACACTTTTTCAGGGCAAATGCCTAGATACTATGGAAACTTATTAAATATGAAAAAGTTGTCATCAAATATTTTTCCTCCTAATTCATGAGAATAGAGGTGTCTAATCTTTTGTTAGTCCTATGCTCTGATATTTGTAAGTCCTTATGGGCAAGCTATAAAAAACATCTACATTGTGTGAATAACAATTTCAGATATATGTAAGTGGCTAGTACTCACATTTTTCTTTTATCCACTACAAGAATTAATAGAGAATTATATTCTTTGTATATGCACATATGTGTATAAGCACAAGTGCAGGAGTGTGTGTGTGGGTGCATGTATGTGTGTGCGTGTGTATGTGTGTGGGTGCGTGTGTGTGTGTGTGTGTGTGTGTGTGTGTGCATCCATATGTATATGCACATGTGGGTGCCAGAGGTCAACTTTGCCATCATCCCTCAAGGGCTTTTGAAGTTGTGTTTTAAACAGGGTATCTTGGTATCTGATGATATTTTTAACGTAGGAATAGTCCTGCTTGTGAAAACTTAGGACAACCATTAAAATCTCAACTTCTGCTGTGTTTTCTTTAGAGAGCCTTAGTATTATTTTAAACAATGTAAGTTACTTTTAGTTTTGTCTTATCTTATTTTGTTGGCATGAAAATTAATTTAAATTGTATGGTCTACTTGAAGTAATTTTATTTATATCTGTGTGGTAACCTCTTTGTATACATTGAATTCATATTCTTATGCCGCTTGTCCTCAGACTCTACTTGGTTGAATTATTTTTTTTCCAAGTTTGCTAATTTTTCCATAACCAAGTACTAACATTTACTTTGGTATGAATGTATGCAAATTTTATTTTTCATTAATTCTTTGAGAATTTTGTATAATGTGTTTTGCTTACATTCACCTATACCATGACCACATAGGAATAGTGTCATGGTATATCTACCTTCCCTTTCTTTCTCATTCATCTTTGTGTCCTCTTTTATACTTAACCTATTGAGTTCAATTTGTGCTGCCCATACACTCATTGGTATATGGTCTTTGCCTGAAACATGATAAAGTTACTGCTTACTACCTACATGGTCAACTTACTAAAGTAGCAGTGGCTACTTTAAAGGAAATCACCTGCCTTTCCAGAAGCTATCCATTGCAAATAGCTCTTTATGTGGATTATGTTTTGTGTTTACCTTCTCTTTCCATTTTGTGATTTTTGCCTGTCATGCTTATGAAGGTCTTGTGCTTGCTGCCACAACCTCTGTGAATTCATATGTGCACTGTCCTGCTCTGTCTTGAAAACACTATTCCTGTGTGGTCATCTACCACCTCTGACTCTTACACTCTGTCTGCATGCACTGTTTGTTGTTGTTGTTTTATTTTGTTTTTGTTTTTAATGATACCTGGACCTTGGGAAAGGGGCTGCAATATAGATGTGTCATTTAGGTTGATTTTCTATAGTCTATTTTTTCTACTTTGGTTAGTCATGGATCTCTTTGTTAATCACCATCTATGCAAATAGATGCTTCTCAGATGAGGGCTAAGAAATGAATTGATCTATGGATGTAATGATAAGGCATTAGAGGTCAATTTAACATTATGTCCTTTTAGCAGAAAACTAGTAGTGGACTTTTTTCTAAGTCCTATGACATCTCTGGCCACAGGTTATTGTTCAAATACTGGTGCCAGATATTGGTTTCATCTTGTGGAATAAGCCTTCTATAAAACCCAAAAGTGGTTGGGTCCTTTCATGGTGTTCATTGTAGCATGAGTTCTAATAGGTCTTACTAATAAAAGTCCAGAGTCAGACATATGAGAAAATGCTAAAAGATCAGAAAGACAGAGGAGCAAGTCACAGCCACATCTTATCTTTCCAACTTTTCTGCCAAAACAGGCTGAGCTCTGATCTCTTTCTGCCTTATATTCCTCTCTTTGCCCAAGCATATCATTCCCTGTCTATTTTTACAGACCTCCAGACCTCTATGGTTAACTAGTGGCCAGCTCTTACAGGCATCTAGACTTCTATGAGTAACTAGTAGGTAACTCCACCTTCTGATCTTCAGACAAGTTTTATTTCTTAGAGCACAAACAAAATATCACCACAGCTCATGATACTTTGCACCGGTAGGTTTATCTTCTCAGGCCAACCATTGTTGCAGCTCAGAGAGTTCACTGCTGAGTAAGACTGTTGATTACTTTTATCCTCTGATAGCATGTATAGCACCTTCTAACACTATGAAAAGAGGCCAAATGTGAATGAAACTTCCAGGTGGATACCAGCTTTATTTCACTGTGTGCTCTGACTCAAACTTGAGGTGTCATCTGTAGTATGGTGTTACCAAGAAGTTCTGGGGCATAACCAATAGCACTGGCAATGTCTGTAATGTTGACAGGTCTATAGGACCTCCTCACTGGCCAAAAACTCCAAAAGCCTTTCTGTGTTTGTAGTGTCTTCTGAGAAGGAGGGCAGAGGAAGGAGAGAGAGAGAGTGAGTGAGAGAGAGAGAGAGAGAGAGAGAGAGAGAGAGAGAGAGAGAGAGAGAGAAAAGATATAGAATAATTTTCCATAAGAATACTTCAAACTGCCTTGGTGTGATTTATTAGTCCCCATATTATTCCCTCCTATATGCTGCCCTCTCATCCTCTATCCCAGTTTAATATTTCAGGGTCAATTTTTTCCCTTTAACCTTTATACCATTGTGTTCTAGCTTCTCTCCCCTGACAACTCTCCCATGATCCCTTAATAATTTCATGGTCTAAGAGGGCATTCTAAGTTAAATACATATATCTGAGGATTAAAATGGAACATCCTACAATGAGAGAAAGAATTGATTTTTGTCTTTCTTGGGTTGCGTTACCTCATATAGAATGAATATTTCCATCTTCATCGATTTACCTGAAAATTTCCTAACTTAATTTTCTTAACAGACGAATAGTATTCCACTGTGTAAATGTATCACATTTTTATCATTCATTTATCACTTGATGGATGTCTAAACTATGTCACATGATATTGTGACTATGACAGCAATGAACATGGGCAAGTGAGTATCTCAACAGCTCCCTTTAGATATATGCTTAAGGATGCTATAGCTTGGCCATTTGATAGATCTATTTTTAGCTTTATGAGTAAACTCTATACCAATTTCCATAGTGACTACACCAATTTGCATTTCCACCAGAAGTAAATGAATGCTCCCATTTTCCTACATCCATTCCAGCATTTGATGTCATTTGATGTTGTTTTTGTTTGATCGATAGATGCCATTCTGACTGAGTTTTTATTAAATCTAAGTCATTATAATTTGCATTTTCCTAAAGGTAAAAGACATTAAATATTTTATAAATTTTCTCAGACATTTTTATTTTATCTATCAGACTTCTCTATTTCTATGTCCTTTTTAAAAATTAGCTTACTTTTTAAAAATATTTAGCCTTTTTTATTACTTTGTATGTTTTACAAACTAGCCCTCTGGAGATGTATTTATGGCAAAGAATTTTTCTCAATTCTGTGGGCTACCTCTTCACCGAGATGACCATATCCTTTGCTTTATGGAAGATTCTTACTCTCATGAGGTTTCCGATTAGTGAAATAGAAATGAGAGACATGTAAAAGACCTCTTATAGTGACTGGATATATTTAAAAGAGAAAAACAGTACACATTGGCTAAAAGACAACATCTCTAACAAATGGTGCTGACCAAACTGAATGGCTGTATGTAGTAGCATGAAACTAGATCCATATCTCTCACCCTGCAAAAAAATCAACTACAAATCAATCAAAGATCTCAAAAGAAGATTCAATACCTGAACCTGGTAGAGGATAAAGTAGTGAATATCTTTAAAATCATTGGCAATGGAAAGTAATTTCTGAACAGGACTCCAATAGCACAGGTATTAAGACCAACAGTTTATAAAGGGAAACTCTTTTTCATTGTTACTATTTAAAACTTGTTTTTTTATAAGAATGGAAGTAGACTCTGGATTATGTATTATGTTGTGAGATTATGACTTTATCATTGTATTTAATCATTTGTTTAGAAATGTATAAAGAAGATGCTACTGTGGAGAATATACAGGACACAGAAAAAAATTTGCTTTGAAAAGGTATACTTTAATCAATAAGACAGCCAGAAGTATATGGTTCAAGTTAAGCTTTAATGGCTAATATAAATTAGAGGTTCTTCCTCTAATTTAATTTGAATTATCATTGTTTTTCAGCAGTCATGCTTGAGCGCAGGCTTTCACACATACTAGACAAGGACTTTGGCACTGAGTGACACAACTATCTTTCTGCTTGAATTTCATTTGAAGACATTGAATTTGATTTTTCTAACTCATTATGTTACAACATAATAACCCCTGCTCACCGAGGAAGTAAAATGTGTTTGTAAAAGGAGACATTCATGAGAAGATGTTCCCTGTGTCTACAGCATTCTGTTTGAATATCTGCTTATGAATTAGTGTTTCATTCGCTGCAGCTAGTCTGTATAGCTATGACAGACCTTTAAAATATTTTCAATAGTAATACCTGAACTTACACAGCATTTTTGTCTGGGGGGAAAAATTGTCAGTTAAGTTGTTAAAGAGGCACAAGGTGGCAGCCCTAAAACTTTACAGGATATTTTTTGTCCTCCCCAAACTTCTCAAGTGTTTTCAATTTCATGGGGAAAATATGAACATAGACCATACTAAGACCTTCACTTTTTTAGTCATTTACGTTGTCACCTTTCTAAACTTTCCATAATTTTTAAATTTGACAGTATTTTGTTTCCATCCTATGTGCTCCTTTCTTGCTTCCTAAAAATGATGGAAAAAGGGTCAACTATTGAAAATGGAGGTTGGGGTAAATCCTGATATGCAAACAAAATAAGATGAATAAAGAGTCACTGTTTAATCATCCATTGCCTAATCCTAAATCTTTAAGAGCACAGGATTACTGAGGTGCTTTCCACCTGAGGATATGTCTTTTTCCATTTACAAGGACACAATGAGGTTAAGTGGCTCTATAGGAAAATTATCAGGAGTGGGGTGTAGTGTGGAATGTTTGTAAAGAATTTCCTTTTGAAGAAATTAGCTATGGTCTTGGTAAGTGGTTTCGAAATAATGGTGATTGTGGAAGAGACTTCCCTTTTCTTCTTCCATGTGACAGTTGATTCACATAACACATAATTTCATTTAAATAAATTTATTGAGAGTAATACTAATTGTTGGATTTCATGTGTCCATAAGCTTACAAACCTTGCAGTTCTATATGTGCTGTCCACATTGACAAATGAATTAGACTAAGTTTCTAGGGATAAAGCTAAGGAACACAAATAGAATGTGGTGTGCAAAATAGCCACCATCCATCTTTTTGTTACAGCAGGATTTACTTGGCAAGTTCTTGGTTTCTATGTGAGTGCCTTTTATACAAAGACTCGTGGTTTACAGGTTTAATTTTACTCTTCTAATCAGGAAATTTCTTCCTAAGCCTGATTCAACCTCTCTGGTGCTTTTATCATTATAGTTTAAGGTGCACAGTTATGTTCACATACTCCTTGTTACTTAGAAGTGTGCAATAGCATTTACATAGGATAAATACATAAATAAGATTGCCTAGCATTCTGTTTTCCACAATAGGATATAATAGCCACTTTATTATCTGGAGTAAAACAGACGCTTAGACTCAGTGGGACAGGGGAAAATGCTATCACTCTACAAATGCATTTGCAGAGCACTGTGATTAATATTGATATAATGCCACTATAGATCTACTTGGCACCTGTTGAACTGTTGTACTTAACCATTAGCACTCCATTTAATACCAGAGGCAGTTAATAAATCCTTCCTTCCTGTGCAGGAAATTGACTAAAAGACACAAAATTAGCTTTTAAATTTTAAAGAATTAAGATCTGTATAGCTGGCCTTTTTCCTTCATTCAAGTTACCTAAAGAACAGACATGTAAGTTTGCTCTTCCTCTAACTAGAAAATGTTATGATCTCAGGCCTAAAACTTTGTCTCTCAAGGCACATTGTCCCTTCTCAAGCTTCTTGGCATCACCTCTTAGAGACTATCCAGCCTGGTATGATTGTCTAGGCTTCAGCCCACAGAGCTAAGAGACTTTACATTGGGATGTTGACTGGATTTCTTTACATTCTTTGATAACTGAGATCTTGCACCATCCAAACTATACTCACAACTGTATGTACAAAGCCTTACCATCTAAAAAGTAAGTAAGTAAGTAAGTAAATAAATAAATAAATAATCTAATCTTCATGTGTTCCATGGAGATTTTATGTTTATTTTTAATTTAAGAAATAGCATATCTAATTGTCTAATAATGCACTGCAATTATTTGGTTCGTTAATAAATTCAATGTAATACAAATGACTATACACGGTACCAAAATACGTATAGACTGTCTTGGTTGATAAAAAGTCATATAGAATAAGTTACGCTCTTTGTTAAAATATAAAGTTCACATCAATCTCTTGAATTGACACTAACAGGAAATATGTTAATGTCTGAGATTACAATGTTAAGACAGCAACGGATTTTTCTTTTGTTTATTTAAGACTTATTCAATTTTTATGTGCATTGGTGTTTTGCCTGTAGGTACGTCTGTGTGACGGTGTTAGATCCCCTGGAACTAGAGTTACAGACAGTTGTGAGCAGTCATATGGGTTGGGAATGACAACCAGGACCCCTGGAAGAACAGTTAGTGCTCTTAACTGCTGAGCCATCTCTCCATCGCTGGTTTTTCTTGTTTCTGGTATGTCAATCTACATATTTCATCTATGATACCTATTTCATTAATCATAAAGAATTTATTGTTCTTACCAAGCAGAGGTAGCACAGACCTTTAATTCCAGCATTCAGGAGGCAGAGACAGGGAGATCTGTATGAGTTTGAAGCCAGTCTAGTCTACAGAGTGAGTTCCAGGTCAGTCAAGCCTGTTACACATAGAAACCCTGTCTCATAAAACAAAAATAAATAAATAAATAAATAAGAATATAGTATTTTTTTATTTGTTCAAAAGAATGTATAAGTTCTTTGAGTCCATCAATTATTACCTTTTTATCAAAACTTTGTTAAAGAATGAAAAAATTCCAGCATGATTCCTCATGTTCTCTTTGAAGTTAAAGTGTTTTATCATCATCCTCCATGTCCTCAAGGATAGGAGGGATTCTACAAAGCAGAAAAAAAAATCCCCAGCTAACACTTAAGAGACTTGCTATCTTTCAAACAAGGATGCCTCATTATCAGGCACAGTGAGATGGCACAGCTGGAGAAGATGCTTGCCACCAAGACTGTTACCCTGAATTTCGTCCAGGATCCACATGATAGAAGGAGAGAACCAACTCCCACAGGATATCCTTGGACTTCCACATGTGTTGTGGCATACATGTACCCACTCACATTTGCACATATTAATTTATGTCTCAAATGTAATTTTTATAAAGAACCTTCCTTAATCATCTAAGATGTCCACACATTGTGGGGGCATCATAAGAAAAAAAAGCATGTGTTTATATGAAGTACCCTTTATCTATCAATTGACTATTGTGCAATTTGCTTAAAGATATTTCCTGCATAGAAAAGAAATAGAGAACAGAGAAAAAGAATGCACACACACACACACACACACACACACACACACACACACACACACACACAATTACTTGAGTATAAAGTACAAATGAGACAAAACCAGACTTTAAGCTAGTCCTGCAGAAGGTGGTACTGAGGTTTGAGAAGCTTTTCTGGACACTTGGTACTTGCCGTTAGCTCTCAGCCTTTTGTAGACATTCTGATTCCTATACATAAACACAGTGTCTAGGACCATAACACAGCCTTGTACTTGTCCTCTTTGCAGCCAAAGATCTGTCAGTTGGTACATGCCATACCATTTAAAGAAAATTCTGGTCTGTCTTAGACAAGAGCCTTGATGTTTCTAGGCCATGGCTCACAACTGCTCATGCAAATCCACCACTGAGTTTCCCGATGTGCCAATGAACTTCATCACTGGCCCGAGGAATCTCAAATATAATCAGTTCCTACATATTCTAAGTACTGTGCTAAATAGTGCTCAAATAGTGCTTAAGAAAATTGATAATACACATGCCACAAATATATGAGTCTACAAACCTCTTATCCATGAAGAGGTATAAAACAATCCAGAGAACTCCACTACCACTGTGGGTTTCATAGCATGGGTTGGAAAAAAATGTTCATACAAGAAACTATTTCTAAATATTACAGAATGGTACTCCTTTCCCTTACTATAGAAAAATTACCCTGCACACACACGAATTAAAAAAAAACAAAAACCACTCTATTTTTTGTGAAATGATGCAGATCTAGGATAATGCCTAGAATGAAAGTCTTCTCAACCCCTCACTGCCTGTTTTGGGAGCACTGAGATTCTCGGTGCAGATGAGAGACTTTTTAAGCCTTCTCACACACTGGTTGTTTTGAAGTTTTCTAGATGCTAAGCCTACATCTTAAATGGATATCTTCATAATCAATGAATGTAATTTCATGGGATTCAAAAGTTTTTATATGTTGGACAAATTTTAGAAAAGGCATGAAATATCAGATTTGAAAAGGAGCATTGGCTGTTCTTCCAGAGGACCGGGGTTCTGTTCCCAGCAGCCACATAGAAGCTCAAAACCAGTTCCAGAATATTGGTTGCCCTCTTCTGGCTTACTCTGGCACTGGGCATTCAAGGTGAGTACAGATATGCATTCAGGGAAAAAAATCCATACATATATTTTTAAAATAAATTTTTGAAAAAAGGAAGTGAAGTGTTGCTGTGTTGTGATATTCAACTTAAACAAAAGAAAGGGGAAAGTTTCAAACAGCTTGCATTCTGTTCTTTTTTCATATATGGGTAAGGGAGTGCATGCACACATGTGGCCTTCTATATACACATACAGAAGCCAGATGTCTTCCTCTATATTTCTCTTTGCTTTATTCACTTGAGATGGAGTATCTCACTTTACACGAAGTTCACTGTTTCAACTAGACTTGCAGGCCAATGATTCCCTAAGATCAACCATGGTTAAGGCCACACTGGGCACTGGGAATGGATGTTGAACTTAGGTCTTCATGCTTGCTTATAAAGGGTTCTTACCTGCTGATACATCTTCCTAGCCCCATGATTGTGTTCTAACATGTAAGTGTTGCCTCACTGTTGGTCCAGCAGCAGGACTATGTCTTTCTGAAATGTGTTACATCATCAACAGATACAGCAGGCATCACCTCTCTGGCCTTATCTTTGCCTTTTTAGAACATCTTTATATGTTTATATGTACATGTCTGTATTCCAATTAGGGCTACAGACTGCCCAATCCCATTGCTCCTTAAAAGCCATCACTGCTGCTTTGTCCAATGCAAAGAAAGAGTTTCTGACTTTCAAGCCACGGGGTTTTGGGGACTAGGTCTTCCCACTTGCCCACTATTTTCCTGGAAACTGAGAAGGAGATCTCTGGCTGCCATGTGTCTACAGAGGGATTTCTATTTCTTGGACTCTTGGTTTAACAATTGAACTCCTGACTACAGTCCAGCCTGAGTTATTTGTATAAGTCTGAATCCACAAAACATCAGTTTCATCACTGCAATGTTGTTGAAATCATAAAACTCCATAACCAGAGTGCAGAAAGCCATATTTTATAAACATCCTAATGGATGGCACATGACAAAGTGATAAATCATGACACATTTACCAAACAAAGTGAAAACCTTCATTTGTCTCATGAAGGGAGAAATGCTCCCATTCTGCACAGTCAACATGAGGCAATTATTGTGGGGAAAATCAGATCACTGCAATTGAAAATTATGGCCTCATTGATTAGTATCTTATTCTCCCTTACATGCCTTGCATCATCACAAATAAGGAAACACACAAACTCCAATGCTTAAAGAGATTTCCCCCAGATTCTTTTAGGATAGATGTACTCTGGGCAGGCTCTCCTACGCTGTGAAGTCTTTGCTTTCTATGTAAAGATTTCTTGAGTTTTTTTGGTACACACCCTCCATAGATGTGAATTAAGCAATAAAATTAAGCACACATAATGAAGCCATCTGTAGGAAATGGAATTAATAAGTGGAATACCATATTGCTGTGAAGATATCTCCTCAACAAACATGTATGGCACACACTGTTTTCTGTGAAACTTGGCCACACTTGTACTTTATTAAGAACATTTGAATGGATTCCAGGATATTTTTATGTCTGGGGATTCCATACTGCAACTGGAAAGTTCACCAGTAAATTCATCCCATAAACTATCTCCCTTATATAAGACTTTCTACTTTAGGCTGGAATATGATGCACAGCATAGAAAAGTTTGAGAAACTGATCAAAATAAGTGTTATGAGGTGTCCACTTTTGCTTAACTCCGAAGATGTTTCATTTTAGATGTGGGTTCTGGTTTCCTTCCACATTCTCCGGTTTTGATTTGGGGTTGATTATTTTTCAAGATACATATGAGAGATATTCTCACATGATGCCTATCGTTCTACTCCAGCTATCAGAATTTCTTGGAAAAGCAAAGAAATAGAGTACGAAGCAATCAACCATGTGCTGCACCTGGCTTCTATATAAATATGCTGAGGATTGATTATTTATGCCATGTCTGTCAAGCATGTGTTTGTCTTTATTTCACAAGCAAATTTTATATTGTTCTGGGGATACTATAAGGCCTGGCTAAGGTAGGGAAAAGGAATCTAGCCCTTGAGACATTTGCATAGAAAGTTAAATGAAAGTTCAGATTCATTTCTACCATCTTGCCCTTAGATAAAAGAGGGTGCAAGTTGCTGTGTGTCTGATGGTTCTTCTGAGTTCAGAAAGTGAGGGTTTCTCTGGAAAAGACCTGTTCGATTCAATAGCTCAGAATGAGAAACTTCAAAGCTTAAGCAGAGCTCTTTCCTCCTGCTGGATGATGCTCTGACACTGACCTTATGCCTTCCCCAGTGAGATTAGATGAGGAATCTCCAGGATTATTTGCTAGTATCATGCAATCATTATTGCAACAGTTTAGACCTGGGGAGTTCTTAGAGATCCAGGTATTAAAACATCAGCCTCCAGTCAACAGCAGTACTAATGTGTGAGAGAACACCTACGAGGTGGGACCCCACAGGAGACAATGAAGCCATTGCCATTGGGCAGTATAGGGAGGCACTTTTTCTTTTTCTCTCTTTTCCCCCTCAACTGTCAAGCAGTGGGAAGGGCTCACACTATTTACCAAACTGCCACTGGCTCAAAGCTACATAGCAAAGTGACCATAGATCAAAGACTCCAAAAGTGTGAAGCAAAAACATTCCTTCCCTTTAATTACATCATCTCTAGTGTTTTGTGTATTGGAGAATGAACACGATCAACAATTCATGCTTCAGTGATACATCCTTAACTTAGATAGATGACACGGGCTAGTTTATTCAAAACATCACAGGCTTGTCACCACAAGGACGTAGCCTGATGTTTCATACTGTCTTTGGAGAAGGCTTTAGGTTAGCTCTTTGCATCTTTATCTCTCAGACACCCAGGTTAAATGATTTAGACTGCAGTTTCTTCCTCAGAGCAGTTTCCATGGACCATGTAAGATATTCCTGTTGAGAGGAGTGTCTGTCCTCTGGGAAGACATCTTGCCATTCCCCACATCTGTCTTCCAGAACTTAGGGTTCAGTTGAGCTGGTGCTGTGTTTGCAAGAGGTTCTGGCCATTCATTTATGTGCACTTAGCAACAGGAAACACCAGGGAATGGTTTTTCTCTGGAAATGACTGAGGAGAACTTACAATCTTCTCACCATCAGAAGAAAGAGTAGAAAGTGGTTCTTCCTATTTTACTAGGTATTTTATGTGTGGGGGTTTCATCTGCATGTACATCTGTGCACCATGAGTGTGCAGTACCTGTGGAGACTGAAGTTACACACTATTGTGAGCCACCATGTGGGCGCTGGGAACTGAACCTGGGTCTTCTGCAAGAGCAGACAGTGCTTAAGCACTAAGTCATCTCTCCAGCCACCCTGCGAATAATTTGTATTGAACACTCAACGTCTACCACCCTAAACACAGTATTTCTAGAGATGCATTAATTTCATTCACCAGTACCCAGGGTGAGAACAGTGTGCTTACAAAAGAGGAAATAGCCTCAAAGAGACAGTCAGTGGGAAATCTTGCACTTGAAGATGTGCCTACTTCTGATATTTTTCTTTACTTTTAGGACACTTGTTATCTTTAGTGACTTTGGGTTTTTTTTTTTTTTCAATAGCTTTTCTAGTAACTTGTCACCAAAGAGTCTTACCATTACACCTGAATGCAATTATATGAGAGAGAAAAACGAACTGTCCTAAGAGCAAACAACATGCAGGATGAAAGGTCAAGCCAGCTGGCAGATCTTTCAAAGTTGCCATGGCCACGGCTCTTGTATGATATAAATGCGACCAACTGCATAGACACGCTTGATGTCCAGAAGGATCTGCTGCTCTGTAGTTCAAGTCCAAGTCCCAAATGTACCTAATAAAAACACTGATTGTTCAATTAAATTTTGATTTCAGAGAAACAAATGAATAAATCTTCATTACACCATCAATTGGACAGCAAGTGGTCTCTGAAAGGCAAACATCCTAAGGACTTTAGCAGCTGTTGGTGGCTCTACTGAGAAGTGACTGAATCAAGAGAGTTCTGATCTGGTCAAGAAATGAATTTCATTAATAGATTCATACTTTCATGGTTTACATATGATAGAAGCTAGGTGGTGGCATAACAGGAGGAAGCAGGTCACTAGGGTATGTCCTTAGAGGGTATAATATCCCTGCTGCCTCCTCTTTCTCTGAGCAGCTCTGCCTTCCTTGTTGTTCCCCACTGTGATGCTCTATTTGCCCATAGCCAGGAAAAACAGGACCTATGAACCATGGAATGAATCTTCTAAAACTATCAACAAGGATAAACATTTCCTCTTTTTACGTTGTTTTCTCAAGTATTTTGTGTCACAGCAATTAAACAGGAAAAAAAATGAATACCACCACAGTCCCATTTGGATGTGACTATGCTAAAAGATGAATCAGGCATCTTATATTTTACTCTCTATCTTTTTAGCATAAGATAAATGTTAAAATCCCATGTAAGAACCAGAAATTACATGATACCACAGACAAAGTAATACATCTTTTACAGATGGCCAGCAAGCTTACAAGTGTCAATATGCATTCATAGAGCACTTACTGTATGATTGGTTTTGGTGGAAAAACTGAAATGTTTATATCCACTTCAACGAGTGAATTTACAGTGCTGTGTATTTTAAAAGCTATACTTAATTTGAAATTCATAGAGAAGACAAAGAAAAAGCCAGTTGCTATGTCAGGATGTCTATGGAAAACTTTGTGTTCTAGATCCACTTTAGTAACTTGCAATCACAGTTTTTAATCAATAAAAACCAGTAAACCCTGTGTTAGAAAATGTGCAAATAAGCCACATTCATTGAATTGCTCTGTCCCCTAGTATCCAGCTATCACCTTGAGCTTTCTAAATGATATTGAGACTAAGGCATAAGAGAAATGTGCCAGTAGTTACTTACTATAATGACTGGGCCATTTGAGGCATCCAACATCTTCCTCTAGAGGAGTTCACAAAAGTGCACATGGATGACAAATTTTAGAGCTCCATTTGTCAATCTCTCTTATTGATTAGCTAGGGATCAGTTTTCTTCTAGTGATAGTTAAGTTTGGTTGTACACCTGGGAAAGCCACCCTTGGACAAGCAAAGGCATGCTTGGCGGGAAAGCTCATGTGCAAAGAGGGCTTTGCAGAGATTCTTGCCAAAATGTCTGGGTGCAAGTTGATTCCCCCAGTTGCTGGCAACATCCTAACACAGGGAGTTCTGGAGAGTTGCCAAGTGGGCATTGGCTCAGTGAGGAAAAAATGCCCCTCTGAGGAGTGGCCTCCATCCACTGGACAGATTATTGCTCAGGAGTTGAGCAGTGGCCTCTGAAGAGCTTCCTTGAACTCAAATGGATTGAATTAGCCTCTGTTTTAATGCTGTTAGGAAATAATGGCCATTTCAAAGCACCATTAAACTACAAAAGCTGCAACAAAATCAAGTAATATATCTATAGAGCATAGAAAGTACTTGGTGTAGTTATGAGGGTGTGTAGCACAAGTTATATAACAGGTTCTATGCTCATTTCCATAGTGATGTTTCTGCAAGGATTCCAAGTAGGCAGGGCATTTCTGCACTTTTGTTTTTTGAGGACTCAAGGCACATAAGGAACAAGAAGAAAAGCCTGAGGGGGCCTAAACATGAGGCTTTTTTGAGACAGGGTATCTCTGTGTAGCCCTGGCTGTCTTTGAATTCAAAGATTCTCCATGCTGAAATAAAAGGCATGTACCTTCATCTTCTTGCTTAAGGTTTATGTTTCTTAATGGAACAATTTCAAGATGTATAGGAAACAACTTTGCATGAGCTTCCATGTAAATACCTCAGGTGGTTGTTATTTCACATTGCTGGACAGCCCGAGGAAAATTCTTAGAGAACACTTGGTCCAGCCTAAATTTTATATTCTATCCTAGGACTCTGTGTTATACCCATCCCTAGGTTTGGATTTTTTTTTACTTGCCCCCAACTCAACAAAAGTTATGTTTCCTCACATCCAAAGTATCCACAGACACAGAAAGCTCCACACCAAAGGAGATTGAGGAAGGATTTTTCAAGATGGTGAAATTGACATACCAAGTGATTTTCCATTCCACCCATCATTAATCAAAGATGCATTTTGAAGTTGTGTGACCTTAAGAAAATACTAAGATAAAAATAAAACCCTTATACAATTCAGAGACAAAATAGTCCAGAGGCTGACATTCCACTCCATGGGTTTGGAATGGAGAGTCTCTGCTGCAGAGGTCAGGACAAGGAGTCCTGGAGACATCCTCAAAAGGGACACAGACAATTCTCATTAGTGAGAATTTACACAAGACTTGCAGGGTTACAGCTACTTCATTGAGTAACCTAAAATCTGAACAGAAGCCTGGCTTTGGAAAAGGATTTTCCATCCTCTCCCAGTAAATCCAAGGAGTGATGTAGCTGTGAGCCGTAGGGAGAACTGATCTATTTTCTGAATGGGGATGTCTCTGGACATCAGCAGCACTTGATTATTCCCATTTCTGGGTTGGAGACACTGCACTTCTCTGGTTCAATGGAGCCAAATTGTTCCCATTAGAGTGACTGTAGCTTACATTCCTATCCTAGAGTACCTTGCACTATAGGAGACAATGTCCAGAATCAGAGGAGAGAGAGGTACTGAGAGCTGAGAGATTAGGGAGGCAGTTTTAGGGGCTGAGAGACACAGTGACTGGCTTGTAAATTTGAGAGTCACTGCCTTCTTTATTCCTTCCCCTCCCCCACTACTCATACATATATAACCGAAAAGGTAGGAAAAGAGCTCCATGGATGCCTTGTTGCCCTGTCCACAGGGCTTGCTGGGGTGACCTGAATCAACATCTGGCTCCAGCTGTCTTCAGACTCCTGGGACCCATAGCCCATGAAGTTCTTAAGAGAAACTGCCCAGATATAGTTGTTTGCCAGTCATGTTCACTTTCCCTGACTATGTATGAGCAAGGAGGCACAAAAAGGAAATTTGACTGAGTTTTGCCATGACTGTCACTTATTTTTTTTCCTAAGAGACCCTAGAGCTGAGAGAATATGGGGGGAGAAACACAGTCTTATCTCCATGGGTACATAGTTGGAAGGCCAAAAGGCCCCTGCTCATAGAAGCAACAGAAAAAAGCAATACAACATTTGCTGTCAGCACTCCTACAGAGTACTCAGAGATGGCTGTCCTACTCCTTATTGACTATGTCTCACTGAGAAAATTACAAGTGACCATCACCAATTGGGTGTTGTGGCTTCCTTTACCCCTGCTTCCCAAGATCCGGGGCCAGAGACACTATAGAATTGGAAAACAAGTTCCTCAACCCCCTCAACATTACAGGTGTAACAAATGCCAGAAACCTACCTGTGTAAGTAGCAGGAAAACATCAGCAGTGCCAACAGGACATCACACAATAGGAACCATCACTCTCATTGTGTGTTCCACCACACAGAAAGTACCCCATACATGCTGATGGCTTTGCCACAATTGCCTGATCTACTAGGGCCTCAACTCTTTCAAGATCCTCAGTGGCAGTGGGTCATTTTGGCTTTGACACAAAATGCACTGTGTTCAAATTCAAACATAAGCAAAGAAGGTACAGGGAAACAACATGACAGTGCCCAGCTGGAATAAAACCAACATCTCTGGGTTGGAGAGATGGTTCAGGGGTTAAGAGTATTGTCTGTTTTTCCAGAGGACCCAGATACAAATCTCAGCACCCCCATGGTATCTCACAACTATTTGTAACTCCAGTTCTAGCATACCTGACACCCTTACACAGTCATACATGCAGACAAAACACCAGTGTACATAAAATAAGAATAAATAAATCAGACAAGATCGGACATGTTCAGGGTGGTATGACTGTAGACATGCAAATCAAAACAACTCTGAATTACCATCTTACACCCATTAGATTGGTTAAAATCAAAAAACACCAATGATAGTTTATGCTGGAGAGGATATGGAAAAAGGAGAATACTCTTCCACTGCTGGTGGGAGCACAAATGAATTTTTAAATCAAAAATAGAAAATACATTTCAAATGCTCAATCTAATACACATCTTAAAAATTTAACAAAACAAAGCCAAACTGAATGGAAGTGCTGTAGAGTGGAGATAATAAAAAGGTCACAGCAGTGATAAGCATACTGGAATCTGTACAAACAATGCACAAAACAAAACAAACCCAATGAGATAAAAAGGCCTTATTGATGAAACTTTCACAAATTACCAAAGATAAAAACAAAAAAGACTTAATAGGAGGAGTTAGAACTTAGAGAAGGTGTTATTACAACAGAGGCTGCCAGCAACCAAACAAAAAAATCACTGAGAATTTTTGTATTTTTTTAATTACATGTAAACAAAGTGAAAAAAATCTGGAAGAGATATAGGCATAAACCTACAAAACTTAAAAAAAAAAAAACGGGAAGAAGAAGGGAGAGGAGGAGAAGGGGAAGGAAAAAGAGAAGACGCAGCAGCAGCTCCGATCACTGACTTTTGCTTCATGTTGTTTTGTCTTCCTGACATTTGCTTTTTGTTTGTTTGTTTGTTTTGCTTTCGTCTGAACAGAACCACTTCCTTATACAACCAACATTTTTGACTGTGTGTGATGCCTTTAGTCTATTTTCTATAATAGAATATTGGCTAATGAGATCCACCAATATTAGGAACCAGCTTAATCTATGCCTGCCCACATAAAGTAAAAGTACAATTGAACTGACTGATATGAGATGGAGGAGATTCTGCAAGGTAGTGAGATTAGCAGATTGTGCCCAGAAAGATATGAACGCTCCTCAGCTGACTTGATCACAAACCCTTCCCAAACCGCAGGCTACAAAGTAAGTACATTTTTAGCCCTGTTCTAAAAATCAGTTCATTCAATAAAAGGGACATTGATCTCACATTGTTCATCTCTTCAAATGTGGACTCCACTTTCAGTTTATTCCTGAGGCCACCCATCAAGTAGGGAAGGAAGCTGGAATCATAACACCCAGGTCTCTTGATTAACTTCTTTCTGAGACCACCAAGCTAGGAATCCTCACCCTAAAATAATCATTTTATCCAGGGGAGGCCAAGCCAAAAAAATAATACTAATTTTTTAATGAAGTTCTCAAAATCCTGCATGCTTATCTGAAGGTTATCTGCATTATTTGTGTCTCTGGGGAGAGCATGATTGGACTGGAAGTTTCCTAAAAACAAACTATCTTGTAAATGTTTCAGTCTGTCCTTTTTGGGTCATGCCAGAAACATCCTTTTATAGCTTGTATCCATCCTGATTTCTATACCTCTGAGGTTGATGGTGACTGAGACAGAAGTAAGGTTGTGGCTTTAAACAAAATAGTGCTAGAGGAGTCTAAAATTTATGAACACTTCTGCAAAACTTTGATATAAGGGTCCAACTAAGGCCTGGAACTTTTCTGCTTCTCTGAGTCAGGAGTGGTTTCTTTGGACACCTCTCCAAATGGCCCCCTTAATGGCAAAGTAAATAAAAATATTCCCTTACTTTTCTCCATAGAAAATAATGATGTTTTAGTAATGCTATGCCATTACTATGTTGGGACTAAATACTAAAGAATAGCAAGAAACACTATGTTTGGAATACTGCCCAGAAAATTGCATTAGGTTGTGGGAAACAGGAGCCTGCGAAAGGCAGTGGAGGCAAAACAGAACAAGGAGGAAAGGCAGAGTGTTGCGTGTTTTGATGGACTAATCTGTTATTGCTAAAGGTTGGGAGCTTTCTAAATGATCCGCATTTAAATATTCCAAACATAGATCTGAGACATAATCGCTTGTAATGTTCATATCTTCTTATTCAGGCTTCAGGCATTCAGAGATGGAAGTGGCTTCTTGGGCAGACATTTTTCATCTGCGAAGCAGGTGTCAATTTTGCTTTTATACGAGGTTTATTGATCACTTTCCAAACAAATATAACTCAGAGAAAATTGAGTCAGCTTCGTTTCACTGGGTCAGTTTTTTTCCTTTCAGCTGTAACATACAGCTGAAACTGTGCTTGGAGGTCTGAATTTTACATCATTGTATTTGACTGTTGAGTGAGGTCTGGTGGGATTGCGGGTGATTTGTGACAAGGAAACACATTTCTTTTACAGGCTGGAGTACAGTATTTCCAGTACACATTTTTTGGAACCATCGTGGATCATTGGTACATTGCTAGGGTTTTTTCTCCCATTTTTAAGCAAGTCTTTTCCCTGGGAACATATTTTCTGTATGGCCTTTAGATATTTTATTCCAATCTCACTCTCTTAGGCTCTGTTTCTTTTGTCAGAAGACCCTGTTTAAGATAGTTACCCATTGGTTTAGTTTTATGCAACCTTTTGCTTTTTACTATTTTCTAATTTATTTTACATAAGAACACTGTAAACTTTGATAATGAATACAATAAATGTATGACTATTGTAAAGGATTCTGTCATCTATATTGTTTGCGTCTGTGAGTGTGTATACACGTGTATTCAGGTGTGAGGAAGCCAGAGGTAGATGCTGAAGGTTATATTGCTGTGAAGAGGCACCATGACCATGCCAACTCATAAAGAAAACATTTAATTGAATGGCTCACTTACAGTTTCTGAGGTTCAGTCCATTGTCATGATGGGGAGCACAGCAGCATGCATGCAGAGATGGTACTGAAGGGATAGCTGACATTTTTTTAGGTAACAGGAAGTCAACTGAGACACTGGGCAGTATCCTGAGCATAGAAAACCTCAAAGCCCACCCCCACAGTCATACACTTCCTCTAACTAGGCCATACCCATTCCAACGAAGTCACATCTCATAATAGTGCCACTCCCTATAAGGTTAAGGGGGTAAATTACATTCAAACTACCACAAATGTCCTCTTCAATTGCTCTACACCTTATATTCTGAGACAATGTTTCTCATTGAATCTGAAGCGCACAAGTTCTGGTAGATGAGCCTCCAGATTGGCCAATGAGTTCTGGGATCCTCCTCTATCACCTCCCAGTCTTGGGATTACAGGTAATCACCACCAGTGTGCCTGAACTTTTATGTGGGTTCTTGGAATTAAACTCAGTCAGATACTCTTGTTTGGATAGCAAGCACTTTACCTAGTAAAACAGCTCCTCAGATGCTGCCTTATTGTAAAGGAAAGCCTTCTCCTAATCATTAGCACAAACTCATCTATTGTTTTTACTTTTCACAAAACTGATCATGGCCCCTAATTTTGATCTTCATTTTGATCATCTTGCAAAATGACTGCCAGTCATCAGTGACACCCTCTTAGGTTGCTGTAGTGAGATATCCACCCCACCCACACCTGTTGCACTGACCCATTTGACCCATTTGAGCTTGGGGACAAGTACAGGCATGACCTGGGGTGGGGGGACTAGGTCTGAGGTCCTGGACCCCAGCACTTGCTCTTGCTTCTTGGTCAGAGACAGAGAGCATCCAGAGGCATCCTTGGGAAAGGAACCTGCTGAGAGTCATCTGTTTCTGGTGTAAGTGATTTCTCCCCCAAATAAACATCATCAGCCTATCGTTTTCCCATTCTTATTTATACACACTGCAGGTTGCAATGCGTGCAGTACTTCTGGATCTGTGCAGGATTTCTCTCATGAAATTGAGCCTGGACCAGTCTGAGTGCAGTCAGTTGATTTAGTTCTGACAGACAGTTGCAAAATCTACATTTGACTGACAAAACCAAGTAGACTCCACCTTCAGGCTTTTAGAAGACTTAAGATCCATGAGCTATCCCACTATACCATTGCTGCTGCAAATCGCTAAGTACAGGTATTGTGCGGATGCCAGCAACTTTCTTGACTGATTCCATATCTTCATTGTTTCTAAATGAAAGTATCAATCATAAGTCAGTTTTATTATGCAATACCAAAGCAATGAATGAATTAGTGTAAAGGGAGTGTGTATTGTTGAGGTGTGGGGTGGAGGGGGGCTAGGAGCAAGACAGGACAGGAATATGGTTTATCTGATACAGTCCACACATCTATTAATTCCAAATTTTAGCTTGTGCCTGTGGTCCTAAACCATTAAGAGAGAAGTTAAAGTTACTTTCCATGCTATCTAGACTCCAGTTATTGCAAACTCTGATATAAAATATAGAGCATAGGAAAATGGAGAATCTTAGGCTCAGGCCACACCTGAAGAGCCCAAATGTGCATTTAATCAGACCCCAGGTGACTCCTGTGCTTGTTAGAGTTTGACAAGAGGGGAGAAAGGCCACCTGCTTTGCCTGCTTCTTTGTGAGTGTGCATTTGAACTGGCTGGACAAAGACTTTAACGTGTTCAACAATAAATAGGGTTCTTTGACAAAGATATTATTTGTGATTGACTGTGTTTCCCAAACAAATGCATTCTGATGTCAACAGCATCCCCATTCTCTAAAGACTCCCGACACAGCTCCAGTGTCACCCAGCTGTGACAGCCTGAGTGATTTCAAACAGCACTGATTGACATTCTAAACGGTTCTTGGAAATGCAGTGCTGTGCAGAATCCTTCATCACGAGGACACATCTGCCTTAGAGTCTGCTATCCAAACAGGGCACAATTCCTTCAGACAGCAAAACATTGGGCTTCCCCCTCTTCAAAGAAAACCCTTATTTTTTTGGTACAGAGAAGGGTTTCACACTTATTAGTAACAGGAGTGTGACTCCTCGGTCAGTCTTGTCCTTCATAGGATCCCTATGCTCTGAGTGGTCCCTTGGCAAAAGGATTATGCAGATGACAAACTCATGTGCTACCAAGCAGTGGCCACATAGCGTGGATCAAGTTGTGTGAATGGATGACAGGAAAAACCCATGGCTATCACATTACAGGAAAGAGCTGTCATTTATTTATTTATTTTCTTCCTTCTGTAACTAATTCCAAAAACAGACCCCTTCTTGGGAGTCACAGTACAAGAGAACAAGGCAAATTCTTCAAAATTCTAATTGGGGAACAGTTGACTTAATTGGTGTCCATTTGGCAAACAATGGAAAAGGCTCCCCAGCTGGGCTGGGAAAGGACTCTGGGGGAATATAGCTTTGCAAGAAGCCCCAAAGCTCTGGGGAATGATTGTTTCCTGAGGTGAAACCTGCAGACCAGTGCTTGGATTAACTCTACAACTGTCAGGCTCCATTAGGGCCAATCAAGGGAGACATAGCGTGGGTTAAACACAGGAAACAGCTGACAATGGAGGCATATGTCTCTAGGAGGAGGGAAGGGAGACAGGCATATAGATGTCTAATAACAAACCTAAACATTTTTCTTTCAGGTTCAGATGAAGTACTGATGGGTCAGAGATATTCCTCCATTTGGGGTGTTAAATGTCAAATACTCAGAAGCTAAGTGGTTCAATTGCATGAGCTTATTTTGCACAATCTGATTGGTGCTGAAGACAGTCTCTAGGCATCTTACATCTAAAAAGGATTCTTGAAGGTGCTGGGGTAGAACGTGAGGGTTGCCCGGACGAGGATCAAAGATGGTTTCTACCACCTTTTGTTATCCCTGGGGAGACCCTCTGAGCACTCTAGTCTTGGTTCTTCATTTAAAATCTAACATTACTGCTGTTCACTTGGGGGAACCCTTTCACTATCAACACTCCATTATCTTACATCCTGCCTGAGTCCGAGAGACAGCCCTTCTCTCTGTGTCTCTCTGTGTGTAACAGGTATGCACAAAACAGAATAAAGTGTACCTGAACTTTCCCATAACACACAATGTATGAGTTGTGATTTAAATATAAATAATTATAATAAAGCAAAAACATCATCAAGTAAGTTGGCGACAATATAAGGTGTTTTCTATAGTTACTTATATTGTCTTAAATGCCAATATAAAGAAAAAAAAATCTAGAGAAAATATGGGGTTTATTTCATTTTTAAATTTCTCGTCTGTGAAATGTCCAGAAGATTCATATGAAAGTAGTATTCTTGGTACTTTTTACACAAATGGTTCATCTTTTCCAGAGTCAGGATATATAAACACCATAAAAAATTCTCCTCAGTGGCCACGTGTTCGCCAAAGGCAAGGATTGTGTGGGATTCTGCTGTGGCCATAGTATGCTGTACCTGAAGAGAGAAAGACCAGATACTGCCACAGCAATTGGAACATGTACATTGTTGACTGATTTTGAACACTCTGCAAGAACAAACTCCAGGTGAGCTTCCAGGAGGAAGGTGGAGGGTGAGCTCTCACAGTTAAGTACACACAGAGCTCTGGACCAAAGTGAGCACTGTAGCCTAAAGCAACACCACCTGGAAGGAAACCTTTCCTTCTGTGGTATTTCTTCCAGAATCCATAAATCAACAAACTCAACATCCTTCTGCCACCTTCAGAAGAATAGAGCTCATGACAGGAAGTCACTTTTCTTCTGTGAAGGCGGGTATTTGAAATCCCAGAGAGAATAAGCAAAGAATTCTCTTGCTTTTTTGTTCACGGACTTTTCCTGAATTCTGAAAACGAAGTCGGGAGCTTTAGCCTGAAAACACAACACTAGTCTGCGACAACCTTGACCTTTAAAATGGAAGGTTGGCAAAATCCATTTTGATCTGAGTTCACCTGTCTGCCTTACTTCTTCTGAAATGTCAATCTTACAGGAAAATTTGGTTTTGTGAGATATATATAAACCCTTTATAGGCAAAATGGATATTTAAATGCAATACTTTTTCCTTTGACCAGTAAGGGAAGAGTAGAAATTTGGTGGGTTTTTTCTTTTTCCAAAAGGGGATGGGGGGATGGTTCCCCTACCTTTATCATAATAGTCTAACTCTGAATTAAGAGAAGCACCTTCCTTGTCCCCCGAGAAGTAATTAATTCAATAGAGGCTTTTCTTATTCGGGTCAAGATATTTTTAAAGCAGGTGATCTATTACTGCTGATGATAAGAGATTAAGATAAAAAAAACATAGATGAAAAACTGTGTGACTGAAGATGGATTAAACGGGAAAATAAAAGTAATAACAGTAAGAAAAATAGAAAAGGGTTCTATGGCCCAATTCTGTCTCAACTGTGCAAAAGAGTCATCTGATGCTTTTCTCTGGAAATGGAAAGTCAGGGCTCTTGTCTGCAGTTCACCCAGTTTAGAGTTTCCTGTTTTTCATCATGGTTCCTTGTCTCTGCATCAGAGTGAGCAATGTTGACATTTCTCATCCTGAGGTCACTCCATGCATTTCTTTACAAACTTCCTATCTTTGCAGACCTGTTGTGCATCTCTTACACTGGGCTTGCACCAGCCTCCCCCCCCCCCCCCCCATGTCAATTGTATGATTAGTGGGTATATTTTTTTTCCTAGTCTCCTACAAAGAAGATTTGGAGTAATTTCAAAATAGGTATTTTTCTTGATGAGTTGAGTTGGGGGCGATTGCTTATTGACTGGTTTTATCTCACATTGTATATTCTAATAACAAGACTTGTTCTCAGTGAGCGTCTTAGCAAACATCCTGGTAGAGCAGTGAGGAGAATGGTACTCCAGCACATCATATACAACAATCCATTCCTCTACCATGTCATTCTCAAACCCATTTTGCTTTCTTGGAGGATCCAGTTCTCCCCCTATGTGAACACTCTCCAAGTCTGTGGCTGTATGATTTGAATATTTTTTAGACACTCATTTAGCTGATGATAAAATAACCTCTGCTGTAGAGTTGTCTGCAGCTTTTTTTTTTTTCCAGGTACTTGAATGTTCAACAATAGCTGTAAACCCAATTTTCTTCTAGCAAATGGACAAGTGCACCCTCCACATGCCAATAAAGCCTCTTCTCAACTCTCATGTTTTAGGTGTTTATAATTTGAAAAGACCCCCACGCACACCAAAAATGTATGGATTCCAGCAACTAAACAGCTCAAAATCTTGGTATTCACTGGACAATGACAGAAAAGGTGACAGGTGGGGGTGGGGTGGGGAGTTGGGCATCATCAGTTACAAGGTTGATAAGAAGCATATTAAAGCTAGGCTCCACATTGTCCAATAACCTCTTCCACACTCTGGTTGCTGATATGGAGTCTTATGTAGCCTAGACTGGCCTCAAACTTGCTAAGTACCTAAGAATGATCTTGAATTTCTGTTCCCCCTGCCTTCACCTACTTTTGGGGCCCATAAAAATGGGTCTGTTTCATCTTGCCTCAAGGTCAGAGAGTTCGGAACTGTTCTCAGCAAATCTAAAGACCTACGGTTTGCCTACTGCAGGCTGTTTTGGCCTTGGTAGTAGATGTCTTATCTAAATAACAACAGACTTGGGTTCAGGTGTGTTTACTCTTGACCCTGAAGGCCAGATAACATGTCTAGCTACCAAATGCAGGGAGGATTAAGGGAAGTAAGTCTATTATTTGCTCCTTATACATGATAATAGAAGTCTCTGCCATGTCTCCCCCTTTTAGTTGGGTACTTAAGAATGTTGAAGAATAAAACTAGAGGTGTTCAGTATTTACTGGATTGCCTTCCTGTTTCTATCTTGTGTCTCTGTCTTTCTCTTCTTTATCTCTCAGGTAGGAACTGGGCTTCTTACCAACTGCTGGGATTATAGGTATGCTCTTTACATAATTCTGATATTAGTCTTCTATTATGTGTGTATTTTATCCTAGAAGTAGGGCTTATAATACAAGAGAAAAATAGAAAGGGAATGACCAATTTCAGAAATTTAAAGAAAATCTCCCTGTTGATGGTTTGAGTATAAAATAACTTCAGTGTTCACATATGGACAATTGATTCCCAGCTGAAAGTGGTTTTGAAATGGTTACTGGATCCAGACCTTATTAGTGGATTAATCCATTGATGAATTCATAATTTAGTGGCATAATAAAGTTGTACAACTTAGGGTCGGGCCTCCTTGGTGGAAGCCACAGAGAGGGCAGGCTTTTAAAAGGTAAGAGTGTCTCTAGCTGCTTTCCCTCTCTGGCCTTGCTTCTTGTTTACTGTGAGGGAAGCAGCTGAACTCCATGTGGTGGCTTCTGCTCCACCACATGCCCAAATGCAAAAGAGCCCGCTAACCACGGACAGAAGTCTCCAAAACTGTGATCAAATGGAATCTCTCCTCTCTTAGTTGTCTTCCTCAGGTATTTTTGTCATACCAATGGAAATATAACTAGCATATTACTTGATGCTGTTGACTGAAAAAAGAGATTGCCCTGAATGCATGGCATCCAGCTCCATGAAAGGCCAGGTAATCCAGATATATTTGTTAAAAGCCTATGGTAAGTGTGATGCGGGAATAAAATTTTTTAGTTGTAATCAAAGACTGTTCCCATTCTCAAAGACTTACACATTTTCTGGATCTTCTGTGGCTGTCTTAATGGCTGAAGGACATACCAAGAGCTTACCAACTCCTGTCAGATGAAGGTCCTCTTCCTTCTCATTCTCTTATCTAGACAGCAATCCAAGGACATGAGTGAGGATTCAGTAAATGTCTGACAAAGCTAAATTTCTGCAAGGCATGGTGGCTTATGCCTATAATCCCAGCACTTAGGGTACAGAAAGAAGCAGTGTTGTTGCAAGTTTGAGACTATCCTGGTCAATATAGTGTTCTGTCCAAGCAGGCCCATCTAGTAAGTCTCCATCTGAGACAAAGAAGCAAAGAAGCAAAACTGAATTGAATATGCCAGCTTTGCAGTCTAGAAACCTCTTCATCGTTAAGCTTGAAATCTTTATGATATCCCTTTGCACATTTTTTTGTCCACACATCCTAAACTATCTCCTTCCTTGGAAGCGAGTTAAATTAACAGACCCAGTTCCTCCCCTTTCCTTCCTTTTACTCCCATACACAGTACTCAGCATGTCTCAATGCACCATCTAAATTCATTATTCATCTTCTAACTAGGAAGATTCGCTTCATCCTGCCATAGATATGACTTCCAATATTGTGCCCATAATGCCTCAACTAACACATAAAAAACTTTAATTTTTCCATAGCAGGAAGTGGCACGCATATGGAACTGTTCAGAGAAGACACATTTATGATTCTAAAGTGTCAGACAATAATTGTAATATCCATCAATAGGAGACTTTTACATGCATTATTTTACATTCGCATAATGAAATAGTGTACAGTAATTAAAAAGAATGAGGCAATGCAGTAAATGAATCACCAAGACTTCCTCTATCATTAGCAAGGAGTATTACCAATTGCATTTTATATATAAGATAAAGCATGCATCTCATGTATGGGTCTCTTAGATGGCTCTACTGAAACATGTAATGATCTTGCCTCTACTGAGGAAAAAAAAGAGAGACAAATAATTCACTATGTATTGTCTTGCAACATTGCCCTGTCATCTGGTATATCAGCTGTTAAAATATGCTGTCTTTTAGTTTTTCAACTTTGCCTACTTTTGAAATATTTCTTGTTTTTCCTAACTTAAAACTTATTCAAACCAGTAAATCTATGCTCATCAAAGATTTACCAAAGCAAACTTTCTTAAACTGAAAACCAATTGCTTTAATCATTATACAACTTTCTATTTTAACAGTTCATAAGCAACACTGTGGCATGAACTTGCTGGCACTACCTTGTAACTGTCACTGCCACCCCCATCAAAAAATGTTCACCTTCCCTAGTGTAAGCAACTTTGAACAAGCTTAACAAATCCAGTTCTTCCTCATCAGCCCTGCACAGTGAGCACTTGCTTCCTTTCAGTCTCCATCAGTAGGATAGCTACAAGGACCACATGCCATGGTTCCACAAAGCATCCCTCCTGCTCTTTGTTGCTCAGCATGCATAATAGCTTCAAGAATTGTGTATTGGAGGGTGTTTAAGAACCAACTTCCAATGAGCGCCTAATAATATCCCATTATGAGTGATATAGACATTTTTATTTGGACAGAGAATGTTTGGGTTGAGAAAGCCCTAGACAAATGTGAAGGATAAGAGACTTAGGTATGTACTAATGTGTGTTGATCCTGATGCCCTCTACAATGTCTGTTAGTGTTATAAGGAAGAATGTCAATAAAATTGCTTCCTTATGTTTGTTTTTATTTAGTAACAATCATGGTAAGAAATGCCTTTTCTAGATGAACCCTGTATGTCATAGCTTTTTAAAGTTATGTGCACAACAACATTGAACACAAATTGGGAATTTAACTGAAGCAATGCTTTAAATCAGTAATTTGGGTCTCTTATTTTTTATTATGCGTGTGCCCGTATGTATGTGTATATGTGTGTTCATGTGTGAGTGAGAGAGACATACACACATACACATACACAGAGACAGAGTGAGAGTATCTATACATGAATCCAGCTATCTATAGAGTCCAAAAGATGGTGTCACATTCCCTGGATGGAGTTGGAGTTACAGATGACTGTAAATTGTTCAGTGTGGATGCTGAGAATGTAACTCAGGTTCTCTGTGAGAAGTATGCCCACTTAACTGTTGAGCCATCTCCAGTCCCAGCATGGGTTTCTTCATGGTCTTTGTGAGAAGGCATACCTTAGCCTGTGAAATATTTATGTTCATATCTTAATAACTTACAAGGATTTTAATGTAAGAAAATCAGAGCTTCTAAGCAAAACTAAACTCATCATTATTTCATTACAATTTACCATTGTCAAAATTTAGCTGGTGAATTTATTATATGTACTGTACATATAAACATTATGTCACTAATTTAAATAAAGTGTATTTTGAAAATGTATTTTCTTCTTTCTTTATTACCAAAATTATTATCACAACTGTATATATTTTACCTGGGAAAGTCTTGGTGTTCCTAAAATATTGAGGTCTTAACTCTTAAAAGCATATAAGCCTTAATATTTGTGTGTGTGTGTGTGTGTGTGTGTGTGTGTGTGTGTGTAGCAAGTGGGTAATTAACTTAGACAACAGATGAACGTCAGAATATTTCCAGTGTTGAGTCTGACATTGCTTTCAGAGAGGGAGCAAATGAAGAATTTCTATGTCACTCTGTTCCCACACTGACTATTATAAGTCAACGGTGTGATGATCGTTACTTGCTTTAATAATTAGCTATATTAAACACGCACACAATTCCATAGCTACAGCCTCTAGAACAGTACCCCCAGTGAAGCATTTCATAGTTTTAAATTGCAGCATGTATTAAATGAATTCAGCTTTAAGTGGATCCTTATTATGGAGGAAGAAGACTCAGACAGTGAACCCAAGAAATGGATGGTGGAAATGGAGCTCCACTGCACATGTGTAAGTGAAGACTATACAAATGCCTAATCTGTGTACTTGGAGGGAATAAAGAGAAATACATGAGTCCATGTAGACTTCTAAAATGCAAACAAGCCCACAGTGTGCCAAGCACCCAAGAACATAGTAGGCATTAAGGAAAGGTTGTTTCCCCCCCCCCCATTCTTTAATGTTTCTAGCATAAGGTTTCATGATGATATCATTAAAGAGTTATTTTTATTAAAATTGAAGATGTATAATAGTCCCCAAACACCTCATGTTTTGCCAAATTCAGTTCTTTGCAGTGAAAGTTTCTACAATTCTCTACATTGATTTATAACCTTTTAGGGGAAAAAAATCTTAATTCTCCATGGTTTCTGATCACTTAGGCTTTTGTGGACTGGGGTAACACAGCATGCCACATGTTTTCCTAACAAATTGCATTCGGACACTTTCCGACACTTTCATTATTTTAACTCAGGTAATAATTAGTCACTGTCAGAGAAGGGACTTAGGTTGTGCAAATCAGAATAAATTTACCTTGCCGTAGCAGCAGTCACAAATGAAGCAATAAATTAGAAATACCAAATTGTTCCAGACTTAAGAGATCACAAATCAAAATCGCTCCCGGAAACCCAGGAAGAGGCAGAAGATGGCCACAAACTCTTTGAGAGCTTAATTTTTCCATATAAACTTTGGAGTTGGATCAGTTTGTAACAAATCCCAGAGAGAGTACTCCACCACCTTAGCAGGAGTTTCCATATTGTGTCTCACCAGACAGCATTTTCCTCTTATATAAGGAAGCTCCTGAAAGACACACACACACACACACACACACACACACACACACACACACACAAACCACAAAGAGAGACAGACAGACAAATGGACAGGTGGACAGAGACAAAAACACAGACAGACAGAGAGACAGACACATAGACACACAGAGAGACAGACAGAGAGGCAGACAGATACACAGACAGACAGACACACACACACCAGATAGAGACAGACAGACAGACAGATGGACAGACACACACACATGACTTCTTTGTGCATATACACACACATTACACATCTATATGCTAAAAAAATTTAAGAACTTTGAAAAAGTATTTTGGAGTTTGCAAAATTGTATTCAATATACCTGTGGTCAGATTGGAAAATCTTTGATAAGATCTATAATTAGCCTAACATCTGTTCTCACAGGTGGCTAATTTACAGAGGGTTGTCACTGACAGAAGGTATTTGCCTAGAGACCTAATAATCACTCTATACCATGCATTCTCTTGGTCTACACTGTATTCAAGATGTAGAACTTGGAGTAGAAGAACACTGTTGGAATTTTATAACACAAAAGAAAGGGTTGAAACACAGTGAGTAACACTGTATGACCATGTTGGGCCAAGTTATATAGTGTATCTGTATACCTATGAATGTTTTCAGTAATGTTATTAACTTTTCAGAATGTTCTAGCTAGGATGACATCTCATTTCCCCTTATTTATGCTACCCACCAATGTTTTTAGTAAAATTTTTAGTTGTCTAGAGAGAAGCATGCATCATCCATGCGGACAGAAAGTTTGAGGCATTATATGATGAATAATAAAGTTATATATGAAATGGAGTGAAAAAAGACTAGGCCAATTCATGATTCTTCATTACGAACAGGAAGTAGGGAAGCTCTCATGAGATACATTGACACTTCTACTTGGAATAAAACACCCCAAAGAACTCCTTCAAATGTGCCCACCCAAGAATTTCACTCACCATTGCTAGTGTGATAGGTGCGTCTTCATGTCATTCAATGGCTAAGTAAGAAAGCCAAGTGTACCACAACTGGCTGTCAAATGCATTGTGTGCTTCGCTTCATTAGTGCTCTGTTGGAGGCAATCTCAGGGAGAAGCCCTATAGCCACATTGTTTAATTGTGGTAATGTGCTTACTAAAATATCTGTGAGGCTTCTTGCCAGAATTATTTGTACTGTTATAACAAAATACTGTAAACTAGTAGCCCATGAATCACAGAAATATATTTCTTGAGAATTCTAGAGTGTGTCATTATATCAACAGATTTGGTGTCTGGTGAGCACTCTTGTCTTATGTGAGGATCCCACCTTACCATTGCTCCATCACATGATAGAAAGATGAAGGGGATCTCTGGAGCCTCTTTACACCTACTGTGCTCATAACCCATAACCCAATCATTGTCCTTCCTCTCCTAATGCTATCACTTTGAAGGTTAATATTTTAGCAGGAGACACAAATGTTTATACCACAGGATTTTTCCAATACAAAATTCTAGGGATTCACAGAATTCTTTCTCCTCACATTTCCTCCAGGGTTCAGTCATAGGGAGATGGAGATATTTAATATATCTAAGTGCCAGTTGCCTGGAATCCCTCTAACTCAGCAATTCTCAATCTGTGAGTTGCTACTTCTTTGGAGATAGACTGACTCTTTCATATGGGTTGTCTAACATCTGCATATCAGATATTTACATTATGAGTCATAACAACAGCAAAATTACAATTGTGAGGTAGCGATGAAAATAATTTTATGATTGGGTGTCACTAAAACATTAAGGAGTTGTCTTGAAATACAAACAGAAAAACATTAAAGAGTCATAGCATTAGGAAAGTTGAGAACCACTGCTCTAACTAAACATATTTGAGCATTTTTAAAAGATTATTTATTTACTCATTTATGTGTTCATATGTTTATAAGTCTGAATGAGCGTATATGGACTTTGTGGGTGCAAACCCAAAAGAAGGTGTTGGGTTCCCTGGAACTTGAGTTTCAGGTGGTTATGAGATCCTGTGTGCACTGGTAACAGAACTGAAGTCTTTTGCTAAAGCAGTAAGCTTTCCTAACAGCTGAGCCATCTTTCCACACCCATATTTGAGCGTTTAAAATTGAAGGAGAACTCACACATCAGACCCATGGATAGAACATGTTGGGCTTGGCTTTCTCATCTTAGACTACTGTATGGAAAGTGTATTAAGGCATAAATAATGAAAAAAAAAGACTGTTGAAATATTTTCTAACCTATAAGATGGAGACAAAGTGATTAAGAATATTGTTTTATGAAAAGTTATAAGGAAAACATTGTAATTTTAAACAATACTATTTAATATGATTACAAAGTAATGTAAAATATAGAATTATGATATAGAAGCACAAAAAGAAAACATTTCAGGAAAAAAAATCTGGCTAACAAACACTATGGCAGATACTGAAGAAGAGGAAGAGGAAGAATTCTGCTCCTTGTCTTCTTCATTTCTTGAGTTGTGTGTAGTTCAAGTGCACTAGAAGTATGTGTGTGACAGACTGAGCTCTGTGGCTAGTATCATTTCATGGCTTAGATTTCAGAACCATGCACAAGCCAATGAAGAGTTGAAGAATAGACAAACACAGGGACACATAGAAAAGCAGGGATCTATGGCCTGGGCTGCTGGATGGAGACATAGTCTAGAAGCTCAACATATGCATTGTTTACAGTTGAAAAGGGAGACAGGGTTTATGTTATACAGCTGAATCAAGAAGGCAGCTGTAGCTAATCTCCATACTGGACTAGATTATGCAAAACATTCCCGCTGAGTCAAGTAAAGGAAGTAATTTCCCAAGTAAGGTAAAACAGACAACTTCCGCTTATAACAAACCTCAGAAATCCTACTGCTGCCCTTCAACCCTGAATAATTACTTGATTAACTGAGTAAGATGTGGGACCTAAAGCTTGGTTACATAGCATAGGAAACACATAGAACAAAGGCATCTGAGAAGCAGATAGAGGGAAATTGACAATGCCATTAGTGACTTTTTTCTTTTGTATATGTTTGTTTGTCTAACGGCAGAGTCTCCCACTATTGCCCAGACTAAACTGGAGTTGAATGTGTAGGCCACCTTGTCCTCAGTCTTTTTGTGGCAGCCCTCCTTTTTCATTCCCACAATGGCCTGGAGCCATCACACCTAACTAATGATTCCTAAATGAGAAGTTCATTAAAGCCAACTATGTGCTTTCCTCATAACCATGGATCCCTTCAACTATACCATATAGCTTTAGACACTACTATCAATGTTGGAGGCTCATGTGTAGTTCTAAGGATCATTTGGTTTGGGAAGTAATACTTCAGTGTGATGCCTGTGGGGATCAGAGCCATTGCAGGACTTCAAGTGTGAAAATAAGTTCCATCCTCAGTCCACAGTAAAAGTTCCTTCAAAGTCTTCCACTGTAGCTAAGCTATTGGGCTTCTATTGGCTTCCCGTATTTATAGGTACCTCTTAGAGCATTTTAGAGAACAGCTCTCTCATGAGGGTAAAGTTAATGTCCTGATCCTGGTTGGTAAAGTTTTTCTTTTCGGAGTTTGATCCCCCCCCCCATCCAAAAACTGCTGAAGAAATAAATAGCCCTTGATTGTGTTCAATCACAGACGTATCTATCTTACCTCTAGCAGTGTGCTTCTTGTGGGGTACGGGCTTTCTTCAGACACTTACCAGCAGTCCATAAGATAATGAGAGGGCAATACAATTTCTGCAAAGGAAACAGTGGTTGAACGGTGACCCCCTTCTCCGCATGCCAAAAAGATGCTCAGTGAAACACCCAGTGTCATTTGTAGTCAGAAGCAGTGACACTTTTGGCTGGCAGAGTTTTTAACAGAGGGCTTCACGGAGAAAGTCAAATTTGAGCCAGAGCTGAAAAGCAAGAAAGTTCACCTCACAAAGAGATGTAAGGAAGATCTTTTAAGTGGGAACTTTAAAACTTAAAAGATCTCAGGAGAGGAGAATTCACATGACTAGACATGCGTTCTAATGAAAGTGACAAATACTAGAAAAGTGAGGTCAGGTTCAGGGGGCAAGAAGCTGAGCAGACAAGAAGCTGCACCAAGAGGGATAAGGGACACCCATGGCCTGCAGCTGGGACACAGCTCTCTGGCGTATCATCTGCTCACTTTGAAACAGGCTCTCTGTTCTAAGTATGCCAGCCCAGTTTAATCAGAATCCTTCCTCACACACTTCCAGAAGATACTGGTTAGGAATGATGCCCTTTGACTCTCAGTGTTAATTGACATTTTACACTTAGATGCATAGCATATTCTCAAATGGCATCTCGAGATTCACTATGTACATAGTTAACTTTGCTTTTCTTATCTTAAGTACTTTACATTTATTTATTTATTGATCCTTTCCAACAGGGTTTTTCTTTTCTTTTTCCTCTTCTTTTTTCTTTGTTAATGAGTCCTCCTAAAGACTTGCAACCACCTCTGGCTCCAACTGTCTGCACATTCAATCTTCCTTGTATGGTATTGGTAGAGTGCTTTTTCTAAAATGCAATAACTGAATTCTAAAACCAGAAGGCATCTTTGCCATCTGTGCCTTTCTCTCCTTTGACCCTCATGATACCTAGCATCACCCAAAAGGCAGATCCTTCACAGAAGCTAACTGAAATTTGTATAAGCCAGGCATCCCCAAACCTCTTAGCTTTTTCTGGGGAGGATCCTTTGGACCTACCGGAATAATCTACTCACAGGATTTCATAGACATTTTCAATGAGATAAATTTAGAAAACTATGCAGGCTGAGGTGGACAGTCAGCTGATAAAGTGCTTGTCATACAAGGACAAGGAACTGAGTTCAAATTCCCAAAACCCATGTCAGAAAAATGAGGTAATCCATCCAAGCACTCCTATGATCAGGTGGGAGTGGAGAAAAGAGAAAGTTTGGCAAAGGGAGGGCCAGATAGCCTGGCATATGCAGTGGAAAACAACAAAAAGACCTACCTCTAACAAGTGGAATGTGAAGACTGTCACCACAGGTTGTCATCTGGTCTCTGAGTATGCAAACTTGTGCATGCACACAGAATCATGCATGTACCACAGACAAAGGAAAACCAGAACCGTGTAGCTTTTTCTGCTCAAACCTATAACATGATGTGGTTGGGTTCTCTTAGGTTTTCCCATTGCATTTGCTCTTTGGAGAATGCATTCATTTTAAATTATTTACTCAATAAGTTAGAATGATTTGTTTCATAATTACTTTCCTTCTCTAGTGGTCTCTAATTTCCTGTGAGGGCAGAGGCCTGGCCCCTCTTGTATACTACTCTTGCTAGTGTTCAGTCCACGTCTGGCACATAGAGGGCACTCTATAATGTCGACTAACCAGCTAACTGATGCTATCCCACAGCAGTTGGTTGACATGCCAGTATTACAGCCAGTTGCTTCTCCAGTTTTACCCAGACACAAAATGATCTTTCACATCCAATTTGGATTGATTCATTTTAGAACAAGATAATGTCACCCAGTGAGTATTACTTAGTCAGACAGAAACATTCAGCTTTGCTGAAGCAGTTGTATCAGTTATGGACAGAGGTAGCTGGTTGGAGAGCAACTACATTAGATTCTTATGTACCCACGATTATTGAATCATTGAAAGAATGAACAACAGTGAATTCCTAAGATCTCTTGGGCTTCCAGGTCCACCTCCCTTGGTAGTGACTCCTAGAATGTTAAGAAGGGTAATTTCTACCACATTACCCATGAGACATCAGTGGTCCCTTCTGTCCACCACCTGATTACATACAATTTTACATATGTATATTACTCCTGCTACTCTTATTTTTCACCCCCTTCATCCCCTTACCATGAATCTTGCTCACCTATTGTCCTCTGGGCCCGTATAGCTCATTTTCCTTTAGCTGTGGCAGTGATGGAATTTAAATATGTTAAGGAAACCATGGCTCTGGTCTTGTGGGTGCACACATTCCAGATCTTCCCCATAGGAAATTGGAGGGAATTGAGCACAGGACTCTGCCTTCTGCAAGCTTTTGCTTATTTCTATTAAATTGCCCACAGTGGTATCTGCTTTACCCAAGCATCAACTCTGGAGAGACCTGGATGGAGTAGTGCAGATGAGAGTAGTGTGTTAACAACGAAGGCCTCTGCTTACCATGTTTCCTGAAAACCCTAATCATGGGAGCAACTCCAGAAAGAAAGTTTCCTTGTGCCACTCTGCTTAAAAAAACAATAGATTCCCACAATGCAAGGTAGGCATTAAAGGTTTGAAAGTCTTGCAACAAATAAATAAGCAGAAAAGAAACCATCTGGTTTTGATTCAATGAGTCCCACAAGTAATTTCACGGGCAAGTCTTTTCTTTGTATGTTTAGTTAATGTAGTGACTATTACCATCTGACAGGCACTAGCATCCTACAGAATACACTTTGCCAAATGTCTCCCAGAGCTGAGGTGAGATGTCATGGGTACAGTGCCTTTGTGCCAGAAATCCATGTCAGCTATGATATGTCTTAAGGGGCCTTTGCCTCTTGAACCAATTGTAATAAGATACAGTGGGTCACTGATAACATTGGCAAACAGAACTTGGGAACAGGGAATCTTCTAGATTATGATAAGAGGTAGGAAGGCCTTGCCTTGACATGTATGGAAGCTCCCAATACCAGTCCTGAAACCTCTTTCCAGAAGTATACTGCAATGTCACTCTCCCCCATTCTAGCCTCTCACTAGTCATTAGCTCTCTGTCGTTTGTGTAATCCTTGGTTGTTATACATCATCCTCGAAAATGGACCTTGCCCTTTGCTTGTTGAAGAGTAACCAGTGACTTCAATTTTGGTTAGGTTTCTTATTTTTATTTTATTTTATTTTTTATTTTTTGTCTTTGTTTCAATAAACAAAGTCTAAACTTCTTAGCAACTTCACATGCTTTTGTGGACTGATCTGACCCTTCTTCCCAGCCTCCCCTCTGGTCTTACCATGCTTTCCCCTTATTGCTCTCACGTCCCACTGTTTCCTAAATGTGACATGCCATTCAGATTCCAAACCTCTGGCTGTGATGGATCTTCTGCCTGGAATACAATTAATCCAGTTTCTCTTGTTAGTCCCAAGTCTAACACAACTGTGGACTCCTCAGTGCTACTTCACCTAGTTAGTCTTTCCCTACTCTGAGGTTATTGTTCTTACTGCAGCAAACATGGCTGTAGTTACATTGTGTATCAGCCCCTGGCACTGAGGGCAGGGTCAGTGTAGTTTGCTGTAGTCTTCCATGCTTAGTGGCAAAAGCAGTATGGTTTCTCTGTAGTAAGTACACAGCCACCCAGAGCCCCAGCCTAACTCACAGTCCCTTGTTCTCTACGTCACCATGTATACCAACTCTCACTCTGATGACTTCATCTAATGCTGTTTTACCCCTGCTGTGGTATAAATGTCCCATCCAAACTCATATGGAATTGACCTGCCATCTTAATCAGATTAAGAGGTGGAGCCTTCAAGAGGTCACCTGTCATGAAGGTACTGACTTGATTTTGGGATCTGACTAAGGCTATTATCAAAGGAGTGTGTTAGTTGTCATGGCAGTGAGTGCCACAGCAAGTTTCATCTGATTTCTTCCTTGTCCCACTGGCATGCTTCTTTACCATTCAGGGACTCTGTCAAGTTATACAGCAGCAGGAAGGGCTTCTCTGGTACTGTGTATAATCCCCTAAACTTGCCTTGCCCAGAACATAAGAAATAAAGCTATGTTCTTTCTGTATCAAATCAGTCTCTAATACCTTTTACATCAGCAGACAGCATCAGTGCCCAGCAGATCCCAGCTCCAAACCCCAGCACATCACAAGTTAGGGCTTTGAAACAGGAAATGGCCAGTGAGCATGTACATCATTTAGTCCATTGCAGAGTTATTTCAATTAGTCTCTCAAGTGCCTAGCACATAGCATGGTAGTTGACACTTATAGGCCACCCATAAGTACTCCAGAATATGTGTGTGTGTGTGTGTGTGTGTGTGTGTACAAATGCACTGACAAACTAAAACACCGATTGCATATCATTTAAGGTACAGAATCATAGACAGGTGATGGGGTTGTCTCTATATGACACAGTAGGCAGCAACAAAAAGAATCCAGTTGCTACTGGGTCATCAAAGAGGCCTGAAGGAAGTCGCAACGAGTAAATGTCTCCCCTGACCCATGCCAAAAGCATGGGATAAAAAATGGCTTTGCTGGACATCTGAGAATTATCAGAGAGCCTTAAGTGTCATATGTTATGTCTGCCTGTATACATTTAAGAACAGCTATGTTCAATTGTTTTGTTTTCTTTGGAGAGATAAAAAGAACAGAATAAATAATAAATAACAGGTGTCAGCAAAAAAAAAAAAGAAAGAAATTTTCTTTTTGTTTCACAAAGGAATGTATATCTGCTGTGCATGTGTGTATACATGTGTTTTCATGTGTGGGATGAACAAATGTACCCAGATATGTGTGTAGGTGCGTACATACATGATTTCATGTGTGGGGTGAACAAATGTATCCAGATGTGTATGTGTATGTGTGTATATGTGTGTGTGTGCATGCACACACGTGTGTGTGTGTGTGTGTGTGTGTGTGTGTGTGTGTGTGTGTGTGTGTGTGGTGCACATGCATGGCCAAAGATGACATCAGGTGTTTGCTCACTCTCCACTTTATGTGTGGAGTCAGGATCTCTTATAAAACTGGAGCTCACAAGTTCTGGACAGTCCAGCTAGCCAGCTTGCCTCGGGAATCTACTTCTCTCATTCCCCAAGTTCTGGCAATTCTGTGGGTTGTTTGCCTGCCCAGCTTTTATGTGGATCCCAGGAATCTCCTACCCTGATCTTGGCTTTTGAGAAGCAAGTGTTTTATCTTCTGCCCAACCTCCCCAGGAAGAGATTCTCTAACATTGCGAACTCAGGTCTGAAAAATGCCAAATTACAGAAGACATTAAACCCCATCGAAAGAGTTTATTAGGCTTGACCATTTCAAAATAAAAGGACAGGAGTTTCTTTTTTAAAAAATCACTGGGGAAAAATGTCTTCGTAGGACCATAGAGGATGTGAGTTAAATTATGCCCATTCTGTATATATTGGTGGAATGCCCACTGAACCACACTGCTCAGGTGAGTGGGCAATAGACAGACAACACTGTTCAAAGTCTATACTGTAACAGAGCTGCTCATCTCTCAGAAATTATGAGGGTGGTCTGTACCAATTAAAGAAGCTGGCGTCCATCCGTTATCTCCCTAAACGGCTGAAGGAGCTGCTGACTGCCGGCTGCTTTCCTCAGGAAGCTGCCAGCCATATTTGCAAATACAAATGCATATTTACTCTCTGATGAATAATGAAGGTTATTTATTGCATGTGCTTGAAATAATGGTTGATTCTGGAGTGCCGTTCATAAAACCTGCATCAAAAACTGTGTTATGGCCTGACGTTTTCATTGCAGTTCAAGTAAAATAGTCCTTGGAAATTGTCTTGCTTACCAAATTGCAATCATAAAGGCAGGGGTTCAGGCTGGAGGACCACTTTATATTGTGAACTTCTGGATAATATATAACATAACGAGTTTAATTGAATCATTCAGTTGGGTTTTTGCCCAGAAAAGTGGGGATTTAAATGCTGATACAGCTTCAGCTCCCAACAACGCCAGTCAGCACTCCTTAGATTGGATGTAAATAATCCTATTTGCAGATCTGCAATATGATAGGAGGATGCTTGTCTGTCAACTTGCTAGCAGAGGTAATTAAATAATTCCATCATGTCTTAATACACATGAAAAAAAATCACAGACTTCAATATAATTTTTGATGAGCATTTTTGTTCTAGCTCCTAGAAGAAGGAACACTGAAATTTTTTTAGCAACCTTTATCTGACTTCGGAAGTGCAGATGCAAGACAGACATATAGAGAGAAGAGGATGGAGAGAGGAAGAGAGAAGGAAAGAGGGGGAGGAGGAAGGGATAGGAGGAGGAAGGAGAGAGAGGGTAGAAGAAGGCATGGGAGTGGAGACAGAGAGAGAGAGAGAGAGAGAGAGAGAGAGAGAGAGAGAGAGAGAGAGAGAAAACCAGCTCAGAAGTTGCCATGGCAACAGGAGCATCAGCTTCTGACCTGTGTTTGGAGAAGTTCGCCCCTAACACAATCTGACCTGCTTCAGTTGTATGATTCTTCATTCCTTAGGATTAGAGATCCAAATTTAGTTCAGATTCTACATTTTAAAGTTCATCTTGATTTAAATTCTGAACTTCTCAAGTCTTACTTCCTGAGCTCTGAGCTTATCATAGCGTTCCCGGGAAAATAAATCAGCCTTGGGGTCACTTAGAACATTATCATCAAGTCGACACACAACAGGAATGAAATGCAACTCAAAACAAAAAGGGTCCATCAGGATAGTGTGGTCAGAAGAGAGCAGTGCTCACCAATGTTCAGCAGGGTTCAGCAAGCAGGTGAGGTGTAAGAATGAAGAACTCCACAGGAAGACAGGAAGGAGCAGCTCTCACCCTCACCTGCCCACCCACCCAAAGCCCCACCACCCAGGAGGAGGCTGGTCCTGGGTCCTCCTAAGTTCTCAGTCCTGTTTTCATAGGGTATCATGAACTTGTGCTTATTAGTGGTTTGTTTATCCTCCTGAATTTAGTCTTGGAGCCCCAGTGAAACCAGGGGCACCATTTTGGCCCTTTCTTCCTCATGTGGAACTTGCATTTTCCCAAGTGAAGAGAGCCGTTTTGTATGGCCTTCAGTTTTCTACCATCCACATCCCAGTCTGCTCAAGATCATCCCCAGAATTCTGCACCACACCTGAACCTTCTCTTACATCACCATAAATCTCATCATTGCTTTCTTCAGAGCAGCTTCTCCATCTCCTAGCTGCTTTTCATTGGTTTCATGCTTGAGCTCTGTGCTCAGATTTATATTTAATTTTATCTTACTCTCTGGGTTTTCTTCCAATGCAGGGACACAAGTTCATGGGTTTTACTTCACTAACATGTCCAGAAGCCTGACCTTCTCCATGTCATCCAATTCTGCCTTTAGTTACCCTCCCACACACACACCCCCACTTCTGTCTAGGTTTATTTCAAAAGGTTTCTGAGCTGACCTTTCTCTCTGTCCTTACATAGCATTTTCTTCATTGCCCCAGGGACATTGTTCTTCAACCCTGCCCATGACCTCCCTACAGAAACATGTCTGTTGCCTTAGTCGGACTAATGCCAACTCTTTACTCCTGCGTAAGCCCCTCCCTGTCCTCTCCATGTCTTCTGCTAGGAGTCATGACCTACTCTGCCTTTGGTCCACTTAGGAAGATAAAAGCCTACGAAAAATCCTAGAGACCATGGCGAACGAGAGGCACATGTGACGTAGTGCCATCTTGATTATGCCACCCTAGATGATCAAAACTCCACTGCAGGCTGAATGTGGCCTTTGGGGGAGCTCTTTAACCTCACTCAAATATTTCCATCTGTGAATACAAGAGGCTTTCATGGGCTGCCAGCCTTCTCTGCTGCCCTTTTAGATTGTGGTGGAGTCTCTGTAATAGTACAAGCTTCCTTCTCAGAAAGACTCTCTCTCTCTCTCTCTCTCTCTCTCTATATATATATATATATATATATATATATATTATTATATATATACATATATATATATATATACATATATATAGTGTATATATATACATATACATATATAGTGTGTGTGGCTATATATACATATATGTGTGTGTGTGTGTGTGTGTGTGTATACAGATATATGTCTCCTAAAGAAACTTGTTAATAAGAATATACATTTGTATTAGTCAGCTTCTTATCACTACGACAAAATATCTGAGAAAATCTAAGTTAGAAAAAGAAAAGATTTATTCTTTCTCATGGGTCTGGAGATGTCAGTCTATGGTCAGCCATCATCTTCCTTCTGTGTACATAGCAAAGTAGCAAGCACATGATGGCAGGAACATATGGCTGAGGAATGCCAGGCACCTTAAGTCCAGGAAGTCTTTACTGGGGAAAGAATGGAGCTTAGGTCCTATCTTCATTTCAAAGTCATGATTCCAGAGACCTTACTTCCTCCTAGGGGTTCATCACTTCCAAACAGCACCCCAATGCTGGTGACCAGGCCATTGTGGGATAATGAAACAAACCAAAGAGCTACTCCAATTCTTTTCTACTTCAACTTTCTGCCCATCTTGGTCCTGACTATGGCAGAACATAGACTGTACAAAGCCCTTCAAGCAGACAATGCCTGCTTTTGAGCTTGCAAAAACTCTACAAGCTCAGCACCATCTTGCAACTTCACCAGAACTTTGAACAGTTGACGTGATTGGAGCAGAACCTTTAAGGAGCAACAAGAAAGCCCTACTCATGGCAAGAAGACTTATTATCAGGCTGCAGGCAGATCACTCTGAAGTGATAGAACTTTTCAAAAGACACAGAAATTGAACCATCAGTCTCCATTACAGAAGCCTCTAAAATCACTTCTAACTTTCAAACATGAGAATGTTTGCCCCAAGTCTACTTTATAGATCACTAAAGATACAGCAGGCCTCACATTTGGTTTTCCTACAGTACATACCAAGTTTTCTTTAATTATAGCCACATTGTGCTTCTATGAAAGTTTCATATTTGAATTTATGGAACTGTTATATTGAAATGGAATTGTGTTACACCTCTAAACCTCAAGTGGATACTAATATTTTATTAAATACAGCTGCCACCAGGCAATAAAACCTCCAAGGGGCCAAGCAAAGAGTGTGTGGTGCTTTTGTATCTGTTTCTTCTCCTAGCCGCCATATGCTAGCAATCCATATGTGCTGTCTGCTGTTCAATATGTACTCTAGCATAGTATAGAGTTAGCCTAGAGCACTGCACAGCACCTGCAGAATTTCAAAACATTGCACACTGGATGTCACAAAACAAAAACCCTGAGCTGTGCTTTCAAGCACAAATGCACTTACAGTTGGTTAATGAGATAGGCAGAAAGCTGCTGTAGAAGCCAGGGAAGTTAATTTCATTGTACAAGTTTGGGAAATAACAATGGACTTTTGAGGACAGATATTCTGCAGCCATAATTAGCTTTAAGATAAATCCATTTGGTGTGCATGCAGTTTTTCATTAGGCCACGCATCTTCTCTCCCACGTGCAATATTTGAAAGGTTTACATTACATAAAATGAGGGCTGTATAAACTGTGTGCTTCATCTCCTTCTCCAATGTGATTGTGCCTTCCCTTGAACACAGTAGCCTAAATGACAGCCCCCATTGTATGCCATGCATGTCAATAAATACCAAACATGAATGTGAATCAATAATGTGTTAGTATTGGGATTAAGCAAGCTATTTTCTCCTCCTTTTTTTTCCTTCTAGGGAGATGAATATGAGTAAATAAAATGAGTGTTTGTCTGAAACTGTGTTGGGGGATTAGGCTTTGTGTTTTCCTTTTGAAGAACAGCATGCCAACTGGCAGGCCTTGGCTGGCTACCTGGGCTGCATGCATAGAGAAAGAGCTGCTCACCCTTGCATCAGCAAGGCCTGCAGCTTTGAAGGACACAGGGAGGCGGGCCTCTTCTCGCCCAGAAATACCAGGTGCACTTTCTGCAGCAGGGAAAGGTTATGCTTCATATGACTTCGCTTTCTCTCTGCAAATTAAGGGACAATTTATGAGTGTCTAGACAGGAATTAATCGGAATAATATTGGCTGCTTTTGACCCGAGAGTGCTATTACAATAAAGTATATACAACACAAATATAGGACAAAAATCATTTATATAGCCTATTATCATGCCAGCAAGCCAGAGAAAGCTTACAATAATAAAATGATTTACAAAAGAAAACACGAACAAAAACAGATCTCGGATGATGGATGGCTTTGAAAAGCAAACTTAATCTGTTCCTGAAGTTATAGTTAGAAAGAGTCCCTGTAAGTGCATCCGAGATAAGGCGATTCTAAATGATGAGGGAACTATAAAGTAGATTGGTGGCAAAGGACCCGCAGATCCAGGACAAAAAGAGTTTCTTCAATTTATATGAAGTCAGGATGCAAAAATCTCCTCAAATGCCTGCAAAGACTAAACCTGGAGAATATATGTTCCAATCTAAATGTGCTAAATGCTTGTCCAGTGAAAACAGAAAGCATGTTTTCAAAACCAGGAAAAGGGATTGTTAGCATTTTGGATGAAAAATGTACAGAAAAGGGTTTTTCAAATGGATTGTGTGTGTGTGTGTGTGTGTGTGTGTGTGTGTGTGTGTGTGTGTGTGTTGTCATGCACATAAAACAATCTCCAATAACTAGTTTTAGAGATTTCTTCTGGAAATTTCTGGGAGAAGGTAGGAAACACTTAAAGAATTAAACAATTCCTAAAAATAATTATTCAATAATTCTCTTTCTGATATGTCACGTGATCTTGTTGTTTGTGTGTTTTCTGTATTGAAGACACCTTTTCAGTAATAATGAACACTGTTGGTTAAGGCTTTATTTGGGCAAGTTCAATCAGTACAAGATGTGTTATTCATTTTACCATTTTAAATGGTATTTCATAATCATTGATTAATTAAGGAACACAATGCAAAAAATATACAAGAGTATAAATAAGTTTGCAAGATTCACACATCTCCAAATCCAGAGATAATGGGTTAATGTCCTGATGTGTTTTATCCAAGATGGTGAATTTTTTCCACACTAATTTTGAAGGAAAAAAGAAAAAAAACAGAAAGAAAGAAAGAAGGAAGGAAGGAAGGAAGGAAGAAGAAAGGAAGGAAGGAAGAAAGAAAGAAAGACAGTTACTATTCATTCTTGTTTTAAAAACAAACTAAAGCCCCAGCCACATAAAGTACAGGTAAGAATTATAGTTACTACAGAGCAATTTAATTTTTCTCTTTATTTTTAGCAAACATGATGATTATTGCAAAACTAATTTAACTGAATTATCATGGTTCCAGTTTAGGAAAGAAAAATAAATTCATCTTTTAAAAACACCTAACACTGATATGAGTGTGTGGGGGAGTGTGGGCTCAAAATGAGCTACAAGAAGAATATCCATTTTCAATTTCTTTCTTGCCTAAAGAAATAGACCTTTAAGTTTATCATCACACACAGACACACACAAACACATTCATTCATGAACATATACAGGTATGAATTAAGTCATGCATGTATGTATTTTATGTTCTCCCTCATTTTGTAAGTCTACGTGTGTTTCTACTTTTCTACATATATGTGCCTTGCCAGGAAAATACAAAGCAGGTCACAGACAAGAGATTACACTTCTGATTTTGCTCCAACAGCTTGGACCTAAGTGAATTTAATCAGCTGAATCCATGGCTGCCAAGCTGGCCAGCCTCCCTGCCTCACTCCATGGAGCCAGCTATCAGAAGCCTGGGGAGTGATATCCTGTGCTTTCTTCTGCTGTGGATGGTTTCAAATGGTTCAGTTGTGAATTGCTGATCCTAAGGGTAAAGGAACAAGGTTAAACTCTTCAGGAAGAAAATACAGCACAAATAAAATGTGACTAATGTTAGACTAAAAGCTTTTAATTTAGACTTCTATCAATAATTTGCAAGTTCTTTGCCCTTTAAGCCCATGAATTTATACTTAAGAACAGGAGTGACTCTCCAAGCCATAACCCACAACAGTGCATCTTCTACTCCAGGGCATTCATGACATACCTGGGAGAGCCTTTCATCTTCTTTTTCCTGTATTACACAGAGCTTCAAGGGCAACTTTCCCTCATTATGTACTTGCTTGTTATTCATTCATGTATTTTGTTCATTTCTTCAATGGTTTGGGTAAATATTTGTGCCATTCTTCCACATGTACAAAACTAAAATGTGTTTACATGCATGCTTCCTTCTTCATGTTACCCTAGGAAGTCAATCAAATGCTGTCTCCTTAAATTATCTCTAAGCCACCATGATGAAACAGTGCCAGGTACACACCCAACAGCCAATGTGAACTTCCTCTCTTACCATTTTCCTAATGCAATTACATGGCCAGTCCCAACCCCTCAGTAAGAGTCCAACTCTGTCAGTCATCTTGGTGAGTTTGCCAGTGTCATGCACAGCCAGTGGTAGACGAGCTACACAAGGGAAAAACTGTTAGGTGATACCTTGAAAAAATTTTGCCTATTGGTAAAAGAAGAGGTATCTTATTATTTTTCTTTCCCTTTTTGCCATGAATTAGCTTGCTTATGTTTGTCATGAATGGATCTCTTGCAGCCACATTTACACAAAAGAAATACTAGATAAAGAAGGTAGAGTGTTTGAATGTCTCAGTGACATGGCAGAGACAGAAGAATCATCTTTCTATGGGCTTTCTGCATGGATAGATAAAGAAATATGTGTTAATTTAGCTCTCATTCTCTTGACAGTTTATTTCTTTTGGATTCTCCAACTATACTGGACTTTAAGCTCCTGTTTAAAGTCTCTGATGTATTGTTCCTTCTGGATAGGAGATATGTCATAGATACACCTGGAAACTAGGGATGAGGATGGAGATGTAATCTGCTTTGTATGTATTTACACAGCATTCCTACATGCCTAGCAAAAGGAAGTAGGAGGAATTAAAATGTGCCTAGATTTTCCTGGGTGAGCTGCAACTGTGAATATACCCTTGTTTCTGATATATTTAGAAATAACACTAATTATCCTAGCAATAAATGCTACCAGTTATTGCACGTTTGCTCTCAGAAGGCTTGTTACTGTGTCCTGGCCATGAATTACTTCATGAGGGAGAAGTGCTGATCTCTAGCTGGTAAATGTGGGATCTGAAAGACTGAGGGGCCCAGCTCACCTGCCTCATACATCCTCTTTGTGCTGTCACCATCACAAAATCCCTAAGGAAGTGATATTTTATGAACAAAAGCAGAGTTTACTTAGCCGACAGTTCTGGGGGTGGAAGGGCTGGTTCCAGCAGCAGCTCCTTTCCTAGTTAATGGTATCACACTGGCAAAAGCAGGTGGGAAAAGGGGAGGTCATGTGCTGAGAGGAGTCTGAACAGATCAGTATGTCACACTCTTTAATTCTCAACCTCCAGGGAGAACCCAACCAGTGCTACATTAGTTCCTTCAGAGTGCAGCACTTGCAGTGGCCACCACCAACCCATCTTAAATGTTCCTCTAGTTTCACACTACTCCCATAGCTTTCAATATCTGAACCTTTGGGGCATACCCTCGAATCATACCCACCTTCTAATACTGTTTAATCCCTCCTCTTGTCATGGCAGCCTCACCAGTCCCTTCTGTACCAGCTCGGAACCTCAGCATTATTTCTCCTGCAAAAGCTTTCATGACCTCAGTTTACACATTTCCTTTTGCATTAATTTGCAAGTTGCGTCATTTAATTGCTTGATTGCTTATAATTATTCCCACCCCCTCCACTGTGTGTGTGTGTGTGTGTGTGTGTGTGTGTGTGTGTGTGTTGTTTGGGGGGAGTCCCATGACTATACTGTCTGTCATTTCAGCTATCAGGCATGACCTTTGCATGACACTAGTTAGTCCTAAATTCTCTATGTCCTTGGCAATCTGTGCAATGCTAAAATATCATGCAGCATGTCACATGGAAACTAAAAGTTAAAAAACCTTGAGTGTGTCTGGTCATGGCTGTGAAGCATTTACTGTTCACTGTCATCTTGCTAGTTATACATGTACCCTTCCATATTGCAGGTACAGCTATTCCCTAATCCATCGTGGTTATGATAGTAGATTCAGTCAACAGAGCTCAAACATCAGTGTGATAATTGCTTGTCATATGGAGGAGTTGTAGTCAGTCCAACTTGTTCCTTGTACATTGTACATCTCACTGCCTAGGCCCATAAGATTTATCATAATAATTCTACAATGCTACTAATAATATTGTAAAGCTTTGAAGTCATCCAGCCCTATTCCAGCTTTTTTTTCTGTAGGAGATAGACTTGTTGCCCCTTCAGAGTTGTAGTTAATCCATGACCACATGACTAAGAGATACTCCCCAGAATTCCTTGCTCTTGTGGTCATGTACATGTTATTGCCAATTCCATGCAAACCAAATCTGCTATGTACAGTCCCATGCTTTCTTCTTCATCATATGCAACCTCACTTTTCTCATTCCTGCAGGTTCTGACATGGTGTTGGAAGTGGTCAACTAGGTATGACATTAGAGTTAGGGATTTTGCTGAGCAGCAACATGCTAGAATGGTTGAGCGGCAAGTCAGTACCAAAGAAGAAGGGAAGATTCATGAACATGCTGTGGAAGAACCACCTGCCACCCCAGACTTCTCATCTCCTTCTGGTTTACCCCAGAGATGTGAAGAGCTCATGTTCTCTGAGCAATGTGGGCTTGTTTTTTTATTTTTCCGTGCTTATTCTATGCTAGTAAATGTAGGTAATTTTAGATACAGCAAGGAAAAAACACATAGTAACAACTATAAGCAAGCCTGATGACTTCCTGGAAGAGTGTGGAGTACAACTCTGTGTTCTATGCCATCATTTAGGGGTCTAGAACCAACACTCCTCAAGACCTAATGTTACAGAATATGTTGACATTAGCAGGTACTCCCTAGCTTAGTACCTGCTACCATATGCTGATAGCTATCCCTCATCTTTCCAGGTACCCACTCAAATAGGCATCCTGTGAGAGCCAAGAAAATATAAAGCTTTATCCAATAGTGCAATATTTAAATATAGATGAAAATACATATTGGTAGTTTTGGTTTTGTTGTTTTGCTTTTGTTTTTTGATTCTCATAGTCTTCTTTCTAACAGGTTCTGTCACATTCTGGAGTAGGGTGGCAACATTCTGGAGTAGGGTGGCAACATTCTCTGAGTAGTCAAAAAAAAATCTGCTGGAAAAACTGAGGGGCAAGGTCCATAATTTCTTTTCCTACTATTAACAGGTCTGTTTTTTGTCAACCTTCCTTACTCCTCTGGTTGTGGCCACAGTTATTCGAAGATGGTGATACTGAAGGAAATGAAGCCAGGAGATTGTGACACCTTAGACCAGTGTTTCTTAATCTGTGGGTTATGGTCCCTGGGTGTGGGGTTGAATGACCCTAGCAGATATTTACAGTTCATAACCGTAGTAAAATTATAGGCAAGAAGTAGCAATGAAAATAATTTTATAGTTGGGGTCACCACAACACGTGGAACTGTATTAAAGGGTCACAGCATTAGGAAGGATGAGAACCACTGCCTTAAACTCAAGCATGTCATCAGGTAGCTCAGATCAAATGGGATCCAAAGGAAGAGAGGAAAGTAGAGTGTAGAGGACTAATGCAGCCTCTAGGAATGAAAGAAACAAGGGCAAGACCCACTCACAGAAGGATTTCAGTCCACGTCTTTAGGGAGATTGAAATTGCAGCGCCTCTACCCAAATTGGGGATATGTTGAATGAGAAGTTAGAATTCCATCCATGTGTGTATGGAGAGCTTTCTTTCTTTGCTGTGTTCATTGTCACCCTCTGATAGCCTCTGCAGGACTGTGTGAACAGAGAAATCTCCATTACATTGATGAAACATCAGTAGCTACATGTAAAGAAAAATCTCTGATATTTATCACAGAGGTCTGCCTGGACTCATTGTAAACAAGACATGCTGAGCAATGGTACTAACCCCAGCCTGGACTGAACACACCTCACTCCAACAAGGAGGAAAAAAAATATTCTGGGAGGAGCCCAGCCTCCTCAAGGGGGCTCTTTCAGAATACAAATCAGACAGATGCATTGTCCTTTCAGAGTGTATTTCAGAATGGCATGACAGACAGCCCAAGTCCATTTTTAGAGATCTCAAGTTGATATAAACACATTGATGTTTGTGTTCTCAACCCAGCATATGGAGAATGTCAAGAGTTGGCTGTTTACCAAATAAATAATTCAAGTTGATGGGAAAAAAGAAAAAAGAAAGAACAAGTAAAAAGAAAAAAATCAGGAAAGATGTCCCTGAATGTGCAAAGTTATTAGCTAAATCTGATCTGAGTATAAGGCAAACAGCAGTCAGTGAATTAAAGGAATATGGAGAACCTCAGAGAGTCAACACTGTGCATTCAGAAGGCAAACTGTTAGGAATACACATGTATTACTGACTGTCAATGTATGGAAACAAATGTTGTATCACCCATTGTACTTGGGTGTACATGCACTGTCTCTCTGTGCAGCAATCTTACAAGCTGTTTGGAGGTATGGATGTGACTTCTACTCCATCATTATTCTCGGTCACCAATAAGTAAAGCAATGCTCCAGAAGGAAGATGAACATGAGTGACAGAAATAAATGGTCAGGCAAAGAGTGTATGAATCATCAAGCAAGGCAGAATAAGGCTGAAGGCTCAGAGCGAGGAGGCATTCTTAAAATTCACTGTATGATGAAAGAATGGAGGTTTGTCACTTCAGAATTCTAAATGCATCATAATGAATGCTTTAAAGTATTAACTGATAGGGAGGTATTTACTAATTGGGCAGGTAGATACTTGATTACAACATGAAAACCATCTACAAATAGGGTGTAATTTGTCACATAGTCAGTGCTTAACAATTCACAATCATTATCATTCACTTCCATGGATCCTTGATTTCATGTATCATTTACCAGGTGACACTGTCTCATCATCTTTTGTTTGACGTCACAATCTTATCAGAGCTGAAACCTGTATTACTAACTATCAAAGATGAAGAAATGAGTACACAGACACTTTGCTCTTAAGGGTCAGGCAAGAATCCAGAGTGAGGGAGGAACTTCTCTAAGGTACCCTGAACACTGCAATACCCATATTAAAATTCTGAATGAATTACTACATGCTGGACAAGGTCAGTATTCCACTAGTATGCAGGAAATTCATAAATAGTGTCTATTTATTACAGTGACTCTTTCTCATTTGGATATAGAACCTCATGCCATCTTTCTATACACACCATGAAGTGATCATGCCTCTGAGTTTGAGTAACATAACTCTTGGAGTTCTTAAAAGAAACCTAGAAGCTTGGAGTAACTTGCATGGCTTACGACAGCTAAAGGAAGGCTGGCCTGTTGTTTAGTCTTCCCATTGGCCTTAAATTGAAGTTAGAAGGAAAACACATCACTCAAACTCACAGTGTGTAAACTAATGTCTTTCTGTCATCAGCCTCTTTGTTCCTCACTCATTGGATTGAGAATCCCATAGCCTTGCCTTTCTTTCCAAGAGACTTGGAAAACAATGTTTTGTTTTTAAACACAACTCCTGGCTGGCAGCACCTGTGTTTTGTATCTGTAAGGGTGTGACTGCACGTTCTGAAAATGTTTCTTAAAGAATGAGGTAGTGAACTGGTATCTCAAGGAGGAAGTGACACCTTATAGACTTCCGTGCTAATTTACTGTACAAATCTAAATCCTTTTTAGAAGGAAAGGGGTGGTGGATAAGAATTTTGCTCTGACCACTGGCCTAAGCTTGTCATAGGAAAAGGGAATGAAGAGTTTTGTGGACCAAGTGTCCTGTTAAGAGCAAAGGAAAGAACCAGATCGACATTTTCAAGGAAAATCAAATAAATGGAATGTGTGTTTTAAAAGTACAGGAAATAGTCTATGCTTGTGTAAAAATATGTTTGAGAGGTTGTGAGTAACTTCACAAATAAAAAGTAGGGCCTAAGATATGATGAGGGCCAAAATTACTGTGGGGTAATGGGCATTGATAAAAGACCCAGATATGAGAGGCCTTCTGAAGATTAAAAAGTAGCTGAACTATACATACTTTGGATGGAGTTATAGGACTAAATAGTGGGGAGAACAAGGATGGATCCATTTAATTTACACACAAAAACTGGATCTAGCACCATTCCTAGAGACTGGTATGGGTAAGATAGCAGATGAGAACTGGTTAGATATGTCCTGTCTAGTTTTTGTACAAGTGGCATATTTATGAAGCTCTTATCTGATATCAACCATCACACACTCTCCCATGCTCACCCACTCCCCTATTTCCTATCAGGCTTATTCTTTTATTTTTCTTTACCACTTAAACAATACACACACACACACACACACACACACACACACACACACACACACGTGCACTGTACACATAGATGCACCACACACATGGACATGCATACGCATACATGTACACACACAGATACACGTATACTACAATTCAATAGTCAACAAAAATACCATTCTAACCATGTCAGAAATTGTGTGTGTTTGTGCAGACCTACCATATAACAAGTTTGTGAGCTATTTCCAGATTGGGAATTAGCTAAGGCGGGGAAGGGGCTCATAAATCTAACTGCCTGTGCATGACAATTGGTTCCTCATGCTATATGGCTACAAACAGCTGCTGTACTCAAGTGGAACAGAGATAGAGCCTATTATATTATATACAACTTAAACTGGATCCAGTCTGTCTTCCTATATGCTACCAAATTCTAACATAGGAGCGACAGCAAAGGAAAGCTGGCCATGAAGCCACTTTAAGTTTATCCACAAGCCTGGGAGAAGAGGAGGGTTTCAAGACAGGGCACCATTTACGAACTCGCTAGAAAGGGCACAGATCGTTTTCAGCTACTTAGGATATTATTTCTTTCCCTTAAGTGACAACCAGGTGACCTGAAAAGACATAGTAAGTTTCCAAACAGAGCTTAGCAAAGAATGAGGAAGGCCCATTGGCCTGTGAGACTCTGAATTCTTAAATAATCCTTGCTTTAAACTCCCCAATAAAACACTGTTCATTAACCCTTGGCAATCAAAGGAATGGGCCTAAAGACCGAGTGTCTTATGTTCCTTCCAGAGGAACGGGGACTGGATTCACATTGCTCCTCTTCCTATCACATAGCACGATCTCCCCAAAGACTTCCTAGACAGCTTCATCCTGCCAAGAGTGCTCGGAGTGGACACTGTCCCTCCCTCCCCTTCCTGAGAATCAGGGTCCCGTGAGAAAGCACGTTCTCTTGCTTGGCTGTGGGAAACACCACCGAGGACACTCTTCCCAAATCTCCGCAGATGGAGTAACTGGAAGCCACGCTCATGAGCTTCCTTGTTTATATTCTGCTCTGTACAAATATTGGAAACCCAAAACAAGTCAGAAAGAAGCGCACGTGGGTGCTACATTATGTCAGCACATCCAAGCAATACAGAAGCGTCACTGGATTTATTTTAATAGCTGAGAAACCTAGAGGTATGTGCAGTCTATTCTAGCTATCAATTTATGATCTTTAAAAACATTTTTTTTTAAATTGACTGGTCCTTAAATATACCTCACCTCATCTTGTTCGAGCCAAGTTTTACAGATGCCATCTTCAAAATCAATTCAAAGAACAGCTATAAACTCAAAAGCTTCTCCCTTGAAGTGGATATGGCAGAATGCAATTTTGTTTAATTTTAATTGACAGCGATGTCAGCCTAAGAGAATATTTTAGAATATTAGTGGGAACAGTAAACTTATGCCTTGACATTTTTATGGTATAATGGTATAATTCCCTGGGAAAAAAAAAATCTTCACTGTCAGGAATGACTCTAAAGCAATACACGTGTTACATTTTTCTCCACTCACTAAAGGAATGAGAAATGTATTACTAATTACACAATTGCTTTATTATGTGAAGCTGTAACTAAAATCTTTTCTGGACTTTTCAGCAAATAAATAAATAAATAAATAAATAAATAAATAAATAAATAATAAATAAATAATAAATAAAAATGAGCTTCTACTGAAACAATTAATTCCAGTTGATAGACTGGGGTAGAAAAATTGATTCCTGCTGAAAGAAAAACTGGACCCTCTCTGTCTCCATGACTGGGAGACCCAGGCCCAGAAGCCACAGAAACTACCTACCCAGATTTTCAGGATTGAAAGCACACTGACATCAGCCAGCACTTCAGTAAGGCATGTACAATGACAGAAGGTTAATTTCTCATCTTTTGAGAGAAACACAAGCAAGAAAATCTAGGCTATATGCTCAAGAGTGTCAGAAAGCAGGATTCTTTCAGGCTTTTAAACCTTCATGTTAAGGAGGGTAAATGCTAGTGTGTGAGCTTTTACTGTAGTCAGTAGTCAATCTTCGCACTTGCTATATCTGGTAGACTGTGTGATCTATGCTCTCATCTCCAGTATATGCTAAGCTGTCTTAAGTTGTGTCTGCGATGCCTTTTGCACAAGTCTTACCAGATAATAGATGCTCAGTAAAAGTGTGCTAACATGAAGTGCTTAGGCAGAGCATCTTTGTCACTTTGGAATAAAACAAAGAATGCTAAAACTTAGCATTTGGGTTTGTGTGCTTGGTTTAATTTTGTTGACTTGTTTATTTTAAGCTTCCTATAACCAGTGATAACTTTTGGCCCTCAAGTGTGTCATGCTGGAGAGTGAGTTATTCTCTATCAATTTCATATGGTTTTTAAGGCCACACATAGTATTCAATTAAAAATAATCAAAGAAACTAGCAGGACTATTGCAAGACACCTTTTGAACATCAAAACAGAAGAATCCTGGAGTGGTAAACTTCCCAATCCAATAGTTAACTTTAGTCACACAACTTGACATCAGATGTAATCTATGCCATAGATTTCAATCAACTTCATAACCCTCCTTCATTGTTAAAGAGGGCAGTGGACAAGGGGATGGTGAGATGGTACATGTGGGGAAGGAAGTGGAGCCTCAACATTAATAAAATTCATGTAAAAATCTTAGCACTGCAACTGGCTCATAACATTCATCAGAAATGAACATTAATATAATCATCAGCAGATGCCCAGTGCTAGCACCACTATAAACTGCTAAGTAAGAAACAAAGAGAAAAAGATCAGTGACAAAACCCAAGGTGGCTGGTGAGCACTGGATATGGTTGAAGATGAATAGAAATGCAAGAGGTTATAGAGAGAAGAGAGACATTTAGTGTGGAAACACTGTGCCACTGAAGGAATCAGAGAAGCATGGCCTGCTTGGAGAAGGGAATGGACTTTGGAAGTCACTGAACTGCAGGCTGACCTGTGTGTGATGGGTGATCTAATTTAAAAGGTGTGTTGACTTCCCCTCCTGGCTGACTGGACATACCACAGTCCCTTATGAAAAAGTCAACCCAAAAAGTTACTACCATTTTTTTGCTTCCTAATTAAAAGTGCCCATCACTGAAGCCTTAGCCTTACTCTACAGGAAGAAACATTGACATGGAATGTAATACCTATGATTTTTGAAACCAATGCCCAATGTGACTTCCACATAATTAAAGCAATATCAGAATGTCTGTCTGCTTTCTATTTACTAAGCAGATTGGATTCCTATCAGTGTCTAACAAACCGTCTTCTGGGTTGTATTGGCTTTGTAAGGAACTAACTGTGGCTTGCCTCTAAACAGTTCTGCAGGCCTGGAAGTTGTAAACCTGCTACAAAGGCCATTTTTTTCTCCCAGAGATTCATGGTGCACATTCACAGATAAAAGAACTGAGCATTCAGTCATCGAAAAACCAGTTTGCCTGTATTTTATCCTAAATCTCAAAAATTGTGTTTGTCATGAAAGGTCTGTGAGCTCTCTCTCTCTCTCTCTCTCTCTCTCTCTCTCTCTCTCTCTCTCTCTCTCTGTGTGTGTGTGTGTGTGTGTGTGTGTGTGTGTGTGTGTGTGTGTGTTTGTATGTGGTGTGTTTAGAATATCCATTATCATCCCAAACAATTCCTAAGCTGTTAGCATTGTAAAATGAATAGGTCCCCTTGGTTTGAACTCCTTGAAAGCATTATGGGATAGACTAGACACACCTTCAGTGAGTACAGAGCAGCAGACTGACTCCAGCCAAATAGTATTTCACACCATCCCAGAATCTCCTGAATTCACTCATTCTACCATCTCTGGTAATTCTCTACCTGAATATTTCCACTATATTGAATGGAAGGGAAAACACTTGCCTCATTATATTCTCAGATGTTGTCAGTTGTAGTTAGCAAATCTTCCTGCTTCCTACCAAGGTTTTTAGCTCTCTACAGTCTGGCTGGCTCATGGGCTTGAGAGTGTGATAAAAAATGCATTGATGTATGGGTGTTAGGTTCTTAACAGTGGAGCTCCCAAAGGTGAGAGAGATGATGATGAAGGCTGCTTTAAAGGTACCAAAGAGATGAGGAGGAAGTAAATTTCCTCTGAAGTTGCACTCCTGCCTAAGTGCTGTACATTTTAGATAATCCATACATTTTCTCACTATTGACTCCCCAATAGTCATATTTCCTGTCTCCTATCAAGTAATTCTCATCCAATTTAAGAAGAAAGATGGAGGAAAAATTACAGACACCCTCTGTGATAGTCTGTCACTGTTACTATATTTAAATACCTAAAACAAATTAGTGTATTAAGAAAAGAGGTTTATTTACTGTATAGTTCTGAAGTCACTAACGCATAGAGCCAGCATAATATAGACTCTGGTGAGGACCTTGTGATAAATGGTGGAAGTCTGTAAAAGAATGAGATATCCACAACAAAGGAAATAGGGGAGCCAATGCTTAAGGAGAGTTGAGTCTTGTTCTTAGATAATAATACTTCTAAGAGACAAGCTAGTGCCCCCCACAAAACTACTGTAATTACATACAATATACCCATTGTTTAGATTCCTTTTCAATGTACATGATCTCTCAAAAGCCTGATCACTTCTCAACTTTGCTACACTAGGGACCAAGCTTCCAATGCACATAGCCTTGGGAGACATGCTGAATCCATAATACGTTCTAGTAAAGCCTCCCTGGGAAGAATGAAGAGATGACTGACAAGCCAATGGAGAGGTAGAGTGACTTTGGAGACAAGCAACTGGGTATATCAAAAGAGAGTGTGTTTATCATTATGGGAAACAGCCAAATGGCCAGGTTAAAAAAATACCAAAAAACACCTTTGCACAATGTGACTCAACACGAAATTAAAAACTGGAATGCATTTCAAAGTCCTCATTTAATTTTTGAGAATCTCAGCATGCTGTGTCTACATTTACTTTCTGGGCTCTCTGTCCACCATCAGTAGATAGCCAATTGTTCTGCTCATCAGGAGACTGGTATGGGTGAGGATGAGTCAAGGGCCATGAAGGGGAAACCTGGGGCAGTGCATCCAAGGCTCTGGGAGCTGGGAGCCTGCAGATTTTAGGTCAGCTAAATCAGGACGCACACAAAGCTCCAGCTGCTAAGTCACAAAGGCACACATAGAGTTTCCCTGGCTCAGTTTCTTTCCAGCCTCCAATCTGCAGAAGAGAAGCTTCCATGGGGTAATGTCTTCCTCTTCAGACACTGCCTCTTCACAGTGGTAGTATAGAAAAGGTTTTACTTCACAGGATCAGTAACATACGAAGGGTCTGTGAAATCAATCCCCATTATTTCAAAGGATGCCGCGTAGTAAAAAATATTGCATAGTGAAAACACTGTAATAAAATGACTACTTAATCTTCTGTGATTATCAAAAAACAACCGGAAAAATGTTTCTTTCTTATTCTGCATCAACTGCACATTGGCACATAAACAATGTATACCACGGGGATGCTCCCTGTGCCTGTGGCTGGAAAAATGAATCTTAAAATGTCAGAGACAAACATTCGGAGTGTCAGATATCACAGGCCTTAAGGTCATTAGTAATGTTTTCCTACTACCACCTCCTGAATTCTTTTGGGTTCTGCATTTTTATCATCTCTGTACCACCTTTATTAAAAATAAGCCTCTCTTAAAACATTCCAAAATGAATGGGACAGTAGTGCCTTGTTCTGTTTTAATTTTAAAAAGTTAGACTGATCATGATGCCAATGGCACGATGCCTACATTCTGGCCTGCCTCCCAGCTTGCCCCTCTGCCCCTTGCTAATAGCAGTTAGCCTTGTTTGGCTGGAGCTTGGCAAAACTCTCCAACATTTTTGCCGCTCTATATTTCAGCCATGACTTTTGTCATATTTTGAAGCGTCACTTGCACCTGGCCAACCACCATGTATGCCAAGTCCTAGCCCATTGAGATTTTAAATGGATTTGAATCGATTGGCCTATGAAATTAAGAATGCATAAAAAAGACAGAAGCTTGGGGGGGGGAGTCAGGTTGCATCTTCTCATACAGTTGAAAATAATAAAGTGTGTTTTTGGAAGGTAGCATTTACCTTCTGGTAGTTTTAAGTTCACAAGTAATATATTTTGTTGGCACAGAACAGAAAGGAAAACCCAGGTGGTCACATGTGCTATAACACAACATGGAATGCATCTTTCTCTTGGGATCACACACAAAAAAGAATGCAAATCTTTTCATTATTGATATGAAAGCTTCAAATTAGTTTGGAGAAATGGCATTTGCTATTGGATAGCCACTTATTAGTTACCTTAGGTATAATCCTTTTTTGGGTCCTCCTTTGCTCCAGAGGGTTTTGCTTCCATCACAATTATCCCAGTATCTCCCAACTCTTCTTTGATGTTTTCTGTTCAGCCACAAAAAGGTTATGCATGTTTCAATCCATCAACAAAACTGAGACGGCTGAAGCACGCACCTGAAATAGCCATGTGATGGAGAGTCGGTTGCCCCCTTCTAAATTAAAGGAGCCCAACAAGTCAAGTGTCTGGGATTTGCAGCCCAATCATACCATATCTGGGAGATGGCTTGGTCAGTAAAGTTCCTGTCAGGAAAGCAAGCAGGAGAACCTGAGTTTGAACCCCCAGCACTCATTTAAAACATCTGGGCATGGTAGCAAGTACCTGTAACCCTGCCACTATGAGGGAAGACAGGAGGGCAGGGGGAGAGAAAGAAATCTCCAGCGTTTACTTGCTCATCAACTTGTCTAGCTAATTGGTGCACTCCAGGGTAAGGGCCCTATCTCAAACAAGAAGGTGGGGAGTAACTGAGGAAGACATGGAGGTTGACAAACATATGAGCACAAAAAGGTCGATATTTAAAATCTAATAATAAGTAAAATGTAGTTTTGGTTTGTTTGTTTTGTTTTTGCTTTTAGTCTGTTTTTGGAGACAGGGTTTCTCTGTGACTTTGGAGCCTGTCTCTTATGGACCAGGCTGGTCTCAAACTCAGAGATATCTGCCTGCTTCTGCCTCCCAAGTGCTGGGATGAGTGAGGAAAGGTCTAGCTACACCAGAACCTGAGGTTCTGGATTTGCAGCAAGTTTTCAGTGTTGTTGCTCTGTCAAGAGGTGGGTGCTGCTGGTCCAGGGAAAACACAAGGACACCAAAGTTTGAGTAGATTTGTTGGACCCCAGTCCTTCATCTGAATGTAGCATCATCACACAAACATGTTAGTGTTATGTAAAACTAGGAAATTAGAAAGTTAGGGCCCTAGAAACAGAAGGGTGATAGATGGAGTAGGGGGAGAGGAGGAGAGGACAGAGACAGAGGAAATAGACACACACACACACACACACACACACACACACACACACACACACACACACACACACGAGAGAGGGGGGCAGAGAAAGGCCTAGAACTCACTGGTAGGACAAATAGACCTCTAACTGCAAATCATCCTCCCCCCTTTACCTCTAATTGTAAGGATTACAGGCACAGGCCCCCATACAAGCAAGCATGCACTAGGTAAGTCAAGGAAATAAGACATGAAACACATAATAAAAACAAAATAGTCAATCAGCATTGAAGGACTAATCTCACACTCTTAAAAGTCCCAGCTCATAATGGCGTCACTTTCACTAATTCAATTCCATTGATAAGTGCTTTGATTTAACTCTACTTAGTACCCACATACATTAAAATAGTTATATATAACTTTTATTGGGGTAAGGCACCAATCTACTTGGTAAAAGGCTTTCTTTTAGAAAGAGTGAAATGGATGAAAAGTAAAAATTCACTCTTTCTCTGTGAGTAATAACAGAGTAGCTGTGATGTTTAACTGCAGATTTATGATGGTGCTAGGTAGTTGACAATCCACTGTTATTGGGAAAATCTACCTCTGAGTTTTAAAGACACTTTGTCTAATTATAGGGAAACATCTGAACAGACTGAGCTACTGGGAAGATGCCCTTTGACTTTTTAAAGATTCCTTTGAATAAGACATGGATTTAATATTTTTTGATCAATACAATGTAGAATACATTCTGAATGGTATTTCTACTTTAGTCTAGAAAAGTGCCAAGATTCTTCTTTTTTTATATATAACTATTAAATCTCCCTCCTTAAGCAATAGTGCAAGTACTATTTCTGCAGGTCACATCTCTGAGCACCTGCCCTCAGAGAAAAGTTGATTATCATGCATGCCAACCTACTAGCCATACCAGCAACAAGCAACTCCCTCCCACCCAAACTCTCTCTCATTTCCTCACTCTCTTGCTCTCTGCACTTCTATGCCAACCTAGCCATGTCAGAGGCTCTCATTAATTATAAAGCAATTTCATCTTCAGGAAAAACAAGGAGAAGAAAGGAATAATGAATAAAGCTTATGTAGAATGTTAGGGCTGTGTATTATGTTTCCTTCCATTCCAATGCTACTTTTACATCCCAGGTCCAGCTTTTAACCAGTGCTAGATATGGAGATGTTACATGGAGGTGGATTTCATCTCAGACACACATAAAGGCATCTGAGGTAAAATCCCAGACATGGCCTTCACAAGTGCTTGGCCAGAGCAGTCTAGGGTCATGTTATTAATGTTATTATTTTTATTCCTGCACTGAATCAAGAGACTAAGATGGATTTATTTTTGTAATGTCTGTGTGGGATAATGTGTCCATGTCTCGCTTTGGGTAAATGTCCCTTTGTGTATGAGTTCATAGAAGGGATGACATCAGCTTATAGAGATAACTCCAGAAAGCTGAGAAAAACTTGTGAAATGTCCAAAAAAATAAGAGTGTAGATCCAGGTGGAAAATTAGCCTTTGTAGCAACAGTCTTCTCCTGGTGCTAATGAGCTCATCAGCCAGTATCCTGGTGAAAAATCAGGTTTTACCTTAAAGGAGATTGAAGTAAAAGAACTATAAAGGGGGTTACACAGGCTTTTGGGGTCTTTCTAAGAGGATAAACGCTTTATCTGTATTTGACTTTTAAAAGTTATATATATGTATATATATATATATATATATATGTGTGTGTGTGTGTGTGTGTGTGTGTGTGTGCGTGTGTGTGTGTATTTTTATATTATTACATAGGAAAGAGGTTGTCAGTCCTGAATTTTGCCCATCTTTTCCCTTTCTGTGTCCTCTCAAATGAATTCCCACCTTTAAAACCCAATGTTTTCGTAAATGCTGTGTTTTTTTTTTTCACATTTGCTGCCAAAGAATCAAGATCTAAGGGACATTTTTCTCACAAACAGAGATAAACAGCTGGGTTTGGCAGTGTCACTGGGAGCCTGCAGTGTCACTGTGAATTGTTCCAGTGTTATTTTTACAAGTGATATGTTTATTTTTGTCATCAGTTCGAGATTTGGGCTATGAGTCCCAGCTGAGAATCCTGAGCACTTCCTTGGTTCCCAAGAAATGGAGAACACCTGGCAAAAGATTCCCTCAATGAAAAAAAAAAAAAAAAACTAAACTCTCACCCAAAATGCACACCAGCAAGATGCCTGAGAGCCATGACACCGATTCTAGTCTGAAAGCAAACAAACAATTACCAGTCAAATAGAATATTTCTGTCTGATCTTCCTTCACCTTCAGTCTTTGGTTTAAAACCAGCAGATAAAGAAATAAACATTCCCAAAAAGCACCCTGCAAGCCATTAAGATCTCCAAAGTAAATAAAAAGTGGTACTGCCAAGCATGAATTGCAGAGGCTAGAATTCCAGTGAGAGCCCTGATTTTAGCACCATTGTACCAAATTTGTCATTTAGGGGAAGCTCTTGTTCCCTTTATTGAGTTTCACTGTAGCGAACAATTTCTGCCTGCATCCCTCGTGTGTCCTTCTGGTTTATTATCTTTCACTGCGAATTGAGCCTCCACAATCAGTTTCACCAGAAGCCTAATTTCACTCACTGCTTATACATATGAGTAGCACCCCCCTCCCCTGTCTCTGCCTCCCCCTCTCCCAATGTTCTTATCAAATGAAGAATTGTGGATAAGGGTTAGGTGCAGATAAACATGAGTGTAGCACTTCCAGAAAGGTCGTGACCCCCCCATAAGGTGCTTCTTGTTATGCCTGACCTTCAGATTTTCATCATCAGCCCGCCTGACAACTTAATAATGCAGAGGAGCAGGATTCATTTCGCCCCTCTGAGAAAGCCGGCACGGGACGCCCTTTTCCCTGATTATTTCCCTGCACTCCCGGCTGCCCTTTATAAGCCAACCAGAACTCCATCAATCATGCGCCTCTCTTCCCTCGCCTCTTCAGCCCCCAGCTCCAAAGGCTCTAAAGCTGTCCTGTTCCTTTTGTCTGGGGCTGGAGTGTGTATACAGAGATTCCTCCCCAAGGGGGTGAAAAGCACCTTTAGCAAATACTTGCTCTCTTTCCTGCCCCCTCTGCTCCTGAGTGGAGCCTGGGCATGCCTTCCTCTGGTTCTTCTCTTTTCTTCTTCCCTCCTCTTCTTCCTTCCCTTCCCTGCCCCTCCTTCCTTCCCTCCTTCCTTCTTCCCTCCCTGCCTCTCTCCCTTCCCTCCCCATTTTCTTCCACACCTTTCCTCTCCATTTGCATAAATGCTTCGGGGAGTCCTCTTCCTCTGGGTGTATCCTGGCAAGCACCATCTCTCTTGATGAGCATCTGGGACTGAGGAATGCTTGGGTTTAAATAACCCGTATGTCCATTAGACTCTTTCTAGTTTTCCATGGTATTCCTCCTGGTTATGGATATTGTCATCGTTAGTGGATTGAACGTTCTGAAAGTAGGAAAGGCGAGAAAAGCGTTTCATGCCTTCTTTCACTTCAGGTCTTTTTTTTTTTTTTTTTCCTTGTGCGTAAAGAGAGAAAAGAAGGGGTAAGGTAGAAACACCTGAAGGGAGAAGGCACACACTTGAGGGTGCCACGAAACACATCCCTTTTCCTGGGGAGGGTAAAAACAACACGCACAAGACTTTTGTGAGGACTAAATGTGCTCATAGAAGGTGATTTTAAAAATTGGAATCGGAATGTAACAGTTATACAAACTTATTCCATACAAGGCGCCTCACCATTGATTTTGTCTTCTGGATGCTGGGAGGACGTACATAGTCAGATCCCGACAGAGGAGCCAAGCATGCCTGCTGCCAAGAAGGAGCAGGGACTGTGCCAGGTGCTTTGAACCCCTGAAGAGGGACAACAATTCCCAGAGACCTGTAGCTAGGCTGGGTGAGGACATGCCAGCCCAATCAGCCAGTGAACCCTCACCACATGCTGCTGGGAAAGCTAGAAGAAATATTCTCTGCTTGGCTGGATTAATGGTAAAATATAGATGGTAAAACTTCTAGAACACTGTGCTAGACTGGGAAAAAAATTTCAAGAGAGAAAAAGGATACACCATGGAGAATACTACAGAATCTCCTGGGGATCAAACTTCTTCTGAAAAACATAATAAAAGGAATCTTAAACAGTTTTGACAACACTCAGAGCCAAGAAGTAAACACAGAAAGTGTGGCACTATCACACCTCTGATTGAAGGAATGCATCTCTTCTTAACGTCTCAGATAATTCAAAACTTTATGTGAAAATAGGGGAGACATTACTCATGTATTTCCTCCCCTTTTGTGAATGACAGGCAGCTACCAGGAAAGTCTCTCTAAATATGTAGACTTGCTGAGATTCAATGAGGACTGCAGCCTGCTATTAACTGCAGAAATGAACTAAGTAGGGAATACGAAATGAAGGTTTATGGCTTAGTATCAACTAGTTGAAACACTAGTTTCCAGAAGTGAATTGAATTCATTTTGAATGGCATGCCTTAAAATATTTAATGTATGTATAATTTTTGATGTTATATTACTTATTCATATTTTCAATTTTTGCTGTGAGATTCATTTTTAGTTATATGCATATGTGTGTATATCTGTGTGGATATGTGGACATGTAGTTGTAGGACCACAGAGTGCAAGGGAAATGTCAGATCGTCTGGGGCTGGAGTTTAGTGAGCCACATGATGTGAATGCTAGGAACCAAAGTTGGGTCCTCTGGAAGAGCAGCAAGCCCTCTTAACGCTGAACCATTTCCCCAGGCGCAGATAGTAATGCAGAAAGAGGAGGAGGAGGAGGAGGAGGAGGAGGAGGAGGAGGAGGAGGAGGAGGAGGAGGAGGAGGAGGAGGAGGAGGAGGAGGAGGAGGAGGAAGAAGAAGAAGAAGAAGAAGAAGAAGAAGAAGAAGAAGAAGAAGAAGAAGAAGAAGAAGAAGAAGAAGCTAGAAAGATGGATCAGCGGTTAAGAGCACTGGCTCCTCTTTCAGAGGACCTGGGTTCCATTTCCAGCACCCTCTATGGTAGTTCACAATCATCTGTAGTGCCACCCCTACAGAATCTGAGGCTCTCTTGCCTTCACAGGTACCATGCACAAGGTGCACAGACACACATATGGGCAAACATCCATACAGATAAAAATAAAACCATAAAAAGATAAAGAAATCATTGTAATTGGAACACAGATCATTCCAAAGACCCAGAGATGAAAAATCGAAACACCACTAGCAAAACATCTTTATTTGAAGACACGGAAGACATAGAATGGATCTGAGTTTGAAGAACACCTACCAAAGTTCCCAGCTAATTTTGTCCCAGGATAACAATTGCACAGGTGGCATGGACTTAGAAATAGAGACAATTTATTTATAAAGGAAAAGGACTTCTGAGAGGGCAATGGGCTATTGAGCTGGGGAAAGACATTCCCAAGTCCCTGGGTCACAAAGCTCATGACCCTTATAGGACAATCACATAGCACTTGACTCCCCTATGTTCACATATCCTGACCTGTCCTCATGTGTGCTCTGTTATCAGTAGCTCAGGAGAGGAAGAGTGATTAGTCTTTGCTGGCAACTGCCTTCTCTCATGTGTCAACCTTGGTGCTGTGGTCTCTAGTTCCTACTCTGTTACAGGGTGATCACCAATGACCTGCTTTCTGGGGCTGCAGGAAAAAATTCATATGCTAAGAAAGCCAGCTCAGATAGGGGAACATCACAAAGGCAAGTGTAATGGAAGTCAAGGAATCTTTACAGATCTTGAGATTGATGCCTGCCAGGAATACAGGTGAAGGCACCTATGGGTAGACAGGTGAATATATACTTTCAGGGGAGAAGCCAAAACTAAGCATACTAATTTAAACTATGGATGAATAGCAGTTTGAAATGAGAAGGAACATTGAAAGGACACTCTAGACAACATTGGAGTTAAAGAATTTATGGAGGAAAGGGGGCTGTCTATGTGGCAAAGAACAGTTAAGAAGAATCAGATGTAATTGATTAAATCCTCATTTACTTTCTTTATACATGTCTAGGTCACCCCAATATTTGTTTCTTTAGGGCAAGGGACCTGTTTACAGATTCATTTAGAACACTAACTGCTATGGTTAATCTTGTCAACTTGAACAGATTTAGAATCACTGTGGAAACAGACCTCTTGGTGTCTGTAAGGGTGTTTACAAAGGGGTTGAACTGCCATAGTAAGATATGTCCCGAATAAGAGCAGCTGAGACACCAGGGGCTGGGGTCTCAGCTGAACATAAAGGGTTAAGGAAACAACACCAATGTTTATTTGCTTCCAGTGGACACAAGCTGCCTTCCTGTACCACCATCACACCTTCTCCACTATGACTTACTGTATTCTCTCTAATGGAATTTCAGTGCCAGGCGTGTCATACCTTCTTACAAGTTATTGGTCAGGGAGGCCACACTAAGGCACCCCAAATTAACACAAGCTATTACTATTGCTCTTAGTTTCATGACTTGATGGTTGGATCTTATTTTTGAGGACACCATTCACTTTGCTTTCAGGAGATGAAAAGGCCAACCTCAAACTGATAAGGAAATGCTTCCTGGTTTTCAAGAAGGTAAAGCTTAAGACTGCTGGGAAAGAAGGGCTGTCAATGGCTTTATGCATTTCTGAACCTGACACGCTACATTATCTGCCCATTTGGAAAGTTGTAGACAGTGGTACAATAATGACATGATATATATGGGGGTAACCCACTACTTTATGATTGGTCATGAGGCCTGCTACATGGAAGTGTACTAAAACTGATCAAAAGTCCTGGTTGGAGGAAGAGGAGCATACTGTTGTTACTGTGCTCAATATACATGCTATCAAATTACATTGCAAATAGTTGTGGTTTTGCCTGTAATTTTGTGCCTGTAATCCTCAACTCTGGCTAGAGAAGCTTCTTTTTGTAGTAGCTTAAGGAACATATTCATAACAGCTCAAAATACTGAATAGAAATGTGTTCAACTGTGAATGGAAGATCTTCATCAATCTCTCACCATTCAAGGGTTGGGGAAGAGGAAACAGAAAGAAAGTAAAAGCTGGAGGATGGGAGGAAAACAGTAAGATATTGACTGCTGGAGACAACGTGGTTATTGCAGGCATCAGGTCAGAGTTGATGTAGTTCCTGTCACAAGATATGCCAGTGAAAAGTCCAGCATGCATTGAAGAGGGACCCATGATGTCTTACGCCATCAGCTGTTGGCAGTTGATGGATATTGAGGGAGGGAGAATGACTCTCATTTGGGGATGTGGCTGGTGAATGCCACATTGGATGTCCACACACCTTTGTGCATGTGGACAATATTATTTGGACTTGGGGGTTATTAGCAATAATCAGAAAGGACATTAAGCTGGGATGGAGATAGGGTGTGATCACCAGGCAGACTTGGAGAGAGGTAGTGGTGAATGAATATCTTTAATAAATGTATAGAACACTCAAAGACTAAACAATAGTATTATAAGCTAAACCCTTCCCCCATTAAGTTGATTTTGTCCCATCAATGACAGCAATTTACAATACACCAAGTAACTTTTTCTTTTTTTTTTTAACAAATATAAATAAATGGATGGATAAGTAAAAAGAAACCAGAGAGAATGTAAGGCCATTGACATTAAAAGTACTTTTTAGTACCTGGGGTTATTTTAAACTGTAGCTCAGGAAAGGAACCTATTTTTGTTTTTGTTTTTTGAGCTAGAGAGGTAGTTCAGCCACTAAAGACAAAGCCTGCAACCAAGGAACAACAGGATGCTGAACCAGTAGCCTAGGCACTGAATATGCCAGGGGAAGGGTAATGATAACTGCTGAGGACTCCCTCTGCAGAGCAGCAAGTAAAGAATTTGCACTGTGCAGTGATAGGAAGAAAAGAAAGCCATAAGATTTAGGGTGTTGACATATAATTTAATTTCAAAACATATTTACATGACAAGGAGCTTGGCAGCCAGTCACACAAGTAGACTGCCAATAGAGACCGCCCTTCCCTTTAAAGAAGGCTGTGGACAAGGCTGAGTGTCAGTAGTTTCACCTGTCCAAGCAAAGCCAATAGTAACTTACAAGGGTCTATAGCCAAGTACATAAGGGCCTGGAGTCTAGGCCCTAGAGACTTTTATATTTTTTATAAAATAATGTATTAATTTAACAAAATCTAAAAATTAAAGACAATGAAAATCATACCTATATTTGACATTTTGTGTTGACTTCTAGTTTCCCTGTGTGCATATATAAAGAACAAACCTGTGGCTGAAAAAAACCACTTGATGTTGAAAAACTACTTCCTGCTCTTCTAGAGGTCCTGGGAACAGCTCCCAGCAGGAGGCTTATGATTGTCTATAGCTCCAGCTTTTAGGGGTCAGACAGAAACATCTGATCTCAATAGCCATTTGAACATACACATAAATAAAAATAAATAATAAATAAAAATAATAACACATAAATGCAGTTTAAGAACTAAAGCAGTTCTGTATTTATAGTTTGTACCTATCTTCATGTATTTTCTTCGTGCACTGTGATAATTAAAGATGCTGAAAAATATCTCTATTTGACCCAATATTAAGCTATTCTATAGACAGAAATTTAATTATTCTCCTGTGTATGGATATTTAGATTTTTTAGACAGCCCTCCTTTATTGAAGAATGTCAAAGAACTGGAGAGAAGATTCCCTTGTTAAAAGTGCTTGCTGGTCTTTCAGAGAACAGGAGTTCAATTCCTAGCACTATGGCAGCACTCACAACAACTTGTAAGGCCAGTTCCAGAGGGCCTGATGCCCTCTTTTAGCCTTGTGAGCACCTATACACGTGAATGCATGCTTACAAAGAGAATAAATTAAAGCCTAAGACAGAGTAGGGTGTGTGGGGTACAGAAAATTTTTCCATTATTGTGTGCTGATATTTCATTTGATTAAGCCTGAATTCATTCTCTCTGCATCCCTTACAGAAAAAGGTGGTATCATGTGACCCAGGCTCTGCCCATTAGAAGTGCCCAGGACTCTTCTCATAGCTATGTTTGAGGTTTTAACACATCCACCCTCAGCTTTGTGACCTCTTGGTTCTGTGTCAAACAGTAGTGTGAGGTTCTCACAGGCATGGCCCCATGGAACTGCCATAAAACCTTTAACCCCAATTTCAGCAAGCTCCCCACACCACCGCACCCCATCCTTTAGAAGAAGTGAATTGCTTGGCATAAAATCCTCTTCTGTTTGAGTCAGTCAAAAGATTTGTGGGTTGTGTTTATCTCCTTTATCTTAGAACCTAAATATCCAAAGTTGGTCCTCCTGGTTTGCACCAAGATGAGTTGTTTCCAAAGTTTTCACTTTCAAGTCCACTGTGGAACACTGAGCCCAATGATGTGCCCCCATTGTAGATTCTTGAATGATGTAGGCAATTCTGGTGAGACTAACAACTTCATGTTAGAGAATGGCAATATATAAAATGTCATCTTTTTGAAAAACAGTCTGTGCATATATGTATGTGTCTTGACTGTGTGCAGGCGTATTAGCTGTGTGTGTGTGTGTGTGTGTGTGTGTGTGTGTGTGTGTGTGTGTGTGTGAAATGACTGTGTGTCTGTATGCAGGTATGTTCACTTGTGTCTGTGTGCAGGTGTATTAGCTGTGTGTGTGTGTGTGTGTGTGTGTGATAATGGTGTGTCTGTGTGCAGGTATATTCACCTGTGTGTGTGTGCAGGTGCATCGGTTGTGTGTCTACATGCAAAAATGTTCATCTGTGTATCTGTGTGTGTGTGTGTGTGTGTGTGTGTGTGTTACATTGGCTATGTGTCTGTGTGCCAGTATGTTCACCTGTGTGTAAGAGGTCCATTTTATTTCTATTGCTCCAGAAATCTCCACATTATTTTTTGGGTCAAGGTGTCAGTTCACTTTTTGACTGGACTGATGGTTCAACCAGTCCCTGGTATCTACCTGTCTCAATACCTCCTCTCTGAAGTTGGGATGCTGGGTGCAAATCTCTGCGGTGTGCTTTTACATGGATGCTGGGGTCCTGAACTCAGGGCCAAATGCTTTCACAGCAAGAATTTTAGCTCCTGAATTATTTCCCCAACCCAAGAAAATACCTCACTGTGTCTTTGCTAACATTGGATACTAATACCAAAAAGCTTTTATTAATAGGCAAAGATATCCTTTCTCTGTATCTTAATTTGTCTTTTTTATTACAGAGACTAGTTTCATGTGTTTGTCAGCTTTATATTTCTTTTGTGATTTACCTGTCACTTAGCCCTATTGTTATTAGGATGATAGAGTTTCCTAATTAATGCATAAATGTTTTTCAGAATTAAGATATATGACCTTTGTGGTATATGTGGCCAAATATTTAATGATTTATTTTTAACGCTTTAATCCTTGCTATATTCGGTTTTATATGTTAAAGTTTGAAACATTCAGTGTGATCTAATCCACTGACATTTTTGATGGGAGATGTTATTCTGTATATATGTTTCTCATACTGGTTAATAAAGCTCTGTGGCCAATAGAAAACAAGATAGGCAGGGCTAGGAGACCAGGAGGAGGAGACAGGAAGTGGTAGGAGTCGAGATGTAGCCCGGGGAGGAAGGAGGACGCCAGCCGCGGCTCCCTGATAAGACGGCCACGTGGAAATACTTAGATAAGTAGAAATGGGTTAATAATTAAGACAGAGCTAGCCCATAAACAGTAATGGTAACTGACCAACAGGATTGTATCAAATACAGAGTCTCTGAGTGTTATTTGGGGCTCACGTGGCTGCGGAACCAGCGGCAGCCAGCAGGGAAACCTGCCGTAACATAATGGTGTCAGAAGTGGGATTGAGAACTTTCACTTAAAACTTAACAAATGCTTAAAAAATAGTTTTAGAAACAAGGGAACAGAGACTAGCAAGACTTCTTAGTAGCAGCATTTTCTCGGTTAGATTTGTTTTGCTGTAGACAGAGATTTGCGCGGCTCCTTTAAGGGAGGTTTCCAAAATTAGCATAAGTGGCAAAAAAGCCACCTTGCTTTTAAAGAGCTCTGCTAACAATTCAATGGTGTGTACTAGAGCTGCAATGAAGGTTTACACTGTGTTTTAAAAGATACACTGGCTTGGGAGAGAAAAAGAAACCGGATACAATGGTTTAAAAAAGAAAAAAGGAATTAAATGGATGGCTATGGTGGCGCAAGCCATTAATCCCAGCACTCGGCAGACAGAGGCAAGCAGATCTCTGTGATTTCAAAGTAAACCTGGTATGCAGTGAATTCCAGGACAGATAAAAGTTACACAGAGAAACCCTGTCTCAAAATATGTAAAAATAGAAGTAGAATAAATAGAGTAATAAAAAAAGCCATGTAAAGATGGAAAACACAGAGAAATTTTGGATACTATATGCAATTCTGTTGTCTTTAAATTATTTGATTGCTGAGAAAATAACTACTGATAAAAGAAATGCTGCTGGATTAATTCAATTTATATATTTTAAAAATGCTTTGACTCAAAAGTTTAAGCCTAAGGACAAGTTACTGGGGAAAAGGATTTCTATTTTTGTTTCCACAGAAAATGAAAAGCTATCGATTTCTTCCAGACTTATGTGGTTTGATCAAGCCAGACCCCCTGAAACAATGCCCCAGATGATCCAACATTCAAAGCAGTTGAGACAAAGCCTTGCAGACTACTGCCAAGATTTCTGTGTCTTCTTAGGATCCCCATGACAGCGCCCTCTACCAGCAGGAAGTAGTTTGGAAAGAACGACGGCCCAATTCCCAAATATTGTTTATAAATGTTTGTTTTCATTTAAATGGGCTTGGTTATAAATGGCTATAACCACAAACGATCTTTTTAAAGGTAAAAAGGGAATTATGGTATAGATATGAATACTTTGCTTTGGAATGTATTTTCTTTTATTGATACAATTTAAGGTCAATTTTGTGATATGTATATTTCTCCTCTTCTTTAGATATTGTGTTTATATAGCTCATTGGAAAATGTAATGTATAATTTAGTACAGATTATGGAGAGTTACCTATGATAGTTAAAACTTAGAGTTAAATGAGTTAGGATTTCTAGATGTGCAGAGATGTATTTGAGATGAATAGGCATTCTTCAAACCTTTGAAAGACCTACAGAATATGGCATTTAAAATGGTTTAGGGTTTTTCTTGACAGTGAGGCATAACTGCTCCTGGTAACACCACCTATATCAGAAAGAAAGATAGACATTGAAGAAACGCGTTATGGAGTTTGCTTCTAATATGGCAAGACTAGCCATTTGAGCAAGGTACTTCTCTTGTCTAGACTGTTTGACTTTATGTTGTAGAAACTGGACATGCAGGACCCACAATAAGATGACTGCTGATGCAAGATGGACATTGCTACGGGATTCCTGCTTCATGGAAGAGGCTGCTAGACAGCCAGACAGTCTACAGGACACAGAGAAGAGTTTCCTGCCTTGTTGAGGAGTCTGGACACACACTATGGCCTATGGGCTGAAGATGGAACATTACAGAAGAACTTCGGGTGACTGACCAGGCAATGAATTGTCTCTGTCATTTCTAGAATTTATATATTATCCTTCTGTGGTCTTTGAAGGAGTTGAAGACAGATAGTTATGGTTATAGTTTTCCTTAGTTAGGATTAAAGATAAGTTACATATAGGACTTTAGACTCACAAAGATAGGATAGATGATATATTCTTTAAGTCTTACAAAATGTTAATGGACTAAATATTGTTAACTATGATTCTTATTTGAAAACTATTGTATGTTATATTTTGCTATGTTAAGGTTAAACCCCTTCTTTTACTTTAGACAGAAAAGAGGAGATGATGGGAGATGTTATTCTGTATATATGTTTCTCATACTGGTTAATAAAGCTCTGTGGCCAATAGGAAACAAGATAGGCAGGGCTAGGAGACCAGGAGGAGGCGACAGGAAGTGGTAGGAGTCGAGATGTAGCCCGGGGAGGAAGGAGGACGCCAGCCGCGGCTCCCTGATAATACGACCACGTGGAAATACTTAGATAAGTAGAAATGGGTTAATAATTAAGACAGAGCTAGCCCATAAACAGTAATGGTAACTGGCCAACAGGATTGTACCAAATACAGAGTCTCTGAGTGTTATTTGGGGCTCATGTGGTTGCGGGACAATGTCGGCAGGACCAGGAGGCCGGCGGGGAGAAACATACCATAACACATTTCTACTGATTTTTAATATGCAAGTATCTACAAAACTTCCCCTGTCTAGATACCAAACAACAGATACTCTTGTTTCTGGCAGATGGATGCTTTCTTCATTCTTCTCTCATAGTAAAGTTGCATACAAATGTGTTTTGTAAAACTGCAGGACGCTGGAATGGTCCATCACTGAGAAAGAGTTAGTAGGTACTGAGATGATCACACAGGGACATATGGGGTCCCTGGATACCAAAAATTACCTGGAGACCATAAATTATTTTATTGCTTTAGGTTAATTATGTAAAGAATACTGTCAGCAATGATACCTATCACTGAATTCCATTTCTGGGTACATTTTGCCCTATGTCTTCAATGTTCCTGAAAAAAAAGTGGGACAAGAAAGGGCCATAATGCTTTGACTCTAGTATAATAATCACCCCAAAGAACCCAGTCCATTTTCTAAACCTCCATCCATTCTAATCCATCCCTCAGCCCTTAGCAATATGCTGTAGATACATTTTGAACTCTTAAGAACTTGTTGACATTTGTACATTTCTGACACATCTGTAACAAGAATTTCACCTGATTCAATCTATCCTTCTGAGAGGATGTTTGTTTGCTAAACTGAGGATCAAGTCCAAGGCTCTGTGCTGGGTAGCTACTATCCTACCCTTAACATATCATTGGGTTCAATCTGCCTACCTGTAGAAACTACATCCATTGTCTCTCAATGTTGCTGTCTAGACTACTCTTCCTGGCTGAAATGCTGGCTTTGATTATTTCTTATTATTCTTTGATCATTATCTGGTTTATTATTATCCAGGCAACTTGACAGGTCCAGACAAAAATGAAGTAGTCTCATTTCTGTGAGGCTGCCGTTATTATTTCCCTAAGTCCTTCATCTACAAAACATCATGTTTGTATTGAATATTAACCTCTTATGACAGTGTTTGCATTGGTGAATTTTACAACTTACGTACTCCTATAAAGAAACAACTTCTTTGTAATTATACCTATGAAAGGCCACTTGTCCCCTCTGGAGTCCCTCTGTTATTGTTTCCAGGCAAACCATTTACACTTTCTAATTATGTGCTCCGAAAGGATATGAAGCTGGAAGAAGTGTGTCTTGATGAAGACTCCCAAGCTGCCATCTCATTTCTGGTCCATTGATACAATGGTAAAACACTGAAGGTGCTTTGGGAAGAGAATTGAGTTTACTAACCCTTTGAGAGTTCTTAATAGTAAGATTCAAGAAAAGAAGTATCTTCAGAACAAAGAGGAGAAAACCAGTGAGCCTGATGCTTTCACCAAGCCAGGGGACTTAGTGAAATGTTCAAACACACATAGAATCCAGGAAGCAAGGGAAGCTAGAGTTGGCCTTGAACCATAGAAATATGTAAGTAGTGGATATGAGACAGGATCCTGGCTTTAAGCTGTAGACATGATGTGAGATCATGCTCACAAGCAGAGCCCAGCTCAGGCTTTTAAAGCAGGAGGGGTTAGCCAGCAGAAAAAATGACCAGGTATTCAAAGAGGAGTTAGGGATCCTGGGGATGAAGAAAGAAGCGAAAGGTAAGATGAAAACAAAAAGACTTTCGTAGCTTGGTGTCAACTGTGACTATAAAAAAGCACAGCCAACTACAAAGAATATACCTTACTGAAAAGTGCAAATAGCATGGCAGAAATCCCAGAGTTTGCCCAGCCATGGCACCTTTCTTTCCTTTCAAATGATTCTCCAACATGACACAGTTTTGTAATCTGTCTAATGAGTCTGTTACAAATTCCATTGTTTACAAGATCATTAGATGACCGAGAACCTGCCTGAGTTAAAGGGTGGGGTCCTGGAGACTATTAGTCATGCCTACCTTTACACTTGAATAGATATTTTTCTTTTGACCTTTGTCAGATTCAAAGCCTAATCCATTCTTTGCCAGGTAGATAGAAGTCTATATCCGAAGAGGTTTAGGAGAGAAGCACTCTCCCCATGTCCAAGAATTCTATCATTACCCTTGTAGAAGAGTGAAAAGGAGTAAGAATTTAAATAGGAACAAAGTAGTAGGTTCAGTGTCACCTAGTGAAAATTTTTATTTAACCTATATGTGATGAAAATGGATGAGGACGAGGGGAATATTCCTTCCTTTAATTTTTACCAGGAGGAACTTAGCATTTGAAGTAGGATAGGATATTTGAGGACTACATTAGTGTTTCATGGCCTGACCAGGAAAGCTAACCATCTGAGAGTCTGGAAGTCACAGTGAGGAAGTGTGGGTGCCTGTGTAAAATCAGACAGCAATGTCACATCACAGCTTCACTTACCTCCAATCCTCCCTCAATCTGCCCATACCATTCCCTGCCAAATAAGTACATGTCAAAGATTCCTGTTTACATGCCTGCAAAACACTGGCATTGTTTTACAGTTTTACTTCTAGCAACTTCTTCAGCAAATGGACAAGTCATCACTCCAGCAGAGTATAGGAACCCTTGAGACCTGTGTTAGTTAGGATTTCTATTGCTGTAAGGAGACACCATGACCACAGCAACTCTAACAAAGAAAAACCACTTAATGGGGTGGCTTACATTTTCAGAAGTTCAGTCCATTATCATCAAGGTGCAGCATGGTGGCATGCAGGCAGACATGATGCTGTAGAAGTAGCTCATTACCCTATATCTTTAGTTGCAAGCTACAGGAAGTGATCTGTTTCACTGGATGCAGCTTAAACATATGACGCCTCCAAGTCTGCCTCATTCATGACAGACTTCCTACAAAAAGACCAAACCTGCTCCAAAAAGGCCACATCTTCTAAACATGCCATTCTCTTTGGGAGCCTTTTTTTTTTTTTTCAAATTACCACAAGACCACTCTTTCCATGATGGGGACAGGACTCACATCTTGAGGAAATTTGTTATTTCCATATCAGCTTCTGAGATACAGGGCATCCTGAGTTAATACACATCCATCCAGTATTTTGTCTAGAGCAGAGTCTCTCAACCTATGGGCACAACCCCTTTGGAATAAATAACCCTGTCACAGGGATCTCATATCTGATACCCTATGTGTCATATACTTACATTAATATTTATAGCAGTAGCAAAGTTACAGTTTCAAAGTATCAACAAAAAAATGTTATATTTGGGAGTCACCACAGCATGATAAACTGTATTAAAGTATTGCATCATTAGGAAGGTTGAGAACCACTGCTCTAAGGGAATATGTCATTGCCAAGAATAGAATCTAATCACCAACTACTAAAAGTGCTTTAGCGTGTGAAGACATAAGTCCATCACATAATACTTCTGTAACGGAACAGTGCCTTAAACATAAACAAAGAACCTACAAACACCTTAGTGTGAGTGAGGTGATGAGGCTAGCCTCATCACATACAAATTACATATCCCTTTGAGCAGTATCATAAGCTTTCTTCTTTGGAAGAGTTAATTTTGGTTAGGATGAGAATGTTTTTAATCCATCCAGATGTTAAAAAAACATAACCAAGTGCCATCAAAATGTATATTTGCTTCTCTTATTTTCTATGATTTAACAGTGACCAACCTGGAAATGCCAAGGTTTAAAATCCCCTTTGCTTGTAAGAGCCAATTTAGTGGGGTTTATTATTATTATTATTTAAAAAATCTCTCCCTGCCATGCCTCCCACTAAACCCCCTGTCCCACTCCCCATGCACTCTTGAAGGAGGGTGAGACCTTCCGTGGGGGGTCATGAAAGTCTGTCTTATCATTTGGCACAGGGCCTAGACTCTCCCCTGTGTATCTAGGCTGAGAGAGTAACCCTCCTTGGGGAATGGACATCCAAAGTTCATTTGTGCAATAGGATAAATACTGGTTCCACTGTCAGATCTCCCATAGACTGTCCAGGCCTCCTAATGGACACCCACATTAGGAAGGCTTGATTTAGCCCAGTCCAATGCTGATTCCCAAGTTTTATGACTTGGGTTCATGTGCTTCCACTTGGTCAGGTCAGCTATTTCTGTGAGTTTCTCTAGCCTGGTCTTGACCCTTTTGCTCATCACTCCTTCCTCTCTACAACTGGATTTCAGGACCTCAGCTTAGTATTTAGCTGTGGGTGTCTGTTTCTGCTTCCATCAGCTACTAGATGAAGGCTCTAAGATGACTTATGAGGTAGTCATCAATGTTGCTATAGAGGAAGGGCATTTAAGGTAGCCCCTCCACTATTGCTTAGATTCTTAGTTGGGGGTCACCCTTGTAGATCTCTGAACATTTCCCTAGTACCAGATTTCTCTTTAAACCTAAAATGGCTTCCTCTATTAAGGTATCTCTTTTCTTGCTCTTCTCTATTCTTCCCTGACTCAGTCTTTCTGATCCCTCATGTTCTTCTTCCCCCCTCCTTTCCTTCTCTTTCTCCTACCTCTCTTTCCCTCCTCCCCATGCCCCCAGTTTGCTCAGGAGCTCTTGTCACTTTCCCCTTATAAGGGGGCCATCCTTAGGGTCATCCTTGTTTCCTAGTTTCTCTGGAGGTGTGGATTGTAGGCTGTTAATCCTTTGCTCTAGGTCTAATATCCATACATTAGTGAGTTCATATCATACTATGCTTGTCTTTCTGTGACTATGTTATCACACTCAGGTTGGTTTCTTCTAGTTCCATCCACTTACACCTTTCAACTTCAAGACTTCATTGTGTTTTTCCTCTGAGTAATACTTCATTGTGTAAATATATCATGTTTTCTTGATCCATTCTTCAGTTTAGGGGTATCTAGTTTGTTTCCAGATTCTGGATATTACAAATAATGCTGCTATGACATTGTTGAACAGACATCCTAATTTTATGAAAGTGCATCCTTTGGGTATATGCCTAAGAGTGGAATTGCTGAATCTTGAGATAGACTGATTCCCATTTTCCTGAGAACTGCCATACTGATTTCCAAAGTGGCTGTACAAATTTGCACTCCCACGAGCAATTGAGGAGTTCCCCCTTTCTCCATATCCTCTTTCATAGACTGTTGTTAATGTTTTTGATTTTAGCCATTCTGGCCAGTATACAGTGGTATCTCAGACTTGTTTTGATTTGCATTTCCCTGATGTTTAAGGATATTGAGCACTTTTTTAAGTGTCTTTCAGCAGTTTTAGATTTCCCTATTGAAAATTCTCTATTTAGTTCTTAACCCACATTTTAATTGGATTACTTGGTGTTTTGGTAACTAGCTTCTTAAGTTCTTTGTATATTTTGGAAATCAACCCTCTGTCAGATGTGGGGTCGGTGAATATCTTTTCCCATTTCTGCGGGCTGCCGTTTTTGTCTTGTTGACTCTGTCCTTTGCCTTACAAAAGCTTTTCAGTTTCAGGAGGTTCCATTTATTAATTGTCTATATAGTGTCTGTGCTACTGGAGTTACATTCAGGAAGTGGTTTCTTGTATCAATTCGTTCAAGGGTACCTCTCACTTTATCTTCTAAGAGGTTCAGTGTGGCTGGATTTATGTTGAGGTCTTTGGTTCAGTAAATTTTTTAAAAGAGACAAAAATTCCCGCCATCTTATTTTGAAATGTAAGCCTCTCCTAGCATAAATGTATGCTACAACAGTGAAATACAGGCAAGTTTGTGGCCAGTCTGACCAGCTTTTTGTTTGAAGGAGAATCCCAGAGAAGGATAAGGCTTTCTTTTCTCTTTTTCTCTCCCAAACACTGAGTTACAAGTACTTTCTAGTGTGTCCAATGTGGTGCTGACCTTAATAATTCTAGTCTCTAGCTGGACAGAGGCACTACTTGGCTAGGAATCAATAGAGAAGGCTGACTAAATTAGGATGCAAACTATTTAATATGCATACATTACAGAAAAGAGTTTGTTCATATTCTGCAATGTGGAGTCAAGCCATTGATATTCATTTCTAAATAAATCTGATTCTCGTTATTGGGAAGAGCAGGTTATTTTGGTAACTCAAGCGGGATGACCTAATTAAAACTAGCTATAAAAATTCAGCATGCCATGTGGTACTTTACCTGTCTAAAGTAAACACAGACAAGCACAATTTATTTTACTGGAGCATCCCTCATGCAAAATTACTAGTGAGTATATCACAACCAATTACAGACCACTGTATATGCAAATTATTACTCCTTCAATTATTTATAGAGAGCCATCCGTGTACACAGCCCTTTATAGAGCATCAAACACGGAAGACAAGGGCTCCGAATAAGGAGATCTGAATAACAGAGTATTCACGGTTATGTGACAGACAAATGAAATGAATTTTTTTTTCCTGCAAGCAGCTGCAGACAGAAATGAAAAAGCTTCTAACTTAGCTCATGAGAAAAGTGAACGGAACTCACTCACCTGATCAATGGAAGACCCTGAAAACTTGGAGACGAAACACACATTTTCTTTCTCCAGCCCCTCTCTCCCACTCCAATACCATAATGTTGTTTTCCTATAAGTTATGTCCTAGGCACAGCTTTAGTTTCAGTTCTGAATAAAGACTTATGTTTATGAAGCCTGGAATTAAATTTAAGAGGCCCCCAAACAAATAGAAATACAGTATTAGTAACATAGCTATCAGTATATCAGTAGACAATAAATATCCAGCATATCAAAAGGCACTCAAATTAGTTAGAAAATCACATTTTATCTGCCCCGGACTTATAGACAAATTAGATGAAAAAAATCAATCTAAAAAGAAATATAAATGTCTAGTTTCATAGGTAAAAAATTTGAATGACATCATCAAGAACCAGGGAAATGTCAACAAGAGTAAAGGCTCTTTGGCAAAGAAAAAAAAAGATTACGATTTGGTAATATGTTAGCAACAAGAAAGAGAGATATAAGTCAAACATCTGGTTGAAATGTGGTTGATTTGGAAAAAAACTGAATGTTTAAAATTACATATATTTTTGAAGTATCTAGTGTCTCAGTCATGTCTCTTTTTGTTTACAATCCAAGAAATATTCTCGGGTCTCATGTGAAAAATAGGTTTAGCCATGCTTTAAAATGTCTGTTAGATCAGTGGAAAACTTTCTGTGTGATTGTTTAATGGTGACTACAGTTTCATGTTTGCTGAGACTTACACAACTTTCCAGCAGACAGCAAAGCTTCCTGTACTGTGAACTTGCTAGTATGGGGTATCGGTGTAGTTCAGCAGTCTGGGATCTCCAATCCTTAGCAAAACTGCAGCATGCTAACTTACACATCTGTAATTAAGGCAGCTGGGGAAAGGGAGAGTTGATAGGGAAATGCTCTACTAAACTAAGAGCCTGTGTTTTCCAAAGTCTAGAAAGTGGCTCTGAAAGAAAAATATATTCATTTTTTTAAAGCTGAAATGAAGAAGCCTTAATGCTAATTGGGATATGAGATGTGATGTGGTGGTTGCATCAGGAAGTCGAGGTGGATAGAATGACTTGGAAAAGACACAGGTGTGTGTGTGTGTGTGTGTGTGTGTGTGTGTGTGTGTGTGATATGAGCTGTTTTACAGGTCACAGTGACAAAAATTTCTTGTGTGTTTTTCTCTGTGTGTATTTTCTCTCTACTCCTTAAGTGTAGAAGTGCCTTTTTTCACAATTAAAGAGTTTTGGGCCACCAAGGTATTTTCTAAGTAGCTTGCTGCCAAGCCTAACAATCTGGGCTCTAACCCCAGAAGCCATATGGCAGAAAAAGAAAGCTGAGTCCAGAAAGTTGTTCTCTGCTCTCACTGGTGTACACACACACACACACACACACACACACACACACACACACCACTAAATAAATGTATATGCATGTATAATTTTTATAGAATATCAGTCATATCTGAAATCTTCAGACTTTATGTTTCCATTCTTTCTTCAAGTCACCTTAAAGTCAGATATATTAATATCAATAATATTATTTTAATGGACATCACATCTTTTGCCAGACAATTTCCCTATTACTTGTACCAAACCAAAAGTCTGTTTGAATAAAACTTTAGCTAGATTTAGTGTGGGACGTTTGAGAGGATTGCCTTGGCTTGATGTGGTGTCTTGGGTCTGTAGCCACAGCACTTACAAGGCTGAGGCAAGAAGACTGTCCTGATTGACAGGTGGGAAGGACTGCATATTAAGTTTCAGATCAGTCTGAACTACACTTTGAGAGCCTTCCCCCCACCAAAGCCAAAACTGGACTGAAAATAAAACCAAGACATACAAGTCAATGAAAACACTTTTTCTTGTTCAATTACCCTAAGGAAATTTTTGAACAAAATCAAGAACAAATGAGTTCATCTTTTATAACTCATAAACTTTCTATAATAAATTCCTATTGTCTTTTCCAACCCTGCACACACACACCCACACCCACCCACACACACACAAATAAATAAACTGGTCCACATTTGGGATGTTCTAATTGCAACAAATAGCTTTGCTCCTTTTGTGCACCTTGTTTCTGTTTGTTATCATCTTTGGCTCACATACACCTCTCCCCCAACCCCCTGCCTCCTTGCTTCCAGTTTTAATTACCTCTAACCCTCCACATCTGTGTGTCTAACCTCAGTAGGGCTGGCCATACAACAAAGCTTCCCCAAAAAACTGGATGGCACTTCAGTGAGATACCTAACAATCTTTCAGGGAATCCATAGACAGTGTACAGAGAACCCTAGATTTAAGTTTTTTTTTAAAAAAAAATTAATGGTACTTGTTCAGTTTTAGGGATTCTGAGATAGATACTGAAGTTCACACACACTGGTCATCCTCAGCTGGTATCTGAGAACTTTGGAGGGACACAAAAAGACTGTTGACATATCCAGGTCATTACAAATTGACTTGGCACGGTTAGATCATCCTGAAAACTAAAGAACCAGCATGCTATCACTTGGGTTGTAAGCACCTTATGCTAGACTCTACAGCCATCAATAGGGAGGAGGTGACAGAGGCAAAGAAACATTCAGATTGACAAGTGGGGATACACTGTCAAACAAGGAACAGCATTTCCTCAGATTCAAGTCTGTTTACTTTTTTGCCCCCAATCCCACTTAAACCTGCAGATATTCCCTTATTACCACAGGGTTGTATTTCAGTGTCTCTGGTGAAATTGACTTTAAAAGAAATAGAAAGCTGTGGTGGAACAGAGAGGTCTTTCAGCTGAGACAGGTTTCCTGTCAAGAGTTTAAATATGTTAGGATCCAGGTTGGTCTTCTAAGAGAATGAAAGTAACTGTAAACAATAGAATGACGATGCCTTTGATAGCAGAGTAATGTTCCCAGATGCTTAGACTTCAGTGGCTAACAAAAATTAATTTTGTTCAGTATTGATTAAAAAAATGTCTGTAACAATGACATTGGGCTTTGGAGAATCTTGAAGTTTAGATAAGTAAGGAAGGTTAGTTACTTCAAAAAAAATGTTTACTATGAAATTTTTAAGAAAATGCATTAAAAATATAGATGCATAATTTTGGAACTTTATTTAAGTATCATGCTTTTAAATTACTGTTGTAATGGAATAACACAATAGCCTAGGGAAAATATTTTTTTTCTATTTTTCATGGCTTCAAATAAAATCATAAGATAAATTAAATCAACAGAAATAAAATAATTGGGAGTGGTTATTATGAAGAAAAGATGTCTTAAAAATGTAAGATGAACTTATGAAGAACTATAGTATTGTATTTGAAGCTACTTTAATTGGTTAGATGTGTTTAGTTATAAGAGAATATATCTTCTCATTGAAAGTTCTTTATAGGAAAACAAGAACATTGTTTCCTCCCATCTCCTATCTTCTCCCTTTGGTAATCAGTACTTTCAAATCCTGTTAAATGACAGAAATGTCCTAAGTATTCTTATGTAATCTTATAATTTCTTGAATCATGTTATTCAACTACACAACTTCAATGAATAGAGAAGAAATAAACATATAAATTAATGAATCCTTATTACTTAGCACTGATAAAATGTGACAAGATTTTGTATGTATTCATTTTCATGTACTGACAAATGAAGGCACTGTCATAGTGTCGTATAAAACATAGTCAGCCCACTTTTCATGAATTATTAAAGCAATGTAGAAAGATGATTGGACATCAACCATAAACTGATTTTTTATGGTGGGAAATAAATGAGAAAAGTAAATAATGAAATGAATAAGGAAGCTGAAGAAAACAGATAATACAAAAAAATATTGAAAGAAAAGGAGAGATGGGTATACAGAAGATATGTTTAAAGAAGACCTTGTATGTCAATGCTTATTTAATCATTATTAACAGAACCAATCTTGGAGGAGAGGTCTAACAGCAAAGACAAAGATTAAAAAAAAAAGTGTGGTGTCTATACAGTTGAATTGGTTTTTAGCCCTAAAGAACAAAATTCTGCTGTCTTCAGGGAGATGGATGGAACTGGAGATAAGTGTATTAAAATAGTTAGCACATTCTCATAAAGACACATATCACATCATTCCTCTCATGTGTGAGTATGATATATATATATATATATATATGTATGTGTGTGTGTAATATATATATGTACATATACATATACATATACATATATATATATATATATATATATTCACACATAGTGTGAAAGTAAAAGCAAAACTGTCTAGAGGAACCAAAGAGAGTGGAGAGTGGTGGGATGGGGCAGAGTATAAATGGGCATGGGGGAACAGAGCATATGAAGGGATGTGTCAAAAGAACATTATGTACTACAAGGAAAACATCTTTACATAATCTAGTACCTTTTACACTGAAAATAAGTTAAAAAACAAAAAAGGAACAGAACAATTTTAAAAAGAGCTCTGAAGAGGAAGTCCCCTAATCAGAGAACACATGACAGCAGGAAATTTGAAAGGAAACCCCAGACAGCACATCCGGAAGCCTTAGTGATCTCTCAAAACAACTGTGCTTCCTTTCCTGTTTCCTCTAATTAATTGTACACCACCTACTTAATGTTTTCCCATACCATTTGTTTCTTACCAATTTTGTTTTTATTTTTATTTTCTGTTTATAGGTTATTTTATGCATCTATGTATGTACACTGTGTGTGAGTGGTCGATATGGAAGTCAGAAAAAGGGCACCATATACCCTGGAACTGCAGTTATAGACTATTGTGGGCCAGAGTGTGAGTGTTGATTACCAAACCCATGTCCTTTGCAGGAGCAACAATGGTCTTACCAGCTTGAACCTTCACTCCAGTCCCTCTTACCAGTTTATATCATCTTCTTGCCTAGTCAGCATCTAATAAATATTTAAGAGTATATAATAGACCTATTTAATTCTCCCTAAAGAGCATTTAAAAACTTAGCATTGATAGCTGGGCAGTAGTGGTGCACACCTTTAACCCCTGGACTCCAGAGGTAGAGGCAGGCAGATCTCTATGAGTTTGAAGCCAGCCTAGTGTCTACAGATCAAGTTCCAGGATAGGCTCCAAAACTACACAGAGAAATACTGTCTCAAAACAAAAAACAATAACAACGAAAACCGACAACATTGCTGATAAAGATGACTTTGATGGCTTTATTTCTTCCAGTAAGTAAAAATGCTGTTTGAGTCTTTTTACTGGTCCAGTTCATTCCATTGTTTTGCCATCAATCTAATAATGTACATATCGCTTAAGCCAGCACAGAGCTCTAATATGCCCCACATTACACGACATGTTAATGACATAACTTATTGAACACAGTGACTTGTGTCTAACTATTATGAATTCATCCTCTTAAAATTTTATAGTATTTTTCAGTGTTCATTTTCTTCTTTTATTCCTTCCAAAAGTAAATGGCACATCTACAGTGTGCTAAGAAACAATGACAAGCAAGTAAATAAACATAATTTATACTTCCACAGAGCCTAAAGTCTGTCAAGAAAGATACAAAATTATAAAAATAAAATATGTGTACTATACTAGGAGGGAAAACAGATGACCTCTGTTGAATTGAATTGAATACATTGAAAACATTTAAATTGAAACAAACAAAAATCCATTGCAATGTTTTGGATGAATTTCCATTTAGCTATAAAACCAATAGACTTGAACTAGAACGAAAAACCACTTAGTTAACCCATTCTATGTCTCATGACAGAGACACTAAACATGGCTTATAGCTTTGACTTGACACCTTCCACTTCTTATTCAGTATTAGTTCTGTGTAGGAAGGTAGCAGCTTCTGCATGATGGAAGCTAAGGATTGAAAATCGAGCCTTGTAGATGCTCTGAATAAGGAAGTACTTTATCATAAAAATACCTTGTAACCACAACTGAAGCTTTTACATGTTGCTAAGGGATCTGAGCTCAAGTCCCCATTCTTGCAAAGCAACTGCTTCACCCCTGAGCCTTCTCTTTATCCCCACAATTGTCTAAACTTCTACATTAATTCCTGTAAAATTAGTAGTAAAGTCAAATAGATTTTATCTAGGCAATATAGAAAAATATAAGAATAAAGTACACGAAACAGAATTGTAAAATGAGTAAAAATAAATTATGTAGCAATTTAATGTAATAAGGCATGTAATAAGGAAAGTCTGAAATATGATTCTGGAAAGAATTAACATTATAGATAGAAAAATCACACCCTGGGAATAAAAATAAGAATATTAGTACAGATACAGAACTAAAAAAATTATTACATTATATTTTAAATCTATTTGTGTTAAAATTGTGAACTGACACAAGATGAAGCAGAGTTTTCATAAAGTCCTACGAATGCTAATAAAATTAAGCATGAAAGGAAAAATGTTTTCTAATCTTATACATCATCATCATAATACTCCTAATACCTAACATGGAATTCTATTGTTTTCTGAATAGATTTTTGAAATAAATTCATAGACAGTAATTGGTAAATCACATAATACTGTTAGAGCAGATTTTGATGATAATTAATCAAAATCTGAAAAATGTTTGATTCTTTTCTTTTTTCGTTGCTTGTTGACAAAATGAGCTCTCACTATGTAGCCCAGACTTCAACCTCATTACATAGTTCATAGTGACCTCAAATTCCAAACTTTCCTACTTCTGCCTCTCCAGGTGCTATGATTATAACTTGGCTATCCACAGTCATTCATAAAGTAATCTGTAGTAATTTATCTAAAATAAGATTTTGTGAAGAATTCTTTTGAAAGCTATAAAATTTAGGCAAATAACATATAGCAAGAAAAGATGAGCTAGAGGGCAGATGCACTGAAGACTCAATGGCATTACAACAAGATGCACTGACATTAGAAAGCAGAAAGTCTCTTTAAACAAGTGAAAAAATTCACACAAGATCAATGATAGCACACTTTCAACTTTGTACCCTTGACTGATATTGAAACGTCTACATGGCAGTATTATGTTGTATTATTAGCACAAATATCTACCATTCTTTTGATATGCTTAAATTTGTCTTTATTCAGATTAGTATGTATTTTCAGGACATGTTACACCATGTACTCTTATGGAAAACAGATTTTTAAATAAAAGACATAATTTTCAAATATAGAGAAAAATGATGATGGAGGTTTACTTAACTCCTGCCTCTTTAACCATAATGTGCCCTGTTACCTGGGTTAAGAGCACTAAAATCCAGGTACAGAGCAGATACGGAGTATTGACAAGATATAATCTGACACTCTATAACTTGTCATAATATGATACAATATGATATGATAATGTAAAAAGAAGAAATAAAGTCTAATTGCTCATTTGGGATAGATGATACACAGGATAAAGCCAATGTGTTAACTTTGTCTAGAATAGGCTTAAATCAGAGCCAGCCAGCCTGCCTCCATTTATACATCTTTCTGCATAGATCACTCATACTACAAGTGTATCACTTCATCCAGGTCCTACAAGGTACAGAGTTCTGTATATTAGGAGTCATTTAATTCCTTCTTGCAGCTGTTACAACATCAAAGAAAGGTGTGTTTTATATGAAACATAATTGAAGGTATTGACTTATCAGAGCAGAACTCTCTTATTAATTTAAGAGAGTGCAGTGACACACAATAAAGAAAAATATTGAGCTAAAAATTGAGAAAAATATTAAAAAATAGTGATGGGGCTAACATTAGGATAAATACTGAGAGACAACTGATGAAAAGTCAAGGAGTTTGAAATTATCTTATTTCTATAATAACACTTATATTTCAGCTCAAATATCTATGTATCCATGTTTTATCTGAATATTTTCTGACATGTAGGATGTATATCATCTGTATCTATGTAGCACATGTATGCATTTAAACATACACACACACACACACACACACACACATGAGATCTAGTACTTTACATATATGCACAAACAAAATGCATTAGTTGGCGTAGAGATAAAATGTATTTAGTTGAGGATGGAATCGTAATTTTATGAAACAAAGATAATGAAAGACAAGGAATTAAAAACACACCATCCAGAAGAAGGCATACTTGCCCTTCCTATACATACTAAAAACTTGCAAATTGCAGAGTTTAGAAGTCTGAGAACAAACAGAGTTTCCCACATCTGAGGAGGATTACAGTTAAAAGCATATTCCATACATACTTTAACCAACGTATTATTGAAATCTGTAAGAACAAGGGATTTTCATTACTAAAAAAATGAAAAAGAAATAAGGTATCACTGCTTCCAGAACAATTTGGATTAATTTTACTGAAAGAAAAAAATTAAGAATTCAGTTACTAGGCAAATACTATCCAGCTTTTAAGATATCTAATGTGGATGGATTCAGACTTGGTGATGAGGTGAAAGCCCACATGAATACCAAAAAATAAGTAGAGGTATGAGGTATGATATGATATTCATTCAAATTTTAATCCCTGGCAGTATATAATTATAATGTCAACTTCTCATTTGAAAGACACTGTATAGTCAATTCTACCCAATGCAAATTTCATACTTAAAGAGAAACACAATCCAGAGGTGCCATGTTAAATTACTATATGGTTGTGGAGTCAAGTTTCTTAATTAAGGAACACAAGGATATAATAGCTGTATTTGGGGCATTAAAAACAGAATGCTTTGGAAGAGAACTACTAGATGTCTGTGATTAAAAACACCTGAAATAATCATGTTACAAAAAAAAAAAGGTTCATCTTGGTTCATGGTTTCAGAGATCTTAGTTCATGTCCCTTGGTACTCTCACTCTGAGCCACTGGTGATGCAAGACATCATGCCACTGAGAACTTGTGGCAGAAGAAGCTGCTGGCTTTGTGGTGCCCAGGAAACAAAAGCAGAGACATAAGTTAGAATCTCAAGATCTCTTGAAGGGAGATGCCTACCATGTCCTAACTTCTTTCCAGTATGCTCTACTTTCTAAAATCTCAGCAGGTTCCAAGAACACCAAGCTCCACAATATCTGAGGAGCAAGTATTTGATATTGAACATTTGAGGAATATTAAAGTTTCCAAAATGTAATAAAAACATATTTTCAAGTTAGTTATAAAATCTCATCAGCTCATCTGTAATCTTTATAAATTATTATGTACAAATAATTCTAACTTATATTTCAACTTTTAAAAATGTAAATCTTAAGGTATGTTTTATAGAAATAATACAATAAAATTTAAATATTCATTATATTTTTCATTAAGTATCTCAATATCTTTTCACTGAGCATAATCATCTCTTGTGAGTTAAGTTACAAAACAAATGACAATAGTATATATGGGGTGTACAGTGCTATTGTTATGCTCCTTCTCATCAAGCCCAGACATACACTTCACAACTCTGTCTCTCCACAGGACTTCTAGCAGCCAATTCTATTTGGTGAGAAGTGACACGCAGCATGCCTGTCTGAATATATGCTATCAAGGACCTTTCAATCTAGTTGGAGATAGGACATGTCTCATAATTCTTTCTGTTTTGACAAGCCAGTTTTTTTGATAATTTTGAAACCTATTACTGCAGTTTAGAACAGGAACAAGGTAAATTCAGGTAACTGGTCTACCATGACCTCTTGTAGTGTGGCTTCGAATTTAAAGGTTTATGTAAAAATGAATGTAGAGGATAAGCTCACCCTTTATTCATCTTTATGCAACATAATATTTCTTCTTAAAATATTGATGACATCTCTTAAATCCTAAGGAAACATTCGATTCTGATTTATTTTACTATGACTGTTAACTAAATAATTATACCTTCCTTTATCCATGCATTCAGTGAATTTTTAACTTTAGAAGTGTTGGCCTTCAGCTTCCGTCTTTCTAGCTAGAGTTTGAATTTTCTGATCTGTCATCTTTTATTCCCTTGAAAACTTTATTTTTCATTTTCTAAACCAGTGGCAAGTGTATGGACTCTTCCTTTAAGAGAGTAAAGAATCCCACAAGCAGATTCTCATGAGATTTGAAATGTTGATACAGACTACCACTAACCAGGACATTGCCCAGGATGTGACATTCCTTCTCTTTCCTTTGCACATGTCATCCATCATTAAATAATCTCCTTTTTATATAACAAACATTTATTGTGTGCAAAAGAACCATGGGATTCTGTTTAAACCATCATGGTTCAAAGACAAAAAAATGTCTAATGAAGATAATAGCTTCATAAAGAATATTTTAAAGAGAAAAATCAACAAAACTCTTGTATTTGTGTCTTGTCTAGGATAAACTAGGAAGACTTCCTGGAGGTCAAGATATCCAGTCTGCAAACCGAGAATTGAAATAATGTCCAGATGAAAAGAGAACTTCTGAATACACGTTGTTGTTGTTGTTGTTGTTATTATTATTCTTTAACAAAGACAATAATGTATTATTTCAGTTATCTCGAAATTGGCTTGCATCAAAGTTATCAATGTGATTTTGCCACGCAGCACACAACTGATTAAGTTTGGCCCTCTAATCAATGGGCACCCACATTTCAACAATCAGCAATCAGATGTTCAATTTTATTCATGAATATAATATCTGAGGGAATATAATTCTATGTTGGAAACTCACACCATTTCTGTAACAACCTTACTAAGTGAATTAAGGTAATTTAAGATACAACTTTAAAACCCTATGGGTTTGCTTTTAAATCAAAGGCTTCAAAGTATATCACTCTGCTATACATGTATTTTACACCAGAATTTTCCATGCTAAGGAAATATAAAAATCTATATTTTGCCATTGTATCATTTTAATATTCACCTTAATGACAATATAAAAATTCTACTTTCCTAAGGACACTCATAACATAAATACCCTGTAATAAGACATTTTAATTTTAGCAGCAAAGGAAAGTGCTCTGCCATCACTCTAGTATGGTAGATAAGAGCTCACACATTTGGTCTTCAGGGCAGCTTTTTCACTACATTAGCAAAAATAAATATTGACATAGAAATGCATGATGGAAAATCTTTAACACCATATGAACAATTCATTCAACCAGTATATTGATCTTTATACCACCTAAAATTAAATGCACTGGAAGCAATTCTGTATAGTTTCTTTTAATTTTACACACTTCTATATTCTTTATATAAGACAAGCTTATTAAACATTTATACAAATATCAATAGTTTAGGTAGGAGATTAGTGGGGATCCCCACATAGGATATCATGACTAGAGATTTTATTTCAAGTTCATTAATTTTTGAGGTAGGCAAAGATGTTTCTTGTATTTTGATCCTGTACTGAAAACAGAATAAGTTCTTATATCAATTACTCTTGCCAGCACACATTTTCTTGGGTGAAATACTTGGTAGGGAATCTAAAAGTCTTGAGAGAACCCATCTTTCACACAGTAATTGGGAAAAGAATTGTGTTTGTACAGAACATACGGAGAATATGTTTCACTTTTCTCTGACTAGTACTTCTCTCCATGGGGGCAGTGTTAGGGCTAAAATTCTGCAAAATGTTTGCTTTCAGTGAAGGACTGGGTAAAAGGAGTGTTTACCCTAGAAAACATGAAGGAAATGCCAAATAAGAGAGCAATGCTAGAATTCTGATTATAAAACAATGTGGGTTAATCTTAAAGTAAATACACAGAGAGCATTTCCAATGAGTAAATGGTAAGCACTTTGAGAACTTATCTATGATATAAAATATCACAGCTAGCTCAAAGCTAATGTCACATTTTCAAGGGAACAGCCACAATTTGCATGTGAAGAGTCTTTTATAAGTGATTACATACATAAACAGCTGTTCATGAGAGGTAAAATAATTTGTGGTGTGAATCCCACTCTTTTGACTATTTTAAAATATTCAAATTCTCCAGAGGAATTTTGGTGTTGATAGTTCTCAAGGTGCTAGGTTCTTGGGTGCTTACAGAACCAGCAAACAATGGGAGAAATCACCAAGGAATGATAGTTAACAAACTCCTATCTTCAATGACCCAGATTTTGAAAAATTAAAACAGATATTTTAAGGCAAATTCACAACTGTTCTCTATAAATTAAAAGTATATACTTTGAAATGAAGGGGAACTTAATTAGGATTAGGAAACTAAACCTTATTTAGAGATGACAATTATAGAATTTTAAAATATAGAGCCTTGATAATTAAAATAAACAACTCTGCATAGGCTTAATAATAGAATAGAAATGAAAGAATAACAATTCAATGATATTAAAAGCAGAGATATACACATTTTTCAAACTGAAGGGTAAAGAACAAAATCTTTAAAAATGTAAACCTTATACCATCTACAATCAGACAAGAAAATCCTATTTCTAAAGAGATTCCTTGTGCCATCAAACATGGAGAAGTTGAGCTGGTGCACAGATAGTTCTCATCTCTACCAACTAGCATTAGTGGTGCTGTGGTGACAATGCATACCACCTGAGGTGAAAAGTAATTTGTATCAAAACAACCTAGCTACTAAGTCTGTAATCCACACAGTGACCTCCCTGCAAGACATATGGGTGCAATAGTGATACATTTGTAATGGCAATAATCAACCCCCTTTCCTTTTAAATTGGATTTAAGGCTCACTCCATGACACAGAAATCAGGCCTGACATTGCCAAAGAGGCCAAGAACCTGAGACTGTGTAGTTCATGAAGCCTTTGCAAAAATCTACTATTATCCCACTCAATGATCATGAAAATAAAGTATCTCCCAATGCCATAATGCTGTAACCATAGATCAGTGTACCACTCAATCCTCATTACAGAAGCTTCTTGCTGAAGTAGAGGGTAATTAACATAGAGATTGACATAGAGATTCACAACTAAAGTGTAGAAAGTGAAAGACTTTGAAACACTCAGAACCCTCCCCTCAGGCTTACATAAAAACTCACGAATATGGTGGTAGCATACACAAGACTTACATAAGTTCAAGCTTTACAAAAGTTCCAGAACAGTGAAGTCATCATTTCAGTGAAGAGGCCACTTACAGAAGGAAAAAAAAGTATGTGTAACTTTTGTCTGACAGAGGATTAATATTGATATCAAGAATATATATATATATAGTCTTATAGATATACATGTATATTCTTATATACATATGTGGGGGGTGTGTGTGTGTGTGTGTGTGTGTGTGTGTGTGTGTGTGTGTGTGTGTAACTCAAAGACAAAACGAAACAACAACAAAGCCTAAACATCAAGGAAACAACTTAATTTTAAAATGGAGTGTGGAACTAAACAATGTGTTCTCAAGAGATGAAACATAAATGGCAGAGAAACACTTATTCAAATGTTCAGCATCCTTATCTGTTAGGTAGGTGCAAATTAAAACTGAGATTTCATCTTACTCCTGTCAGAATGGTCAAGATTAGCAAAACCAACTATGGCAGATGCTGGCAAGGACATGAAGAAAAGGTAACAATTATTCACAGTGCATCATTCAATCCTTACCATATTAACTTCTTGCAGTAGATGATAATTAACACAAAAACCTACAACTGATCAGTGTGCAAAGAATAAGAAACTTTGATTTGCTCAACCCCAACTGGGATGTCTAATGGACACACATACACATACACAGACAGTCACAGACACAGACAGACACAGACACAGATACAGACAGACAGACACAGACACAGACACAGACACAGACACAGACACAGACACAGACACAGACACAGACACAGACACAGACACAGACACAGACACAGACACAGACACAGACACACCTTGAGGCTCAAGGATCTATGTCAAAGAAGGGGTCAAAAGATTGAAAGAACTAGAGGTGGTAAATGATTTCAAGGAAACAACATTTTCCAGACAAAACAGTGCAAATGCACATATAAACACATAGAGACTCTGAAAGTATGCTGTTTTAGTTAGGAGTACTATTGCTGTGATGAAATACCATGAACAAAAGAACCTGGGGAGGAAAGAGTTTGTTCAAGTTATGCTTCCACATTATAGTTTATTATCAAAGGAAGTCAGGACAGGAACTCAAGCAAGACAGGGACCTGAAGTCAGGAGCAGATGTAGAGACCACAGAGGAGTGTTTCTTACTGGCTTGCTCCTCATGGCTTGCTCAGCCTTATTTCTTATAGAACCAAGAACCACCAGCCTGGAAATGGCACCATCCATAATGGGCCAGGCCCTCCCCTATAAATCATAAATTAGAAAAAGCCATACAGGCTTACCTACAGCCAGATCTTATAGAGACACTTTTCTCAATTGAGGCTTCCTCTTCTCCGATAACTGAAGTTTGTGTCAAGCTGACATAAATTAGCCAGTATATGTACATGCAGTACATGTATACACAGGACAAACAAGACAAAATTCCAGCATGGAGGAGGTAAAGTGTGCTTGAAGTCCTACCCCTGACAAAGAGCTTTGTGAAATCAATAGTTGTTGGTAGAAGCAAAGCCAATCTTTTTCAATGGAGTATTCTGGGTGTATCAACCATACTTCAGGGCTACCCCCATAACAAGGAGTGGTCAGTAAACACAAACTGGACTACATTTTTTGTTCTTTTTTTAAGAAAGAGAAAACTTGATGTTAAGAGGGTATGAAAGTGGGAGGGAGAAAGAAGAAACTGGCAAGGTAAAGAAACAAAATGAAAATGTTGTATGACATTATCAGAAAATAAATGAAAATATTATTTTTAAAGGAAAAAATACAGTTTTCTGTTGTCCAGAACAAATTCTTCTTATTCTTGATAATTTATTTTTATTGTTTTTAGAGACAGAGTTTCTCTGTGTGTAACAGCTGTGGCTGTTCTGAAACTTGTTCTGTAGACCAGCTTGGCCTGGAACTCAAAGAGACCAATCTACCTCTGTCTCCTGAATGATATGAAACAGCTCAAGGTGAAAGGATTAAAAAACATATTCCAAGAAAATGAAACTAGGAAGTACTGCTATTGCTAAACAATATGCAATAAAATAGACTTAAAATCAGAAGAAAGAAAGAAAGGATACTTTACTCTAATTAACTAATTAAAGGAACAACTGACCAAGAACATGGTATAAACCTGAACATATATGCTTAAAACTCTAGTGCACCAGATTTCATAAAAGAATATTACTGGACTTAAAAACAGAAATTAACATCAAGCCAATGGCAATGAATTATTTGAATAACCTACATTCTCCAATACACAGATCATCAAGACAAAAAAAATAAACATAAAATATCAGTATTAAATGGCATCATATATTAAATGGACCCAACATATATCTACAAAATATACCACTAAAACACACAGACACACACAGACTCACAGGGGGAGGGGGGGAGAGAGAGACACACAGAGAGAGAGAGAGACAGAGAGAGAGAGAGATAGAGACTACTTAGCAGCCAATGAAAGATTTTCAGAAGTAGACCACATAATAAGTCACAAAATAAAATGAACCTGAACCAATTCAAAAAAAGCTCAAACAACTCCTTGTATTCTGTCTTAATGCTTACAAGCAAAAGTAAATGAATCTCTAGGAATTGTACAAACAGGTGGAGATTAAATAACTCATCACTGAATATAGAAAGGGTCAATGAAGAAGTGAAGTTTTTAAAAATCCTGGAATTAAATGAAAACTAAAATACAGCACTGCAAAAACCTATGGGACACATTAAAAGCAGTCCTAAGGGGAAAATATGTAGCTCTTAGTACCTACTTTTATTATTATTATTATATTTTTTGGTTGGTTTTTGTTTTGTTTTATTATATTATTTTATTTTTTATTTTTATTTTACATATTGATCCCAGTTCCCTCATCTACTTTCCTCCCTCCCTCCTTCCTTCCCTCCCTCCATCTTTTCCTCTCTTCCACCCTAACATGCACCCGACTACCCTCCTCTCCCACCCACCCCCACTCCACATGCAGGGTGATGCCCCCCATGAAGGTTGATCTAAATCTGTCAAGTCATTTGGAGTAGGGACATGGACTTCTCTCCTGTCTCTAGGTTAAGGGAGTATCCCTCCATGGGGGATGTGCCCGCAAAGTCATTTTGTGAACCAGGAATACATCCTGGTTCTACTGTATGAGGACCCTTAGACTGCTCAGGCCTTCTATCTGAGACCCATGTCAGGGGGTCTAAGTCAGTCCCATGCTGGATTCCCAGCTATCAGTCTGGGGGCCAAATAGCTCCTCCTTGTTCAGGTCAGGTGTCTCTATATGTTTCTGCAGCATGGTCTTGTCCTCCCTCTATGCATCTGGATTCTAATTCAGCTCAGTGTTTAGTTGTAGGTGTTTGCTTCTGTTTCCAACAGGTACTAAAGTTAGTCGTTGATCCCATTATCAGGGAAGGGCATCTATGGTAGCCTTTCCACTGTTGCTCAAATTGTTGGTTGGGGTCAGTCTTGTAGGTCTCTAGACATTTCTTTAGGTTCAGTTTTCTCTTCAATCCTATAATGAGTCTAAGAGCTCACTCTTTCAGAACATAAAGGATATTTATACACCCCTGGCTCAACTAACAAAATAAAGAGAAGATCCAAATCAACAAAACCAGAACTGAACAAGGGAACGGTACAACAGACACCATTGAAATTCTTGATGCTGTAAGTACTAATCAATTAATATTAAAAAGTATATTTTATATTAAGTTAAACAATCTAAAGTAAGTTTCTAGTGCAATGCAAACAGAAAAAGCAACATGAGGTCAACAACTTAAAAACACAAATAACAAATTTATTTCTCATTCAATGTTTCATATTTACCAATAGATTTAATAATCAGCTCATTTTTATGAAGTTAACAATCAATTTAATAAAGTTTAATAAAAATTCATAGTCACGGAAAATAAACAACATACTTGAATGTGGTTACATAATGTTAAGATTTATTTACAGTTACCTTAAACTAGAAGCACTCCATTAGCCCCTCAACTTAGGAATAGAGAAACTGTCTTACTTTCAGGAAGAACAAGTGTAATATTAATACTGTGACAACATGAATTAATCTCAAATGCTACTGTAGGATTGTATGATCTCTAACCACGTGAAATTCTAAGATAGAGAACACCCCGCTTAACGGTCAAAAGGAAAGAGGGGAATAGATGACTTCAAGAAAATGAGCAGTGATCTGAGGAGACCTTCATGAGCAGTTCTATACCGGATGAGGTAGTGATGGGAAGGAATCTTACCTTTAGTCAGATTTGTATGCCAAACAAAGGCAATTTTGTGGGACATAAATGTCAAACTAGCTTTTATAACTTTATGAAGAATATAATTAATATGGAATAATGAAGTTGCAGGATTTGCAGGTAAAGCGGTAAAAGGAACATGGAACAAGGCTCAAATAATCTAAAATATAGCCAGGCAGCAGTGGCACACATCTTTAATCCCAGCACTTGGGAGGCAGAGGCAGGCAGATCTCTGTGAGCTCAAAGTCAGCCTGGTCTACAAATCGAATTCCAGAATAACTAGTGCTGTTACCCAGAGAAAGCCTGTCTCAACAAACAAATAAACAAACAAACCCAATCATCATCATCACCATCTAAAATATAAAAATGTTAAAAAAATATTCATGCATAATGTAGAATATTTCATTTAAAAAATCCATGCCCAATATTAAAATTGTGTCATAATCCTAGTAGGTAATTGTCCTAATCTTTACAAATTTAACCTTATACTGTCTTCATTTGAATTTGGAATAGGTGAATTATTAATGGCTCAAATGTTTTTTCTGGCAATTATTTTCCTCATTTACCTTTAGAGACAAAATTGTATTTGTGTATATATCTTGATATTGGCATATCCTTGATTTTCCCTTTCCAGTTTCTATTTGTAATACTGTTTGGCAGTTTTCAAGTTAGCCACTCTTCTCATTATATCTACTCAGCTACTAAAACACTTAATAGAGTTCTATACTATTATTTTTAATTTCTGTTTGACATTAAGACCCTCTTGTGTATTTGTTTCAACTTCTTATACTTTAATTGCATTGCTTATTATTATTCTAGACCCCATAACATGCTTTTCACAGTTATTTTAACTCTATACTATTATTAACTTTAAAAAAAAATTTATTGATTCTTTATGGATTTTACATAATGAATTCCGATCCCACTTATTTTCCTGTATCCTCACATCTGCCCTCTGCTCTTGCAACATCCTCCTCAAACCAAAACCAAATTTAAAAGAAAAACCCAAAACCAAATTAAAGAAAGAAGAAGAAGGAAGAGGAGAAGGAGGAGGAGGGGGAGGAGGAGGAGGAGGAGAGGAGGAGGAGGAGGAGAAGGAGGAGGAGGAGGAGGAGGAGGAGGAGGAGGAGGAGGAGGAGAAGAAGAAGAAGAAGAAGAAGAAGAAGAAGAAGAAGAAGAAGAAGAAGAAGAAGAAGAAGAAGAAGAAGAAGAAGAAGAAGAAGCTTGTCTGTTCATCTTTACTTGCAAGTGTTCATTGTCGTTGGTCTGGCTCCAGGCCTCTGATTTCTGCTCTATCACTGATAATTGGCTCTCACAGGATCTCCTCATGGATATCCTGTTGTTGTTTTATGTCATGGAGGTCCTGCTATTTTGGATCTGTAGGTTCATCCTTTACACATGTTCTAACAGTTCATAGATTTGATGGCTGTTGGGGTCTGGGTGGTAGCTAGGTTAGTCAGCCCGCCAGCTTTCCCTCTCCATCACCACCCAGTTGAGCATCACAGCACTGCCTTGGCTGGCTTACCCAATGAAGCAATCAGTGCAGCTAGTTCTCCTCTCTCAGATCCTCAGATCCAGGTCTCTCAAAGAGGCATAACAAGACAAGAGTCCAGACAAGATGCAGGGCCCTCTGCTGTAGGGCATATACCGGAGATGGGGAATCTCCTGCTCTCACACCTTCAGAGCTGGCTCACCTGTGCCCCAGACAACAGGGTTAACTCTAATGAGCTGCTCATGCTGGAAGCAGAGCTGTGCTCTCCTGTGCTGCAGCTGTGAGGGTCAGGGCTACCTCTCACATTCTCATGAGCCCAGGACCATCTCTCTCACCTGTCACAAGAAGTAATGGGTGAGTGGGGGAGGGCATCTCTCTCTTACCCATGCCATCACAGGACAAACAAGGCAGGACCGAGGTCAGCTCACCTGTTTCATGCCCTTGGGGGCTGCCCACATGTGTCCCTGACCACAGGGTCAGCTCTAGTGTACTTCCCAGGTGAGATGTACACCTGCTGTGTACAAGGAGACTGTCTCCTCGTACAAAAGAAAAAATTATACCAGTGACACACACATTTTAGAAAGTATAAAATGCACAAAACAAAACTCATTGTGCCAATCCTTTTTATCTTTTAATGCTATACAATTTAAGCTAGTACAAAAATAAATTCTGGTCTTTTTGCTAAATGACATTATTGTGTTTTTATAGTATTGTCAGTAATATAGCATTTTTAGATATCTAATTTTTACATATCTAATTACAAGAATACAAAAGATGTATGCTGAAATACTAAGAAAGAAACATATTCAGACTCCTCTGACTTATTTTCACATTTATCAGCCTGCTCCAATGATACAGAGTGGAACACATGTGAAAATGTAGTAGTAGATTATTTTGCAAGGCCATCATGATATTAAATGTGCACATCTGGTTATTTTCAGTAGGATTAAACATATTTGGAGATTTATGGAGTATTATCTGTAGGATCAATTGCTAGCATCTTTATAATTAATATGAGCAGTTTCTAAATAACACAATTTGTTATCCTTTACATCATTTATTATTCTTTACAAATTAATGAAGTTTAAAGAGGATTTTTCAGAAGATTTATGATTTGATCTAAAGAAATGGCCTGTAAAATATAACGAGAGAAATAGGGTCTCAAGAAGCTAGGGGTAAAAGTTTAGTAGTTAGTATAGGGTGGCAATAATTTTCATAAAGTCAGCTGTGGTTTTGTTGTTTTCTGTTTTGTTTTTGTGGTTTGTGTGTTTTCTTTTTACTGAAATGTACGCAAACAAAACCAGAAAAATAATGAAAGTAAAATTATTTTTTGTAGTTCTTTTAAAAAGTATTCTAATCACTGAGGAAAAACGTCATTCAACTAATTTTTGTAAATGTATCTATGAGGGAATTTACTGGGGAGGGGGACGTCTCAGTAAAGGACTTCACATAATCATGAGGACCTGAGTGTGATCACAAGTAGTGGCAGTGCATGCTGAGAATCCCTATGGGGAGACGCAGAAATAAGTCCCTAAGGCTTACTGCCCAACCAGCCTAGCTAAATTAGAAAGCCCCAAGTTCAGTGAGAGATCCTTTCTCAAAAAGTAAGGAGAGCAAATGATGAATATATCTGATGTCAACATCAAGCCTCCACATATACTCATACATGCATGTATATACATACACATGTATACACACACATACACACACACACACACACACACACACACACACACACACACACACAAATGTATACGTGTGGGTGAATGTGACGAATGAAAAATTACTAATTTGATGAATATATTGTAGAAAGGACTTCTCTATAACCTTGATGTGAAGCTGTGTAGATAAGAGAAAAGTAACACTGACATGTGACTACCCTATTGAAATTCACAAGTGTCAGTCTACTACCCAGATGAAATATAAATGAGCAAGCCTGCCTAACACTAATTCAAAAGGCTGATCCTGTCCCACCTTTCACTGTCCTCTTGGCCCTTCCATCAGGGCCACATGTCTTGCATGATGTAAAGTCAGCCAGGGATTCACAAAGAGAACTACCTGGATTTCCCTGCCGGTGTCACCAACCATGTTGTCTAGCCATTGAAGTCCTTCTCATCACTCAGAGCCATGCCCTATCAAGGTCACTCTTCTACAATGCTTTCCCTGTGACTCCCTGAAACTGTTAGAACTTCTCTCTTCACACACTCTATGCATTTCCTTTAACATTTCAGTGACCACACTACAATTATTTTTGAATTCAGCTTTTCTCCACAAAGCCTCTATTTTTGTATCATTAGTATAGTATATAGGGAGGTGTTGACTTTGGAATTAGAACCCACTGCCTCTAATATCTTGTGTTGGCCTAGAAAGGGGGGGTGATGATGAACAAAGCCCAACATGCAAAGAAATTATCATTCTCTTGATATATTTGTCTTCAAAGTTCTCCAGAGGAAGAAACTGATGGAATGTAGTATAAGATGGGACCTATCAGACTGACTTACATGATCAAAGGTCAAGTAGTCTCATTGAGGACTTTGGGGGACCAGTTCTACTGAGTCGGAAAAGCCAGACTCCCAAGAATAAGAGGGGAAAATGCTGCTGTCTCAGTCCCATGCTGAAGGCTTGGGAACCATCAGGACGAGTCCACTCGGAGAGGTTGAAAAATCTGGAATCTGCTATCTGTAGGTGGGGTAGAAGAAAAATATACACCCACTGAAAATAAAACCATTACTAAGCCTCTTCCTCTCCTTTCTGTTACTTATTTTATTCATCTTTCTCACCCATCCCAACTCTTCACCTACCCTGTGAAACACACACACACACACACACACACACACACAAACACATACACACTCCTAGTTCTTTCCTAATCCAATCTGATTGATAACCAAGATTAATATCACACCTTGCAGATTTCACCTAAAGAGTAGTATAAGCAATCAAAACAGATGAGAAGATAAGAAGGTATTGATAGTTTCATTATATATCAAAATACCTCCAAAATAGTATTTAATGTAAAAAAAATAACATCATATGCATTGCTGTGCCTCTTGAAGACTTAGAAGTAGTCCTATATTCCATGCCAACTGAATGTGTAGGCCTCAGAAAAGACCTGCATTCCCTAGGCAAGAGCAAGGAGTGCAAATGCTTGGGCCATTCTGTAGACCTCCTGGAGCAAGACAGGCATTTTTAGTGAACTCATTAGAGTTTGAAAGACACAACTATAAAATACGGTTAAATACCTGGAACAAAGCCTGAGTTTGATAAAGCATCATCATGGAAGAACACATTTTGTATGTACTGTGGCAGCTGTTTGGGCCGCATTCCCAGTGCAGGTGATTGCTGATAGTGGTCCTATCCATCTTGTATCCCTGTTATCAGGCACCTCGAATGTTCGTATCTGCTGTTCACAGATAAAGCTCACATCTTTTGAAATGAGTAGCCATATCAATCTGTTTACACTCCCACAACAGCTCAGCATTTGTTTTCTTGCTGTGGAGGAATGTGAACAAAATTCTTCCACATACTTCTCAATTTCCCCATCCTTTAAGTTACACAAGGAGAATATAAGAGGCCTTGGTAGGGGTGGGTGGTGGATAGGGGGTGTTCACCAAAGTTTAACAGATTTAAAGTCAATAATATAGAATCACTAACTCCAATTTCCACATTAGCTCCTTACTGTAGCTGTGTTTTCAGAAATTAACTTCATCTCCTCTTTTCAGTTGCAATTTGAAATGCAAAAATAAGAACAAATAATTATTCAAGATCCTAGTGATTATACTAAGGTTTCTTTAAAAGGGAAAAGGCATCTTTCACTGAAAACAAAAAGGCTAGTGTAGTGATGTAGTTAGAAGACAAAACATAATAAGCAGTTATAAAAACTAAAGTTTTACTTTAAAAACTTTTGTCATTTTACATTCTTCATGTGTTCTTTGAACATGCAATACTTCCATTCTCCCAGGAGTATGTGGGTAAATAGATTCTTCCACCCCAGCAGCAAATGAGTAAGATTCTTCGTCCTTTGTTGTTATTGTTTCTTACACACTTGATAGTTGGTCTAAGTATGGACTGTGTGTATATTTTTGAAGAGTATGGACACAGGACACTATTCACTCATTTGATGGAATTGTTCAGAGGTTATCTGATGGACTGGGAGATGGCTTTGTGCGAACCATTTGCTTAAGCCTGAGGGCCTGAGTTTGAATCCTTACTGTCATGGATAGAGCCAGGTGTATCTGAGCATGCACCAGTAACCTGAATGCTGGGAGGAGTGGAAGGCAGCATCTGTGGGGATTTCTGGCTGCCAGCCTTGTTCTAGGTTCAGCAAAAGATCCTGTATGGGGAGTAAGAACATAGTAGAACAAGATACCTGGCATCTTCTTTTGGACATACGTGTGTGTGTAGATCACATGTGCAGGACACGTACAGGCAAAATAAAGGAGTAAAATTGGAAGAACTGTAAGACATGACAAAATTACACTTGCAGTTCTAGATTGTTGCAGAGGATTACTGCTCTTGGACATTCAAAGCAAAACCTAATGTGAAAATGCCAACAGTTTTTTTTTTTCAATTATCACCACACATGCATGTCACGTGGTAAATTTTGAAGATATCCTTTTAAAGCTTCCATGAAAACTAGTACAGTTCTTGGTGGACATATTGACCATTGGTATATATTGATTCTTTTATCCACTATTCATTTACTTATTTAATCAGGGTGGTGTATATGTGCCACAGCCAGGATGTAGATTTCAGGGGACAACTTGAGGGAATTAGTTCTCATCTTTTACCATGTGGGTTCCTAGAACTGAAATTAAGTTAACAAGCTGATACCTTACCTACTGAGATATCTAGCTGGCCCATATTGATCTAAGTTTTAACTTTAGAGGAATGCCTTTATTCCTAAATGCTTATTAATACAATATATCTACTCATTTAGACTAATTCAATTGAATTTGTAATTATTCTGTAAGTTTGCCTTGGTTTTTATCAGATTATAGCACAGAACATTTAAAATAAGAGTACTAGCCAGAAGATGAAGCTTGAGAGTCATCTCTTACTACTCAAATAAAATTCAAATATTATTCTAAACTAACATACAAAGAGTTAGGCTTCATTGTGGCATTGTCTAGCCTATGTTTTTCCAGTTGGCCCTTTCACCCCAAGCTCTCACCTCTCTCCTTTCACATCACATGGGTTCTGTTTCATTGCCCTGCTCCCCAAATGCCTCTTCAGCCAAGCTGCCTACTAAGCCATCATAGCTTCTCTTCAAGGGAGAATGGAGACTTGTTCAAGGCAAAAATAATGGTGAACATATTAAATTTAAATAAATAATGTCTTGTTAATACCTTGATTGACACGTATCAGCACATCAACAATTGAGGTTTCATTAAAATACTTTCTCCTTCTACAACTCCTCCCAGATAGGCTTCACTTCCCTGATCACCAAGTTCTCTCTCTCTCTCTCTCTCTCTCTCTCTCTCTCTCTCTCTCTCTCTCTCTCTCTCTCTTGTGTGTGTGTGTGTGTGTGTGTGTGTATGTGTGTGTGAGTGTGTGTCTGTCTGTATCTGTCTCTATCTCTGCATGTCTTTCTCTCTCAAGCAAAATAAAACAAAGGACAAAAAATCCAACAAGGCAAAACAACATAACAAAATAACGAGTGCTCCCCAAAACATGGAGTCTGTGTTGTGTCGGCCAACTACACCGTTGGCAGGGTATGAGGGCCTGCCCTGGTGTGTATTTGATGCACCCAGTGATGTGCCATTGGGCAAAAATGAGTTTACCTTTCCCGATATGTTGATTCTATTGTTAATGATCTCTAAATGGTTCACATGCTTTCCCTGCATTTAAAAAGCTTTCAGACACCATGAAAGATCAGAGATCTGCCTTTTACAAAATATAAAGTCTGATTGGATGATTGCCTAATGTCATTAGGGTCTTTGCTCTTGGTTACTCTCTAGAACGTGACAGTAAGTCTATTTCTTCAAAACTTTCTTGAGTTCTTGTTTTGCTCAGTGTTAGGAGTCACAATGGGGAAACGTAGAGAAAGAAATGAGATGGAAATAGAATATAGCTCAAAAACTTATGGTGCAAAGTAAGGTTATAATATACTTTAAATTATGATTCATCTATTTTCATGGGGGTACATGTAAATAAATGAAGTAAATGAGTTAATAAAAATAAGACAGGTAGGTAATACCTAGTGACCTAATTATTTATTAATTTTGTTGTAAATAAAAAAGAGAAAGGTAACACTCAGGAAAGAACAATTTTTTAAAATGTATATTCTCTTATGGTTGTTAATGTATATTTCAGGACCCTGAAAGTAGTCAAACTTACTGACTGTCTTATAAGAGGTTGAGAAGAATATATATATGTATGTATGTTTATATATATATATATGCATATATATATTTTTTAAAAGTATAAATGTCTTGCAAATATACAAGACTACACACTGAAATTAGCCAAACCCAAAGTCTGCTCATCTATGCAGATAGAGTTTTGGTACTCCAGTGTTAGTTTATAAGTACTTGACACAAACTAGGTTTATCTGGGTTGAGAGACTCTCAATTGAGAAAATACCTCCATCAGATTGACCTGGAGGTAAGTCTATAGGGAATTTCTTGATTGTTTGATGTGAGAGGAACCAGCCATCCATGGGCATGCAAGTTGTCCTGGGTTACGTAAGAAGGCAGGATGAACAAGCCAAAGAGAGAAAGCCAGTAAGGTACATTTCACCGTGGTTCTGCTTCAGTCCCTGCCCCCAGGTTCCTGCCTTAACTTCTGTGCCTGATGGCTCTTTATAATGGACTGTGACTTGGGCATTATAAAATGAAGTAAAGCCTTTCCTCTCCAAGTTTCTTTCTCTGTTCATAACAGCAACAGAGAACAAATTAGGATGGTGCTAGAAGTTTCAGTTTTGCTAGGTCCTGATTGTCTTACTCTCTCACCTTTTGTCTCTTCCTGTGAATGTCCCTTGAAGAGTGTTTGTGTCTTGAAGTTTGTAGTTCTTTTGGCTATACTCAGTGTTCTTCAGGAATCTCATCTGCTGGTAGTAGGATGTAGGGGTCTGGGATATCTTATAATCTTCTGTTTACACGGCAGTCAATCAGTGAGCTTCCATATTGATGCTGTGACATTCACAAGCTTCATAAAGCCTTTCAACAATAATAATGGCTAAACCACCAAGGATGCCTTAGGTCAAACAACATACTATGAGGCTGGAGCAGAGAAATACCACTTACTAAGTGAAATACAAATTCAGAGTTAAGTTCTAGCACAGTGTTTTTGTTTTTGTTTTTTTTTGTTTTGTTTTTTTTTGTTTTTTTTTTCTAAAGACTGAACACTATCAGAACATTTTTCTCACCCTGTCCCCTTGTTGAAGATCTAAACAGTCTTCTTGGAGAATTATTTCAAGAAATCCCAAAAGATATGTGGTCCTTCAAGACCATAGCATTTTATGACTTCCCTTCCACACTAATGTGTGCTGAACCTAACAGCAACTCACTAACAAAAACATTCAAAACTCCTAACAGCTCATGGTCCCAGGCTTCTGCTCCAAGTGAGCCATCCTACACTGCTGCTCTGGACCTGTATTTACATCTCCAGAAGGAAGTGTACATTCTACATCACACTTCTGAGGAGTCTAAGAAATGCAACCTATCCAGCCTCTTCTTGTTACATATAAGGAAGAAATAACTATGTGTGAGTTCTTTGATAGTTAGGACTAGGAGCAAACTTCCACAGAAAGTCTAAAAGCAAAATATAGCAGTTAGCTGATGTTGCTACAATTAATATTGACAGCTTATGTATGCAAATGGCAGAAGGAAAAGGAGAAAGCACAGGTAAGGACATAAGAGCTACTAAGATACCCAGATCAATGTGAAACCATGACCTGTGACAAGAATAGAAGGCAGACGGAGGAACAAATGAAAACCCAAACATTTTTAAAGAGCTGTGAAGGCAGTAGCTGTGTAACTTCCACAGAAATAACATGAAGGCTAGAAGGCAAAACCTTAGCAAGTATGTATCATGCTAGGCTGGGACAATGAAATTGAAATACTGATTAAAAAGTTGTTTGTTAGAGATTTATAGATAGACATCGCACAGCTACAGCGATGATGGTCAGAGTTGTGTGACTGTTGTCTTGGTAGATCACAGCACTTTACAATGTTTCGCTAAACAATATGAAACAACACTAAGCACCTACAGAAAGTGAGTTTATGTAGTTACCGCTCTCTTGCTTACTGGTTCCAAGCAAAGGCAAAAGATATTTGAAACTAGAAGCTGTAAATTTTCAGTGAGTAAAGCATCATCTAATGGCATCTAACATGGCCACATTTTTAATGGACCACCAATGGTGTCACATTTGTCAGACTCAAATCTATAGCCAGGGGTATTAAAGATGTGTAAATTTATGGACACAATCCATTGGATGTGAAGTTGGTCATAACACAGGCTATTTTCATCTTGACACTATAAGCATATGCCTGAAATGTGATTGGATATATATATAAAAGAAATACTCATATAATTAATATTCTGGGGAAAGAAACCAGGAAACTGTACCATTGCTGATGTTATGTTTTTATGGTGTTGTAACATTAATTCTAATGGAAAATATCTAAAATATCAAACATAATGACAGTACTGAGTTCAACCCCACAAATTCATTTGAAAAATCAAAGAAAATTTGCAAAGACAAAGACCACCAGAGAAACTAGGAAAAAAGGAGGACACTAAGAGAGACATACATGTTCCCCCAAGTAGGAGAAAGGGACAAGACCTCCTGAGCAAATTGAGAGCATGGGGAAATGGAGGGGAGTAAGAAGAAAGAGAAGGGAAAAAGAAGAGAGGAGAGGAGGACATGAGGGAGCAGGAAGGTTGAGTCAAGGGAAGAATAGAAGAGAGCAAGAAAAGAGATACCATAATAGAGGGAGCCATTATGGCTTTAAAGAGAAATCTGGCACTAGGGAAATATCCAGAGATCTACAAGGATGACCCCAACTGTAGAGAGCTGCGAAGTGCCATGTCTTAAAGAGGGTGCTGGAGTCCACTTTCCACCTCCCCAAGGGTGAGTGCACTCTGGCGTAAACAAGCCCTTATTTGGTTAAGTCTGTTCAGCCTGTCTGCTTCCGCGTTAGAGTAGCCTATCTGCAGGGTCCATGTAGCTCACTGGGGTTGGTTAGTGCAAGGGTATTTAAGCCTGTGCAAGGGTCCCCGGGGCTCCTGCGGGTCAGAAGAACATGTTTCAGGGATCCTGATTAAAACTGCATGAAGAAGATCTTCCCGTAGTCACGTCTTCCTTGCTGGCAGGGGTAGGCGCGTACACCCAACTATAACAATCTAAGCAATAGTGGAAAAGTTACCTTAAATGGCCTTTGCCAATAATAAGATTGATGACTAAATTAAATGCCATCCTAGAGCCTTCATCTAGTAACTGATGGAAGCAGAAGCAGGCACCCACAGCTAAACACTGAGCAGAACTCCTAGAATCCAGTTGCAGTGAGGGAGGAGTGATGGGCAAAGGGGTCAAGATCATGCTGGAGAAACCCACAGAAACAGCTGACCTGAACAAGAGGATGCTCATAAACCCCAGACTGATAGCTGGTAAACCAGCATAGGACCAACCCAGACCCCCTGAATGTGGGTGTCAGTTAGGAGGCCTGGGCAGTCTATGGGGCCTCTGGTAGCAGATGAGCACTTATCCCTAGTATAGGAATGGACTTTGGGAGCCCATTCCCCATAGACGTCTAGGCCCTGATCCAAATGATATGACAGACTTTGAAGATCCCCCATGGAATGCTTTACCCTCCCTGGGGTACAGAAAGGGGATTGGGATAGGGGGTTGATAGGGGACAGGGGAGGGAGGAAGGAAAGGAGAGGGAACTGGGATTGACATGTAAAACAAGCTTGTTTCTATCTTAAATAAAAGGGAAATAAATAAAAATTTAAAAAAACAAAGATTATGCACAGACCTCTCAAATGATATAATTATATTTTCCTGTGTATAAGAGGATTTTAGTTCAATATCAACATGAGCAGATAGGTAGCTATTGCATTGCTCTGCCCAGTGTCCACATATTCCTGCTTATCAAGCTGATGATCAGATACTAGGTCTCTAAAAAGCCAATGCAGACTGAGCATGTTCGCCCAGAGTTCTTATATATTTGGGAGATGTCCAAATATTGTCAGAAAGACAGTAAGCAAATGGTTTCCTTTGGAGTGATACAACTTATTTCTCTAAGGGTTGATGCACTCCTAAATCATAGGTGATCCTGAAGAAAATCTTCAAGTTCAAATCCTTCTAGGTAGGATGCCCAGACAGTCTCAGCAAGTGCTACAGATTCTGTGGAATGGTAGTCTATCTATAAATATGAGAAAAGTGTTTTTAAAGCACATACATTAATATAGAAATGCTTACCACTTGTTTTTAGATAATTGTTTATCTAAAAGATTTCTTTCCATCCTGACCAATCAAACTCATTTGCTACAGAACTAGAGAAAATTTTCATCAAAGGAAAGCTTATTCTATGTGGCACATAGGATGGACCTCTGTGGATATTTTAGTTGCATGCAGTAGTAATATGCAAGACCATCCCTACAACTAAGTCACAAATGTCATCTGAAGGTATCTGGACCCCTGCCCTGGAGTCCTAAATGCACCCCAATTTGACTTACAGAGTTGAGTTTCCACATCATCTATTTGGTCAAACTTTGCTATGATAAACATTTCCCTAATGGCCTTTTCTGGGGAAAGGTTTTCAGTTGTAGCTTTTGATCTTTACAGTGTTTAGGAAGAATATTAAGTAGAATGTGGGATTAAAGCATAATTGGGAATAATGTGAGTATACAAATAATTAGTTTTCATATGCTGAATAGTTTTTTTAAGAAATACAGAGATTTTGTGATTATAAAAATACACATTGATCTTAGAAATCTAATGTTAACAAGTATTTAGTAATTTCTGAGACAAAAAACAGAAAGCATAAAATAACAATCACTTCATACTTTGCAATTCAGTTTTCATCACCTTATCATCTAGCTATCCAATCTCTTTTCATTTTAAACAGAATAGAATTGATCATCAATAATTTACATTTTAAAAACACTAATTTGTCAAATTTTGTAACAACTGAACATTATTATTATATTTTATATTATTGGCATACTACAAATTGTAATGAAATACAAAGGGCCAAGTAGATATTTTGAGCCAACATACTTAATTTTGATTTAGTTTTCAGATCTTATCAACATTATTGCGATTTTTCCTACTCAAAGTAATTGGCTCCTTATTTTCATGGCAAAGTTCACCATGCATATTAGAAATGTATTTTGCACACATTAATAGATAACTCCATTTTGTTGTCATTCATAAGTAATTATGAGGGAGATACTATTTCTAATTAAATAAAAGATAAGTTCTCAGTGTTTGGTGGAGCAGGGAGAATAAATACCATGAAGTGCCCATATATGATTAGAATGTTCTACATGTGAATAGCTATTGTTTGAATTGATCTTTGGTTATCCCTTCAGCTCAAAATATTTCTCAACTAATAGGAAAATATTCACTTAGGAATTAGTCTTCTTTCAAGAAAACAGTGACATCCTTATTACTCACTCTGTAATTCACTCTCCACCAGACACAGCAGCCAAACTGTTAGTTTTTAAATCACTTTGTATCCAATTATCAATAGATTATTTTTCTGGAAAAATAATGCTTACAGACAGCCCAAGTTAGGCATAAGCATGTATAATTCATTTGTCAGTGGGCCAGTTGACACCTTGTTCCTTTAACAGCACAGATCTCACGGTGGGCTAGCCACGACCCATCTCTGCTGCTTAGCTTAGTTAAGATGTAGCTGGCTGCCCTGCACTCTCTTTAGTATGCAGGGAGCACTGAGATGGAGATAAAAGGCAAAATGTCTATCTTTGAGTCCTCTGCAATAGCGAATAAGTTATCAACCCACTAACATGCATGTCTGAATAGACTCCTTTGGCAACACTGAGATGTTATCTCCCATGACATGCGAATTCCTCCCTCATGTCAATCCAGGAAAGTACTAAAGAACAAACGCTCTAGTAAAATGAATGTGGCAACACCACTGGGACTCTGAGAGCATCATATTTTCCCCTAGCTCCTTTTAAAAACATTCTCCAGTCGAATCCTTGATATCCATATAAATTAGCCAGTCTGAGGCAGTGCCCGGAAAGTCATCCTTTAATCTCCTAGAGGAGGCCTTGGGAATATACTTTGCTTGATGCTCAGAGGCTTTTTCTACCCCATTTTTTCCTCTCCCACTTTGCTCTTCTTCTCCTTCATATGCAGCATGTGAAAATGTAACTGAAAATCACATTGGCTGGATTCTGGGTGCCTTTGTTTGTAAAATATAGCTAAACTTGGTCATGACATAATCCACAGTGGAGTAACTCATGACAAACAGAAGCTGACAAATTTGTTCACAACAATATCCATAAAATAACAGTAATGTTGATGGAAAGATATGAGTTGATAGATTCTTTAGTACAATATATATGCATATGAAGCTCATTTTGTTTCCTTTTACAGTTAAAAATACTGAGGCATAGAATGCCTACACAATAGGAGTGATAGGTTATTACTGAATATACATTTTGAAACCCTAAATTCAGACCTCCAGTTCTCTCTGTTGCTTTTCACCCATCATCCTTTGTTAAATATGCATATCTCTTCCCTCACCACAATGCAGAAAAGCCACCTTTGCTGCCCCTGTCCTTAGATGCCATGTACTATAGAACGAGCAAGGACCAGTCAACATGCCTTCTGTATAAGATAGCCAACTGCTCGTTTTGTTCAATAGGGTTAAAATTCCTCATGAATCTATATGACAACAATATAATCTTAACCTTAATGGTGTAAGTGAAATGGTGCATCTTTATTTTGTTTCTTGAACCTAAATGTCTTGTTAGATTTGATAAATGGTGCATCAAATCCATAGCACTAGACCTTGAAAAGGATAAAGTGAAATATTCTATCATGATTGAAAATTAGTTTCCATCAATCATATGCTATTTTTGATGCTGTATAGGTGCAAAAAAATTCCAGGACCAAGGAATCAGAACAATTAAAATGGTCAGTTATTTCAAAGAGTATTGCTAGCTTCATAATTAAAAATATAGATACATGGCAGAAACACTGATATTCAAATCAATCAATGATCCATATATCCAGCAAAAACAAGATATTATATAAAAAGAATAATAGGAATTAGGAATCTGCAGAAGCATTTTTATTAATCCTAATTTTAATGCAGGATCAATAGGATTTCAATCATATATTTTTTTCTGCTCAGTGACATAATTAATACAAGTAAAATTTTAAAATGTTACCCCCTGAATAGTTTGCACTGTAAGAAGCAAAAAAATGGTTTAAGAGAATGTACTTTATATAAATATTACAGAAAAATATAGATCCACCTTTAAAAAAAAAGGTATTTTAGCCCAGGAAGAACTATTTTAAGACAAAGATGAGCTTGATTTTGAAGAAAATAAATCGTAAAAATAAATATGATATCCAGACAAGACCAAGGTTGGGAAACATTAAGGATTGGAGGAGAGTGCCATGTAAAAGAGGAGCCACTTAGGTTTTCAGTGATGGAATTAGGGAGTCACCCTATCAACCAAAATCCTCTATTTAATCACAAAAGTTGAAAAAAAAACATAAACTTTAAGTAAGGAAGTTGATTGGAATCAAATAAGTTATGGTTAAGTCTGTCTTTAAAGTAAGCATTCAATGTAACATATTGCAAGGGGTTTTATAGACATGGTAGAAGTTTGGTAAATAAATGTTCTGTCTTGGAAAGAAGGATTTTCATTCAAAAAAGAATATGAAATGACCCCAAGCACCAGGCAGAATAAAAGGGCTTTTCCAGATCTACCTTATTCTGGAACATCAGTGAAGAAAGCTGGCAACATTCCCTTCTTCTACTCTGTGTCTGTGGAGAGTCACAACACTGAGAGATGACATAAGCATCATGCAATTTCATGGCCAGTCATAACAATTGAAAGCCTATCTTTGAAATCTGTATAACAAATATGAGAAATACAGATGTACATGGCTGTAAAGAAATGAATCAGATCATCAAATATAGGTAAAATACTCAAATACTCAGAGGCAGCTATACCTGAGTCATTCTCATACTGCCAAGCTGGTTTTTTCCACACATGGTTCTCTCTCTCTCTCTCTCTCTCTCTCTCTCTCTCTCTCTCTCTCTCTCTCTCTCTCTCTCTCTCTCTCTCTCTCTCCTCTCTCTCTTTGTTCCCCCCCACACACACACCAACACACATGCATATTTGCTCAGAGCTTTTCCAATCAAAACTTATGTGCCAATCCTCATAAATTGGTATAGGACAGAAGGAATTCTCCTCCTCAGAATTGTGCTGTGTTCTCTCTCCCTGTCTCTATTTGCTCTGGCATGAGAACTTCTCGTTCCAGTGAATGAGTCATTTGGGACAAGAAAATTAATTTATTTGAGCAGATGTATATAACCGTTGCTCAGAATAGAATCACAAAACGGGCCAGTATTTACATAAGGACCCTATAATTGATGACCTTTTATAGTTTTGTGCGAAAAAGTCCAAAGAGCTGAAGGGAAAAAAGCTACATGGGAAATATCAACATGATTAGAAATTCAGGATCCTCTCCTGAATACCAGTTCTGTGGTGTGACACACAATGGACCTTGGCCAGAAAAACAGGCACAGAATTCTTTGGCAGAACAATATATTCTCTTCTCTAAATGAATTGAAATCAAGCTAATACCATAGTTGGTCTGATTGCAACTATGGCATTTGACTTTGCTAACTGCACGCGTGTCTGCCCACTTTCTTACCATCATTGAAAACATTTATTTTTAAAACGAAGCCAAACCTTGTCTTGAGGTTGCCCCAATGGCTCCATCCTGTTTGTATTAAAACAAATGTGCTCCACAGTGTGACATTTCTTAACTTCTACCTATAGATCCCTTGCACAAAATGAAGAGCCCACTATTTCAAAAAGCCATGCTAAGCAAGAGTCCTATTTCATGGATCAAAGGCTTGCATTGGATGAAGACATTTCACTTTTGCAGGGTCGCAGATTCTGTGCTTCCTCACCAAAGGAGGAAGAGACCCATAATATTGACTTGGAATCCTTGAAGGTAATGGGTAGATTTGACCAAGAAAAAAAAATGATAGAAAGAAAAAGAATAAAATAAAAGAGAGTTCACTGAATAGAAATGAGGACTGTGATAAAATAATGAATTTCTTGCAAAAGTCAGTACAATTACTTGAAAAGAAGCTACTTTGAACAGGACACATTTTTGAAGAACTCTAGGGTGAAGCAGTCTTATGGTAGGAATCTAGGAGGACACTAAGAGCTAACTTTGAAACTACAGAACTAAAAAGGAAATAAGGAAGGATAAAGTCTCCAGAGGGGCTCAGAACAGGCAGTTTACAACGGAAGGAAAGGAATGAGAAAAGTCTATTCCTGATGAGAATTTTGTGTAAAGTCAGAGGAATGAATTTGTTGACATCTCACAGGAATCAAATTAGGGATAAAGATGAGACACCAAGCTATAATGAAGTTGAAAACACAGGCAGATCCTCGTTACATTTTATCCATCCTCCTTCAGTAGAGGATTGAGTGTGTCCTGATTGGAAACCTACCCCCAAAGGAATATATATTAAATGTTTACATAACAGCAGAAACTGGCCTTCCAAGAAAGCCAAGTCTCAGCACACAACATGAAGAAGTTACTTACATGGGTAATGGAACTTTTTGGTGCCACAGAAGCTATATGACACTGTTACTTTTGTTGTGGGGCTGGGGAGGTTTTGTAGCTTGAGAGGCCTTTATGCCTTGTTTGAAGGTTCTTGTCACTCATCACTAGAGACTATATTCAGAAAAGTAAGGAATTTTAGAAGGAAGTTCATTATAGGGTGGAAGAAACATGCTGACGGGAGTCACATGGCCATGATTGTGGAGAGTATCTGAGTTTTAAATGCCTATGGTGGGGGATAATGCACAAGCTAAGTAAGATAGTGAGAAGCTGGAAAATGCCAAGAGTAGGTCAAACCTGTCCCAAAATGGGCTATGCTTCCTTTTTCAGTCCATATGTGGGACTTTCAGATAGTGAAAATACCATTATGACAAAGCAAAGGATAATCAGATATGTTGGTTCCAAAGTTTTGGGTGACTTTTAATATATCAAGTAGTCAAACGAAACGTTTTCCTGCTGTGGAAGAGCTATGAAGTTGCCTTCATTTCTAGCCACCATTCAGTTTATCTGTTTTCTTTTTTCTTTCCTCTATGTCCATCTAGCCTGAAGACACACAGAAGAACAGCAGCCTTCTAGTAACACCTCACTCACAGTCAGATTAATGCTATAGGATGCAAACACTTGTACTTCTCACTTCTTTTTGTTTTTTTGTTTTTTGAGACAAGGTTCCTCTGTAGCTGTGTAGACCAGGCTGGTCTTGAACTCACAGAGATCTGCCTGTCCCTGACTTCTGTGTGCTTGGATTAAAGGCATGTGCCACCACCACCAAAGTCTAGTTATCATCTAAAAAAATTTATAAATGTGCATGCATGATGTATGTGCAGATGACAACATAGTCAGTTTTCTTTCTTCCTTTATGTGGATCCCAGGGGTTAAATTCAGGTTGGCAAGCTTGTTTGGCAAGCACTTTTAACTGGGCAACCCTATCCTTGATCCTGTAAAACCATGAACATAGAAACTATTAGAGATAGAATAGTAGAGCTCTTATCAGACTTCCTGTCAGATAAAACAGGAAGAGTAAAACTGCAGAATGGAATATTCTGGTATGTCATTCTAGAAAGCAGCTAAGTATGTTAAAAATAAGCCTTTATACCACTTATTTGCTACACTACCCATGATCCTTGTGGATTTTTGGGAAATGAATTAAAAATTAAAGAAAATAAACTTCTAATTTACCTCCATTCCATCCATCATGGACAATGGATATTTACTCTAAATAATGTTTTTTGGGATACCTTAATATTTACTTCTATATATCTATGCTGTACCATTAAATGTGCTTTAAAAGAATTTTTATTCTTCCTAGAAGACTCCAGATTTTTTTCTCTTATTTCTACTGTGAAGAACCATATGATTTCTGAAATCCATACCTGCTTCCAGATTAAAGAAGTGATGATTGATCCAGGAGATGACCTGGCTGATTGATCAAAATATGTTAGTTTTCACAATCCTATTATTCACTATCTTATCCTTATACACTTTATCTTTCTAAATAGATTGTAGTGAGTGTGAAGGCCAGAATTATCTCATAGACTATTCACCTCTTCTATAGCAAGAGACCTGTTCTGGGCATATAGTTGATGTAGAATAAAAATGCTCAATTGATTGATCTGTCAGGTCTTAGGCTTGGGTAAGAACTTAATCACCTACCCTTGGACTTTCATGCTAAGCTAACTACTCAGTTTAACTCATCTTAGATGGATAGGGATTTGAAGCAGAGTCACCTGGACCTTCACCCACAAAATCCTGGGACTTTCACGTTGTAAACCTTTCAGATTCTTCCAATGTTAGGACCATCAATTACCTAATTCTTTCTAACACCAATTACCATTAGTTGATCCCTAAAACACTTGCATTAGTTGACCTCAAACTCCAGTGAGCTCATATCAGAATTTGAGTTATTATCCTTCCTTTTATATTCTCTTCAATTTTCTAAAGGGAAAGTACCCTAAGGGTAGCCTTTCTCTGAGGTGACAGTATAATATAATGAAATTCGGGTCAAAGTGTCATGAGCCATTGTCCAGAAAGTGATAACCCTCATGTCTGCCTATCCATTTGTGAATGCTGAGGTTGGATCTAATCTAGCCAAATGGAAAGTGGCCAGCCAGGACCAGATAGTTGCTACAAAGGGTCCACTCAGAGCTATTTTAGGTAACTAAAGATACAAAAACATCTCAAAGTAGCACACAGGACTCATGGCGATGCTTTCCCTCCTGTAGAATGATTTCCTATGGCTGTCACAATTTGTTTGGCATCTTACTCAGTTTGTAGCATCCTAAAAAAAAATCAGCTTAGCCTTTTCCTCTTCCCCTCTTCCCCTCCTCCCCTCCCTTAGGGCCTCAGCTTGTGTCTGTGCATAAGTCCGGGGTCTTGGGTGTCAAATGTCAGGCCTTGTACTGAGCTGTCAAAGAGAAGAATGGGCTGTGATGATTGATGACTGAGAAGCCTGAAACCCAAACCTCCACTGCAAATGCTTCTTTTACAAAAAAACTGGGGCTACCCACAGTGCCTATATACAGGGTCACTTCGCATACCATTACACCCACTGCCCCAGGCTGCCAACAAGCCAGGCCATTCACACTCAGCCCTGCTCATTTCCCTCCCTCCACCCCTTCCTCTTGCTACCCTCAGAAGAATGCCCCAAATGTTGGAATACTCAATCCCAATCAAATAAAAGAGATGCATGAAAAGATGGCCTTTTCCTCTTGTTTGTCTTCAGGCTACATTTGTTCTGCAAGCCATGGACTGGAGCTTTCTGGAGCTCAAGTCAGATGACAAGATTATTAATGGGAGTAGGGCAATGTCATATCTGATTCCATGCATATTCATGAAGGGAGCCACACAGCTGGGACCATGCTCTATGGAGAGGGACAATAACGAGTCCTCTACCCCCAACTCTAAGCATGAAAAATGTCATTGTGGAGATGAGGAGCCTGATTGAGAAAGTTTAAGTGACTGTAGCATTTATTTTGAAAACCAGGGAGTAGAATTTGCAGAAACAACCACCACACCCAAACAAGGCTTCTTCAACTCTCCAGGCCAGGCTCAGTAACTCAATACTGATGTGGAACCTCCCAATGAGATCGTTTACCTAGACATTTTCAGGGACAAACACACAGAAGATCAGCCCTTGGCAAATATTGCTAACAAAGTTCAAGTACTGAGATTAAAGTAAAAAAGAAAAAGAAAGGGAAAAAGAAAGTTTTTGCCTGCTGTGGTTAAACTATGAGCTATTCTTCCAATAAACGATGAATTGGTTAGGTCTGGATGAGGTAATATAATCACAACAAGGATAAACCCCATTTGGATTGAATGTCATTTCAGCCCCAAAGAAAGCATCACTCAGGGTGTCAGTTCTGTAGCCTAAACACTCAGCCAATAGTTCTCTGGCATAGAAGCACTCTTGAAGTTCTACACAATATCACAGAATCCAGTGACCACATGAAGGCAATGATTGCAGAAAAAAAAAACAGCCAGTCAAGAAGTGCACTGTGTGTTCTAATGGGAAAAACTAACCTTCCGAGGAATTGATTCAAGAACACCCATTGGAAAGGAGCATCTCCTGGACCAGGCTTAAGCAGTCACAGAGAGACATATTCTAGATGCCCCTCAAAATGAAAGAGGTCCAGTCATATTGCCCATTTCCTTCTCTCTCATTGACACACTCATTCTTTCATTTATTAATTGGGCTGTGCAAATCAATCACCATGAAAGGCCTTAAAGAGTCTCCTATATTGTCAAGGACCTACCTACACTTTTACCTCAGCTGTCACAATGAGTAACAAGTGAGTTTGAAGGCACAGTTCTTCATAAAAGAAGGGAAGCAATTCACCAATACTCAATAAGAATGTTACTTTCATTGTCATTTCCTTTCTTTTACCTCTTCTTCATTTGTGGGAGGCATGAAGGTACAAACTCAGGGTTTCACACATGTTACACCAGCATTCTATTCCTGAGGTGCTCCCCAGTCTCCTAGAACACCCTTATCAACTGAACACCTGTCTTCAAATGTCTCTTACCTTGCTTAGGAATATGAATGTATTGGGCAGGCTTATAGCATAAATAAAAGACTGAGTGGTACCTACATTTCCAGTGTTTATATTTCTGCAGATCTATAGCAAATATTTAATTCAACTGTGAAGCAACACTTGCAAAGTCCTTCATTGAAATCTAATTAATACTAGCATAACAATTTGTAGTGAAAAAAAGCCTAATATCAATCCACAGACAAATGATTGAGTTGTGGGTCATCATTGAGAAACTATAAAATAGATACTTTTATATTATGACACACTGTATTATTCTAGCATGACTTTTTTTAAATGTGAATGAACGTAACTTCTGAAATTCCAAGTAAATGTTAGTCTTTAGCACACCAGAACTTTTCTGTATTGGTGACATTTAATATGTGGGTAAAGCAAATGCCCCACAAAATGACAAAGGAGTCATGAGATGCCCTCACCCCGACTTCTAGCTTCTAGTTTTTAGTTAACCTGGTTTCAGAAATAGTGAGTTAGACTAACTGGAGATTCAGCAGGAAGAAACTGCTCCTCTTAAGGATTGGATAAACTGCCTAATACAACTTCAGCTTCACTTCCTTGTGAGTACTGAGGACTGTAGGAACATTGGCAGAACATGTACAGTATGGTTGCTCATCTTTGTGACCTTGAAAAATGACATTTCCCCTCTCTTCTCTTCCGCAGGCCATGTGTCAGAGGCATAAATCATTTCAAACAATGATGAGCATCTCAGGAACCTGAAGTTCAGACACCATAAGCTCAGTGCTTGGAGTACTGTATATGTAATGGGTTTTTCATTGAATCTCATCAAAATTATAGGTAGGGCAGTTAGTCAAATTAAATAGTTTACATTAAACTCCGATTAATAAATATTAAATGTTTAATAGAACCTTATAATGCATTAGGTTTTATGGAATGCTAATAATACATTAGATTTTTACATAAAACATACCATAAAATATATTAAATTTAAATATTTATGTCTAATAATAAAGGGAAATCTTGGGGGAAATGTGTTCTGGAATCTCCATCTCTGACCCTGTTTTCCTTCTTCCTTATTATTAGGTTTTTTTTTTTTTTTGAAACAGAAAACTGGACAGCAGAAAGAGCTTATATGTGTGTAGAATCTCACCAGACATTACTATACGCTTTAGAGAAAGAAAACAGAAAAGACAGAAACTGAAGGAAGAAAGAGCTAAAAGGCCAACTCCTCTATTTTTGCTCTGCATTGGAAGGAGGAGGTGGAGAGGCTGTTCTGGGCTTTAAGGTCACTGCTATGGATGGAGTGAGTATTCAGGACCCAGCCTGTAGCCATGGTCTGCCTGGACAGCTCAACACGGCAGACGAGGGAGGCAGAGGATGAACAGCTAGTGACAAGAGAGAAATGGAGTCAGGCGGTCATCCTGAGTCGTGGTGAGGTGCATACCAGGCCAGGCAGAGCGAGCCAGACTACGATGGTGAAGGCTGAGTTCAAATCATCAAGGGAAGGGCTGGAAATTAAGGCAGCCCTTGGCCCTACTCAGGGAGCCACAAAGATGCAAACTTAATCTGGCCTGCATATTAAAAACACCTGGGGAGCTTTTAAAAACATACCAATGAAGGCCCCACCCCGATTTAATTAAACCTGAAAGTCTGGAGGTCAGAGGCCAGAAACTGATATGTTTAATAGTTTGCGGACTTCGATTTGAAGAGAGAGTTAAGGCAAGATGCTGTGGAGGTATGGGCACCTGTCTAGGTTGAGGAAAAGAAGTGTCAAATACCTCCAGGGATGCCCCTGGTGTTCAGTCTGCATTCATCAGTCTGGGATTGTACTTACAATACAACTATTATCTGCCCTGTGCTTTTAACTTTGCATATTTGCTCCACCAAATGTGTACCCAAAGCACCTGCTGTGCCTGCCGCTCCTGTAGCTATGACAGTGGGGAACAGATTGTGAACAAAAACTTGCCTGCATGGCCAGTCCACTGTTGCCACCACAAGGGTCCAATATCCAGGACTGCCAGAGGTAAGCGTCTGCTAGTGCTACGGTTTAGAAGAATTATCCAAAGACCAGTGTGTCAAAGACTTGGTGGCTAGCCTGTGGTGGTATTGGGAGGTGATGTAGACATTTTTAATAAATGAAACCTAAGGGGAGGCAAAGTCACTGACTTCCATGTTATAGCCTCTGGATAGTCACGTGCCTCAGTTCATGGGCGCACTCCTTGTCCACACGGGTAGCCCTAGTTAGACTCTGTGGGCCACAGAACAAACAGAGAGAGTAGTGGTAATGGGACTCTGGGACTCGTTAATGGGAAGAGGGAACCTAACAGAGGTAAAGGGAAAGAGGAGGTGGAGGGATAAATTTGATCAGTGATTGTCAAAGAATGACTTCTCTCTCTCTCTCTCTCTCTCTCTCTCTCTCTCTCTCTCTCTCTCTCTCTCTCTCTCTCTCTCTCTCTCTCTCTCTCTCTCTCTCTCTCTCTCTCTCTCTCTTTCTCTCTCTCTCTCTCTCCCTCTCTCTCTCTCTCTCTCTCTCTCTCTCTCTTTTTCTGTCTTTCATCCTTGTAGGTAGGTTTTCTCAAGTATTTGGTGACAGTGATAAAAAGATAACAAATACAATGACATACCATTAACAGAGTACAAGTGTGGTTAAGCATTTAGACACTCTTGTGTTTGGCCTCCAATGAGTCTCCCCTCACCCAATTAAGCACTTCTTAAACATATAATATTGTTCAGTTATCTCTTTCACACCGTCTACTCTGCCAGTTCAATCTAGCCAGGGGTAAATATCTACCTATGACTCAAGTGCCAGTACACTCCCCATTTGGTGGCTTTCATTCCTCTCCAACAAAAAAAAAAGTATCAAAGTAAGCTATTTTAAAAGAAAATGCAAGAATCAAAGCATATTCTTTCCAAAATCTAATAACCAAATCATGAGATGACAATGACTTTCTCAGCAATATATATAAAAATAACACAAATTTTAGATTTCCAAACTCCAGCACTTTTCTAAGAACTCTTTGGTTTGAGGAAAAATTTTATGACAAAGTTTAATTTTATACAAATAAGTTATTAATTGTCATTAATTTTGTTTACAGCCAATGTGTACTTTAATAACATGTCTACATTCTTCATATTCCTCTTGGATTTGTGTTTAAAGAGGGAATAAAATATAGATGCAATAAAGCAAGGACTGATGAAGGCTGTCTTATCTAATATGTGTAGCCAGCCACTCTAGTTCATTTGGCTTCTGTGGGCAAGATATGTCTTACTCTATATCTTTGACAGATCAAATCTAGTCCTGGTACTTTGTCAACACTCCCAGTTCAGTGCCATGACTTTGTCATACCTGGAAGATAGTGTTGTGCAGCACTCATCGCCATCCATGAGTGCATCCTTGTTTCTTCCCACTCTCCTGCAATGTTTTCTAACCCTAACCCTGAGGCTTATGGGGGATTATTTACATTTCCCACATTCTGACTGGTTACGGGGCTCCGAAGATACTTCTTCCCACTGCAATGAGAAGTTTTTCTCTAAGCAAGCAGCAACATCAATCTATAGGGATAAATACAATTATTAAAAGGTAAAGGCAATTTGATGGGAACATCATGTCCATTTAGCAAAAGGCTCCCAAACCCATCTGTTTATCAATATAGTTAGCAATTCTGTTGCTCTTACTTTCTCCCTGTGTATTTGATTTAGTGGCTGACATTAGGGCTCTCAGGATAAAGCCCTTCCTTTTGCATTTATAATTAGATAGGTCTTTATTTATCTGATTTATTTCAGGATGTTAAAAGGGATGTTCTTACTTTATTACCTATGCTACAAATTATTTCTATACATTGTTTTAGTTGACACAGATTTTTATGTTTTTCATGAAATTTTTGATCTAACTTTTCTTACAACTTCATCCTCCACCCATAAATTATTTAGAAGTATGATGCTTAATTTCAAACACTTAGATTTTCCTCTGCTCTTAAATTGTAAGCAATTAACAATAAATCATTAAAAGGTTCAGTTTTTAATTCACCATTTTATTACTGGTCTTTTACTCCATGTGGTTTTTATGTTTTAAATTTTCTGTCTCCTTTTGAATTATTTGCTGTTTTCAATGTCTTTTAATTCATTGATGGATAATTTGGTGAAATCTCCACAAGCTATTTTTAATGGTGATTCTGGTGTTTTCAACATGGACACCTCGTCTTCTAGAGCAACTTTGAACCACCCTGCAGTGCAACCTCATCAGTCCTTCCCATATCACGATGTTCTTCATCTAATATGCATTGTATTTATAATACGTCAAAAACCTTACCAGAAATATTCATTTTGCTTTAAGGGAATAAATAGTAGTTTTGTTTACAGGGTAGCACTGGACAACATAGAGGACATATTTAATAAGCATGTGATGACATCTCTGGCTCAAAGCAGGAGCTTATAGTTAGGATAAAGAATCTAAATTACTACTTAAGTTTAGTAGAAAAGTGCTATGAAACTTGTTTGAAATCTGAACACTGTCCATTTCTTACATATCCTTCCCCATGAATTTGTGTAGCCAATCAACACACTGTAAATGAACTTGTTGCTTTTATTGGTTGATAAATAAAGCTGTTTTAGCCAATGGCCAGGTAGAATATACCTAAGTGATAATTCCAAACAAAAATAGAGAAGGAAGGCAGGGTTGAGGAGACAACATGTAGCTGTTGGGGAAGTAAGATGCCAAGGCATCACCAGAAACTTACAACCATATGGTGAGACCCAGATTCATAGAAATGGGATAATTTATCAGAGAGGGAGAGCTTGCTAGTAAGAAGCTTGAGCTATTGGTCAAAAAAATTGTAACTGATATTAAGCCTCAGAGTGGTTATTTCATAAACAGCTGCTGGAAACTCGGTGGATGGAGAGAAAACCAATCCAGTGGGACTGGAAAAGATGGAGTACAGTCTCCCTTCTACATGAACTACTGGCAATATTTGTAGCTACTTACATAGCACCATCAAAAGATGTCTAGGGTTTGAATACTGCAAATGAAATCCAGAGTCTAACTAAGCCATTGTCACTTTTCTGGTGCCATTTTTCTCATCTTTAGACTTTGGGAATTTCACAGATGACATAAGACAGAGTTACTGTGCATTTGTAAATGTACATTAACTTCCAAGATGATGCTTTGTGGCCTGTTCGATGATAGCATTTGCAATGGCCTAAGGAGAGGGTCCAGATAATAAAATTCACCTACACACAATAGGTAAGACAGAAACTGAAAATGCTTACTAATGTCTCAAGGCCAGAACAGTTTACTACATAAATAGGGAAGAGAGATAAGAATTGTCTGTTGAGTCTTTTGAACAGCCAATCCATTCATTCCTGTTACAGCACCCAAGCTTCATTAAATCTACTGAGAAGGATATCTAAAGATCTTCACTGAATGCCAAACAATGGAGATTGGGCAAATGGAAACATATTCATGATCACACACTGAGTCACCAGCAGAATCGAGAGTCAAACGCTTGCTGGAGGCCCTTCAAAGGAGATTCTGGAATATGTTTGGTCTGTTGTTACTTGCTACCCAAATTGGAAATCTTAGTAGAGAATCTAGGAAACATCTAGACATAGTCAAAACATAATGTTAAGCTTTTAATGTATTGAAGAAATTATTTTTGGTTAATTATCAATCAGTTTTACAGTTGTTATTTTGAAATGGAAAGTTTTCTCACACTCATTTTCTCCCCAATACACAAAATAGTATTTTTCCAATTTTAGATTCTTTTTAAAAACATCTTGCTATTTTTGGTTGTGAGCCTAGCCTTTAATGGCTGAGCCATCCTAAATGAGGTAACCCAGTTACAAAAAGACAAACATGGTATGTACTCACTCATATATGAATATTAGACATAGAGCAAAGGGATTACCAGCCTACAATCCACAACCCCAGAGAAACTAGGAAACAAGGATGACCCTAAGAGAGACATACATGGTTCCCCAGAGAAAGGGACAGGGACAGATCTCCTGAGCAAATTGTGATCATGGGGGAAAGGGAGAGGGAGTTAGGAGAAAGAGAAGGAGAGAAGGGGAGGGGGAAAGAGGAATTAGGGAACAGGAAGATTGAGTCAGGGAGAGCAAGAAAAGAGACACCACAATATATTTAAAGAGAAATCTAGCACTAGGGAAATGTCTAGAGATCTACAAGGATGACCCTAACTAACACTCTAAGCAATAGGGGAAGAGGCTATCTTTAATGCCCTTCCCTGATAATGAGATTGATGACTAACTTATATGGCATCCTAGAGCCTTCATCCAGTAACTGATGGAAGCAGAAGCAGAGACCCACAGCTAAGCACTGAGCTGAACTCCTGGAAATCAGTTGCAGAGAGGGGGGAGTGATGAGGAAAGGGGTCAAGACCAGAATGGATAAACCCACAAAAATTGCTGACCTGAATAAGGGGGAGCTCATGGACTCCAGACTGATAGCTAGGAAACCAGCATAGGACCAACCCAGACCTGCTGAATGTGAGTGTCAATTAGGAGGCCTAGGCAGCCCATGGGGTCTCTGGTAATGGAACAGTATTTATCCCTAGTATACAAACGGACATTGGGAGACCATTCCCCATAGAGGGATACTCTCCCAGCCTAGACACACACCGGAGGGCCTAGGTTATGTCCTGCCCCAAATGATGTGACAGGCTTTGAAGATTCCCCCATGTTGGCCTCACCCTCCCTAGGTGAGGGATGGGATGGGGAGTTGGTGGGGGGCATGGGAGGATGGTTGGGAGAGAAACCTGAGGTTGATAGGTAAAATAAAATTGTTTCTAATTTAAATTAAAGAACTGCTTTTGACTATACAGTGAGATCATTCAATTCACCAAGACTCTTGTCAAGGCTGACCACCTGGGTTCAGAGCCCCAAGAATGGAGACAGGCAAGAATAGGGATAGCTTAGTTCTGTAGGACCCTATTTGGTTTGGATTATGCACACTCCTTGTAATAGTTCTCTTTGCAGCCTATATCTTTCATTTGCATGTACTCTGCATATACTCATTTCTTCAAACGATGTATCTAGCTATAGTGATAGTGATTCATTTAGTCAAAATAGCTCTTATATCCTAAGAAGCTAGAATTTTTGCTGGACCTCACCAGGAAATAATGCACCTGGAGGTTACTTAAGACATAGTGTGATAATTTGCTGTCTGCTAAGTCTATTTATTTGACCTACCTCCTTTGAGAATAACATTAATGTCTTGGGTTTCTCAAGTAATTACCTTTTGCAACCTAAACTAATTTGTAGCTTTAATCTCGTTATGTATTCCTTAATTTATTTAATTATTTAATCTCTTTATGTCTGGGTCAGGGGCCCAGACAGCAATACATGTTATGTGTTTATGTATATATTTCATGATAATAATGAATGAACAGGTCAAAAGCCATCATATACAACAAACATCCACCATAAATACTGAACTTGGCATAAAAAAAACAAAACAAAAAACATAAAACGATCTTGCTAAAGAAGGTTGCATGCTACAGGACTGCCTTGTAAAGTCTGAATCTGAAGTTCATACAACCTTTTCATGTAGAGAAGTTGAAAAAGCCTTGAATGGTCTTGCTTATTAATATTCCACCCAGATCTGTTCCCAGGGAGATTGCCTGGCCTGTCCATACTGCGTATCAACCAACACAGTTATAATGCCAGTTGGTCACTTGAAGATGAGCTTTTCCTGTACTAGCCCATGGTGTTATTCAAGCAAGCTACTTGTATTTTTATAGGCACAAGAGGTCACATTACCCTTATATTATAAGACTGTCTCTCTTTTACTGTGTTACTGAGTGCATCCCTTGTATGTCGGAGTGACATATAACATCTCCTTGTTGGATAAGTAGATGAGAGCTAGGAAACCCTGCTAATATTCTCTGTCCAGTGCTGGCCTAGTTTTGAGCACTGCCCTCACCTTGGAATAGAAACCTTTCTTTCTTGAATAAATGGGAGTTTATTAAGGAAAGCTCACCAAAGGATAGTGCATATTAAATATGATCATGTGACCATTCCAGAGAGTCAAAGACTCTCCATAGCTTGCCAACAAAAAACTAGTCTCTTATTTCATTAATGCCACTAAAAGAAAGCAGAGATGAATGAAAGACTTCAGGAACTCATGATTCCTGAACTACCTGACTCCTAATAGGGAAAGGAGAAACACAAGGCTGCAATTCAAGCTGTTACCTTGAAAGGGAATACAGGACTACAGACAGAAGCATAGACTCAGCAGTCTTCTTAACTGGGTTCCCATAGTTCCAACTGTTCCCATTTAAAGTAGTCATGGCCTTGGGGAAGTGAGCAAACATCTGTGACTCATCATCATCTTTATAATAAGGAAATTGTTGTGTTACTAACATTTGTAAATGCTCTGAGGACCCTCTCAGTTTAACTGGTACTGCATTTAGTGACTATTTGCTTTTTGCTAAGTACTCCTCTCTTGACAATGTCAGTACTGTCATTAGGAGTAATGCTGAAAATAAAATGGCCAAATGTGATGTGATGAACTTTATAAAATTGGCCAGGCTTAGGCTAAATGAGGTTAAAATATAGACAAATTTCATGGTAAGCTTTGGTCATTTTTATATCCTCAGTGTCCACTGCTTAAAAAGAGAAATTCTGTACTGCTTAATGGTTACTGATTTGTGACCCCAGTGGAATGTAGCATTAATAGTTGTTCCCTGGTCTACCATTTGTGATTGTATCAGTATTTAGCTATGTCAATGACAAAGAGCCAACATTTACATATCACCTAATCAAAGACAGGGCATGTAGACTCAAAAGGTGGTTCCAGTTATTTTTCTCATTGCTATGATGAGATACCTGACAAAAGAATTCAAAGAAGGGATGGTGCATCAAGGCTCAGAGTTCAAGGGTTCATTGCACCATGACTGAAAAAACATGACGGCAGGAGCTTGAAGCAGCTAATAATAGAGGTGAAGGCTATTACTAAGTTCACTATCTCCTTTTGATTCACTCAGAAACCCCAGCACATGGAATGCTACCACCTATATTTAGTGTGAGTCTTCTCAACCTCAGACAACTTAGTCCCAAAACACCTTTGCAGACATGCCCAAATAATCACCTGTTAATATGAATAATTTTAGATGAAAATGGCTTGAACACCCAGCAAATATGAAAATAATCCATCAATTCATTCATTGAAATGTCCAAGAGAATTAGCAAGTTAGGTGTTCTATCAAGTTCGCAGATTGGGGCACATTATCAGGTATTATCCCCTGTAGGTATTGCTAAACTCTCATTTTGTCTGATTAAAATCTCTCCTATATAATAAGACAGCCCAGTATAAGAAAGCCTTGTATCTTCCATAGTTTATGACCATTCTATGTGATGTCCCTTCTCTGCTTTGGGCCATCAGTCATTTCTGAACAGATATTAGGATGTTGAGTTAGGCTTTGAGCGCCAGGCAGTTGGGTCACTAACCAACACTGATCAAAGTATGGTCAGAGTATGGAATTACATGAGAAAAATCTTTTGGGACAAGGGCAAGTAGGGAAAAATGATTTGCCCATGGATGACATGATTATCCATGTAGAAACAATCTGCCAGTATCTTCTCTTCTCATAAACAGAATCTTTTGTGAGGCTTATACTCTTATTCCAGAAAGCAGCTGTCAAAGAAGATTGACAGTGTTATATGGGACACATCTTGGAATGCTTTTCTTAAAACCCCTGGGCAAGCTTATGTCTTGCTCCCTAGAACTACATCTGATACTGTAAAATCTATAAATAGAAGTCGTTCAAAGCTGGAAGTGAGTCTGTTAAAAGCTCAGACTTGTGGAAATCCAACAGATAACTCTACTCAGAGACCTATTGATTATGGCATGACCAGCTGAGGGTAAGAATTTCTTGTTGGGTATGCTTCAAGATCACCAAGGGTATACCCAGTCCTCATTCAAGTCCACTGCACCAGCCATAACCCTGAACCAATTACATAGCTATTCTTTGCTATGCTGGAGGTTTACATTGTTTGCACATTTGGTCTTGGTAAAATCAATTGTTTATAGGACTATACCTGTGCGTGAAAATCTTGAGCATTTAATTGCTAGGTCATCAAGAAATCCCTGAAGCCTCCAGTTAACAGGCTTTGGCCCACAATCCTGGAACAAGTGGCACTAAGTTGGGCTGACATTGCAAATGTGAATCCGAGCATGTACATTCGGAGATGAAGTATATAAAATAGCAATAAAATGTTTTGTACAATAACTGCTCGATGGATCCCCACTCTTTTTCCATTTTTTTCTTAACAGTGTAAAAGCTCTCTATATTTGGAACAACTGCTTTGGACAACTGTAAAGTGAGAAAAAGGGAACAAAAAGTAATGTTGCTTCTGGTCCCTTACATATGGGAGCTGAAAGCTTAGCTTTGCAGAAGTCAAGTGTAGAAAAGCTAGTGGTGACCAGAAGGGTGCAGAATGGGCTTTATGCAGACTGGATAAGAGATATGAAAAACACATATCATCGGAGGCTAAGTGTCCTAATTCCATAGTACAGTGCAATGGAAAAAAGTCTACAGCACCATATTCACCACATTGTACAATTTACTTTTTAAACTATCGATAAGGAATTTGGCGATTTGGAACACAATGAAATAATTAATGATATAGAAACCCTAAATATCCCTGATCTAATATTTATGCATTATGTAGAAATTATGACACCATAGTTCATAAATAGGTATCATTTTCAGAACCTTTAAAAGTTTTCTTGAGTAGCATACTGAAATGATGGAGCATTTGCCTAGCATTGCTGTGTCTCTAGTATCATAGAAACACTTCTTAAATTGAAATTTAAGGCAAGACAGGCTAGTTGAAGCCACAGCTGTGGAAACAGTAGGGAAAACCTGAAATAAAAAGGGCTGTAAAAGAGTGACACTATCACTTTAACCAGTTCGAAAGATGGTTCTGTCAGTGTGAATGACCTGGACTGAATTACTAGAGGAGGCCCCTTCTGCCCCATGTATCTCTCTTAGATGGAAGAAGAGAGAAGGTAAAACACTCTCAGAACATCTAAGAAGAACTGCACCAGTTGTGGGGAATTAAGTAACTTGAGGTGTAAGGTAGACAAAGGATAAGAAGACTGGCCAGAAGCAATCCTAGAGTCCAGGATCTTTTAGCCTCCTTAGTGAGTAGCCTCATTTCACAGCAGTATAACCTATCAAATTCTCAGACAGTTTTATCCACTTTTCTTTCAAATCATTTTTTAATTTTAAAACAATCTTTTCCCAGTTTATGTACTAATCACAGTCCCCACTCCCACCTCCTGCTCCCTGCATGCCACCCCTCATTCACTCCTCAGAGAGAGCAAGGCTTCTCATGGGGAGTCATCAAAGTCTGGCACATCACTCATCACTCTGAGGCAGGACCCAGGAGCTCCTCCCCACTATATCTAGGCTGAGCAAGGTATCCTTCCAAATGGAATGGGCTCTAAAAACCCAGTTTATGCACTAGGGATAAATCCTGGTCCCACTGCCAGAGGCCCCAAGACTGCCCAAGCCATACAACTGTCACCCACATTCAGAGGGCCTAGTTTGGTCCTATGCAGGTTCCCTTGATGATGACAGCCTGGAGTCAGTGCGTTTCCATAAGCCCAGTTTAGCTGTTTCTGTGGGTATCCCCAAAATAGTCTTGACCCCCTTTGCTTATATTATTGCTCCCCACTCTCTTCAACTGGACTCTGGGAGCTCTGCCCAGTCCTTAGCTGTGGATCTCTGCATGTGCTTCCATCAGATACTGGATGAAAATTCTATGTTGGTAATTAAGGTAGTCATCAAACTGATTATAGTAGAAGGCCAGTCAGGGTCTTAGCTGGGGTCATCCTTGTGGATTCCTTGGAATTTCCCTATTGCCAGATTTCTCCATAACTCCACAATGGCTCCTTTAATCAAAATACCGCTTTCCTTGATCTTCCTTTATGTGTTTCCCACATCTTAACCATCCATTCCTCATGTTCTCTTTATCCATTCTTTAGTTGAGGGTCATCTAGGTAGTTTCCAGGTTCTGGCTATTATAAATAATGCTGCTATGGACACAGTTGAAAAAAAATGATCTTATAGTATGAGTATATATCCTTTGGGTATATGCCCAAGATTGGTATTCCTGGGTCTTAAGGTAGATTGTTTCTCAATTTTCTGAGAAACTGCCATACTGATTTCCAAAGTGGCTGTACACGTTTGCACTCCCACAAATAATGGAGGAGTGTTCCCCTTACTCCACATCCTCCCCAGCATAAACTGTCATTGGTGTTTTTGATCTTAGCCATTCTGATGGGTGTATGATGGTATATCAGAGTTGTTTTGATTTGAATTTCCCTGATCCTAAGGATGATGAGAAATTCCTTAAGTGTCTTTTTGCCGTTTGAGATTTTTGTATTGAGAATTCTGTTTAGATCTGTACTGCATGGATTATTTGGTATTTTGATGTCTAGTTTCTTGAGTTCTTTATTTATTTTGGGTATCAGTTCTCTGTCCAATGTGGGATTGGTGAAGATCTTTTCCCGTCATATAGGATGCATTTTGTCTTGTTATCTATATCCTTTGCCTTACAGAAGCTTCTCAGTTTCAGGAGGTACCATTTCATAATTGTTGCTCTACTGATGTTATAATTAGGAAGTGGTCTTCTGTGCCTATGAATTCAACCTAATTCCCACTTTTGCTGTACGGTTCAGTGTAGCTAGATTTATATTGAAGTCTTTGATCCATTTGGAATTGAGTTTTTTGAAAGGGAATAGATAAGGGTCTATTTGCAAATCTTCTACGTGTTGACATCCACTTATGCCAGCACCATTTGTTGAAGATGCTTTTTTTTCCATTGTATAATTTTAGCTTTTTTGTCAAAAATCAGGTGTTTATAGGTCTTTGATTCTATTCCACTAGTATTATGCCAATACCAAGATGTTTTCATTACTATAGCTCTACAGTAGAGCTTACAGTCAGGGATGGTGGAAATTTTACATAATATAATTTTCAAATCAAATAAATATTTCACTTTTTGAATGAGGATGGTGTTAATAGGAAATTCAATTAATATAACCTTTAGTGATGTCTACAATATAAATTCAGTGACTACAGAGTAAAGAAGGCATCCTAGGTTAAATTATTGGGGAAAGGCAGAGAAAGGAAGTAATTGGGAAGAGGAACTGTTTAGAAGGTATTAACGACATTTGAAATGTTCCAGGAGGCTTTTCAAATGGGTCATTATTTGGGAATTCCCTGCTTTGAAGTAGGAGACTTAAATCCTTCCCATGCCTATTTCAAGTCCTTGTATTTGAATTACCTTACTGGAAGAGAGTTCAGGCTTGGCTGGCTAAATTTCTTCTACCAAAGCCATTTGTTGAAGATCAAACAAACAGAGACATGCAGACACCAGTATTCGAGTAGGTAAGTGAATGAGTATTTTACTTCTGAAAGATGAGCCTGTGTGGTTCTGCATTATATCCACTGCAGATGTAAGAACATGGTTCAGGAGATACATTACACCATTTCTATGTTGTTTCAATCTCCTATTAATATTATTAAATGAGCTTGGATGATCCCAGAAAGATACTCAGAACTCATCACTGTACCCAGGGGTCCCAGTTGGTGAAATTATGTAAAAGAATTAAGTAAAAGCAATGATTAGTGGAGAGCAAGTAAGTTGTCATCATTCCATGATGTTGTGCCTCAGCTCTACTTTGCTCTGTCTTATTTCCTCATGGTATTCAGATGTGAACTTCAAAGGTACTCTCATATGAACTTCCTACCTGCAAACAGTCCTCTCCCACTTTCTCCTCCTGGAAAAGTGAACTTGCAACAGTTGAAATTGGACAAGTCTTGGTGAGGTGAGTCTGAATTGAGATTTGGGAACTGGAGCACAGCTCTTTTGTGTATGATGATAGATTGCACCCTTCTGGATATGATTTATAGGCAACTCATGACTCTGGGTAAGACCTTTAGTGGCATACTAACTGAAGGAATGCTTTAGCAATAATGTGTCAAAAGGGTAGAACGAGAAAAAATGTAACTATAGGAACAATGGATGTGGTTGGAGGAAATAAATGCTTTGGAGATGCTAAGAGAGATTAATGACTAATTAAAGGTACAGAGTGAGATCAAGATACATTTTGACAACTGAAAAAGAAACTCTCATCTATAGTTGTAGGAATAGTCTGAGAACAAATCTGAGATGTAACCATCTGAGTAGGGAGTTCCCAGTATAGAATATAGAATCTTCATGTATAAATACAAATAATATATATATATTATATATATATATATTGAATTTTTATTTCTGTATTTTGAAATAGTGTTTCTCTGTGTAGCCTTAGATGTCCTGGAACTTGCTCTGTAGGCTAGCCTGGCCTCAAATTCACAGACCTGCCTGCCTCTGGCTCCCAAATGCTGGAATTAAAGACATGTACTGCCATCACCCTGCTTATATACTGGGTCTTAATTGTGACAGAAATAATCCTTCCCCAAAAGAAAGAAGGAAGGAGAAAGGAAGGAGGAAAGGAAGGAAGGATAAAAATCCCCAGGTTCAGAAAGACCCTATGAATAGGATGGAGAAATATGTGTTTTTGCATTCACAATGCTAGAATTTTTAATTTCACATAATGTACAGAGCCTGTGAAAGTGACAAACCTTTATTGCATCAAGATATAATGTTCCCTTCTTTCATTAGGACTATGCAGTCCTCTGCCTTTCAGACCAGGGTGGATCTCCATCAGGATCTGCTCCCTGGTTCACCTCTAGCCACCGGGCCAATGCCTGTAATACAGCTTCCATACTGCCTACCTGGGAAATTGCAGCACTTGCGAGGAGAAGGGGATTTGCTACAGAATGTAGTCAGCATGGCCCATTAGAGTTGGGAGTCTATATAAGGGCGGAATTCGGAAAGCACTAAAATAAGTGGAGCAAAATATGAGTTTGGATAAAGAGAGCTTAGGAAAGTGAGAATGCTGCAGGCATTCAGGAGACAGCACTCTGGCTCAGCTACTGATGGTGATTTTAACAAACTGTAAGGTGTCTTTTAGAAGCCCGGGGAAATCAATGACCCACAGGAGCTTAAATAGAAACAATAGGACAAGAATTGTTGTTATAGACTATATAAGACATGGTATATGCTATAGTAATGTTTGAGGCTTCCTCAATCATTGGTCCTTTTTTCAGCCAATCGTTTAAGGACAAATTAAATAAGTCAAAAAAATTAAATTTTTCTTGCATTATCTTGTCCCTGGTATCTTGTTTAAGTAGCAGGGTGTGTCTAAGTCACAAAGTTGAGTCTGTCCATGCACAGTGTGATCTAACACCTCAGTGTTAGGCTCTTAGCACTGGAAGCTTACAGAGCACCCCAGTTTTAAAGGGACCCTATTTTGAGATTTTAGCTTAGTTTAGTTTTACTCTGTGTTTCATTTTCTCTGTGTGAGAAGGAATGGAGTACAAATGAATACAATTCCCTCTGGTCAAAAAAGAGAAAGATGTCATTCATGTTCTCTGGAGCTGGAGTTATAGCCCCTTGTGAGCCAGCTGACATGGGTGTTAGGAGCCATAATGGGGCCCTTTGCAGGAGCAGTGTGTGCTCTCAAGGACTGAGCCATCTTGCTTGACTCCCATCCAATTTTTTTTTCCTGTTTTAATTCCTTGGGAATTTCACATCACTAATTCCAATCCTACTCATTTCCCTTTCATATCTGTTCCTCAACCCCATAGTGCCCCACAAAGAAAATTTAAAAGAATATTAATTAAAAACAAAACAAATAAAAAAATTCTCTTTGTTCCTCCATCTTTCCCACCTCTCCATCACCTCTTTATTACTCTTCGTGGCATTCCGAGGTGTGGTGTGTCACACAGTATATTCTTTTGAACATTCAGATTTACATTCAAATGTTGCATTGAGTTGTTGGTCTGGTTCAACACCATCAATACTGGATCCTCACTGAAATTCCTCTTGGATATCCCACCATTTTCCAAGTCATGGAGATTCCAGGCCATGTTTTTCAGGACCAGTCCCTTCACACATTCTCTGAGGTCATAAATGGGGTAGATGTTGGGGTGGGGCAACTCAAATCCCTGGATGTTGGTCTGGGTTGTAGCTTATTTGTTCATTCTGGGCTGTTGGCACACCTCAAGTGTGTGTGGGGGGATTAGCTTTTCTAGGCCCATGTCATTGGCCAGCTCTCCCAAGTGTGTGTGGGGGGGCAGCTCTTTTATAAGGGGTAGTACCAGTTTTCCCAAGGCCATAGGAGCTTACATAGAAAGGGTAGAAAAAGAATTGTTGTTATAGGCTGTATATACAGAACAGCTGGGGTCTGGAGAACTGAATGGATCCTGACACAACAGTGATGGAACATCTACAAGGGTTCTTGGTGCTTGCTGGGGAAGAAAAACAAGGGAAAGAGGTGGTGGGGACAATAGAAATGGCTGGTTTGATTTGAAGACTGGATGAAGGAGCTGGTCAGATGAGGGAGAAAGGGGAGCCAGTTCCTATGGGGACAGAGATGAGGAGATGAGGGAGACAGAAAGAGGAGCTGGTACCTATGGATAGTTTAGAAGCCTGGGAACCCTTGTCTTGTTATGATGTCATCTTTGACTATTGCTACATTCCCAGTATCGTCCCCATCTTTTATATTAATAGAAGTGTTGTGACTTAAATAGCCCAACTCTGTCAGCATGAAGTATCTGTGCATGCAGACATGTGCACTTCTCCCAGTCAATACACAGAAAATAAGAATCAACAGAAGCTGTAAAAATATTGTGCAAAAGGATTCATGCAATTGCTATCTCTAAACATAACCCGATAAGCTCTCAGAACTGACTTCTTTTTAAAACTCCCAGTCATTATTCCAAACTGATTCACTTAATTAGAAAACATAAATAAAGTTAAGAAAAGTAGGATGTGAGTTAGGCAGTGGTGGTGCATGCCTTTAATCCCAGCACTAAGGAGGCAGAGGTAGACGCATCTTCATTAGTTCAAGGCCAACATGGTCTACAAAGTGAGTTCCAGAACAGCCAACTCTGTTACACAGAGAAACCTCACCATGAAAAAACAAAATAAAGAAACAAATAAAGGAAAGACGGAAAAAGGGGAATGTGAACAATATTTTGAGGTGAGCCCAAGCTATAGAATGCAGTAACATGTCATTTGGAGGACATTGTCAAGAAAACATTCACATCAGATTTCTATACTTTATACCGCTACATCCTTTCTTCAATCAGTGCAGTCCTCCATAATTTAAGGCACTGAAAAAAAGACATTCTTTTATCAAGCTGATAAACCAAAGAAAAACCCACTGACAGAGATTATAACAGTGTGAGGAACAGGACAGGGAGATCAGAACAGAGGAAATAGCATGTTAATGACATTCAATATTCTCCCTGTGTCGAGTCATCAGCATTTTTATTGCTACTATTTCTCAGCATACACTATTAGAATTTATTGAGTCAATCTGTCTCCATCACCTGTGATATAATATATTTTATTCAATAAGGTATGGAATAATATTTATCTTTCAACTCCAATGACTGGCTTTCAGGACAATAACTGCACATCAGCCAAGCATTACAAGAGTAGGAGAGATTGTACATTTTAATATCTGACCAGAGGGTTGTCATTTTAGCATCTCTGCATTTGATGTAAAGAAAGGCCCAGATGTCAATCCTAGAAAGTACTCATATTCAACAGTTGTGGGAAAATAATGGCATTCAACCACATTTAAAGCTCATGCAAGATAAAGCATATTGCAGGAATCTGTGGAAGAAGACGTTCTGAAATTTATCCTATGACATGGTTACAGTAGGTTCTCTACATCAGAAACCAAGTTTTAATTCATGGTTAAGGTCCCTCATCTCATAAGAACATAGAAAGGAAAGATAGTTTGTTTTATTGTTATGCCATAAGAAATCCTCATTTAAAAATTGAGAGATGTGAGTCTACAAGATGTATTCTCAAGGTGTACGTCTGAATCAGGTACATCGATGCTACCCAGTGAGCTAAACTTGCCAGGCTGGCCACTTAGAAGAACTCAGCTGGTCAAAGTTGTGTGGCTCTTCAGAAGGCAGACAGGTTTTAATAATACATGCAATCGAATTGACTGCATTCTCAACTTCCTGGACCGGTTCAGCCCTCTGTTAATTAATCTACGTGATGTTGAACAATGTTGAAAATCAACTCTTTTCCCCCCACCTTATGTTTTGATAAATATGTAATTCCTGTCCACTTTGTTCCAGTTTTCCCCTCAGAAGTTTCATGTCAATGTGTGACAAAGAGCTGTCACAACCTTGACAAGATGGAGGTGGTATATGGTGATGTCACCTCAGAAATGAAGGGGTGTAGAGCCCCTGCTGGTAAAAAGCACTAATTCATCAGCCCCTAGCCTCGCTCACCAGGACATTCTTTCTCCCTGCCACAGAACATGGCCCACACAGAAGCTACGTCCTTTCAACCAGTTTACTGCTTGATTGCCTCAACTGCTTTCAACCTGCATGAAGAGGTCAGGCAGCAAGTAAAACAGAGACCCCTGACCCTCAGCAAGGGAATGCCCACTCAGCATGTGTCATGTTGGCAGCACCGTGTGTATCCAGATCTGCCATCTTCACAGCTCCTTCTCCTTTTTCTTTTCTCTTGTCCTTAGTTCCTCACTCATACAAATGTTTAAAGTTGGCTTCTTTTGTCACAACTTGAATGATATGCATGCTTATTTATTTATTTATTTCATTCATTCACTCATTGTCAGTCTTACAAATTGTCAGAAAATGGATAAAAGCTTGCCTGTTCAAGCCACTGTATTTGAATTCAAAATGCAGTCAAATTACAATAAATAGTTGCTCGATCTGAAATCAACTCACTTCTGTGAGCTGCAGTCTCTGTGTCACTCACTCCAGCTATCACTGGGCCATGATAAAGGTAAATGAAATAATACATGGGCTGTCTCTGTGCCATGCTCATAGTACGTACTTTGGCTTTCTGTGGAAATTAAAATGAAACAACTATTGCATTGTTGCATTATCGGACATTGTGGACAACCTTGCACTCACTTCTCAAAAGAAAATAGAGTAGGGATCGTGTTTCTTGTTGGTTCATTTATTTACTTATTACTGCACAGGAAGCAGGGGCCAGGAAGAAGGAAGCCTGGCTAGGAGAGATCATGCTTTAACCCTGTGGGGAATCGGGGAATCGCTCTAAGTGTGTTTTGCATATCTTACATATATCTCCTTAGTGTCCCTGTTTTAAAAGCACATCTTGTCTTTACTTTGGCACAACACTAAACAGTAACAATAGGATTAAAAGGAGTGTATCTGGTTTAAGATTTGTTGTGAAGCTTTAGCAAAACCAAAAGAGGGTGTTGTATTCTGAGCTTAGCCGGAGAGAGCTTGGCACAGGAAACCTCAGCCTCAAATCCTTGGCTGTGTTCCCTAGACTTGAGGTTGCCTGTGGTGTGTGCGCGCCTTTGTCTATTGGTGCTAAGGAGGAGGTGCTGGGAAAGAGATGAGACTGTGGAAGGGTGGCATGAGTGGGGCCATCTGACAGAGATGGGTAGCTTTGAATCAGATTCCAATTATTTTTCCTCTGTGTTCTGATTGCAAAACTGGGTTGAGTTGTTTGCAAATGTTGTTCCTATCAACCAAAGCAGATCTCACTTGGCACACATCTTTCAACCACAAGACACTTGACTTCTTCATGGATTAGAGAGAAGAATTTGTATCTCATGGAAATAAGATTAGAACATATATATTATTTATATATACTACTTAGAATGAAGTATATACAGCCGTCACAGTTCATTAACCAGTACATGGGAGTTTATCATTTTAGTTTTATACATGGCTCTTTATCTTACATCCACAGAAGAGTATTCTTGGTATAGTCACAAAATAGAATCCATTCCCCCTGAACAATGTAAAAGTCACCTTGAGCCTTAGGCATTCCTTGGAGAACTTATTTCAGAGTGTCTCTCCCACTCAATATAGCTGCCATCTCTTGGATCAGATGTCCATGTTCAATCCCTATGGTGTTCTGAACACCACATGGCACTATCATTTCATAAATGATGATGAAGGACCCAGTGCAGTAGAAAGATCAAAGTTGCCTGCAAACCTCTGACAGAATAGTATTTCATTAAATTTTTACTTGGTTTATTGCAAATCTAATAAATACCAGGTAGGCCGTGGGATGTTGAAGGAAATACAATGAAGAGAGTTGCTAAATTCAGAGCTCCTGTGCCAATGATAGAAACAAAGACAGTCTCAAATACCAGCATACAGTGGTAGCTGCTACAGGTATAATTCTCAGAAGGAAAGCCAGGCAATGGTATAGCAGAGAAATGGAAAAAGAAGCAGGTGCTATAGTGCCCATCAAAAATGCCCTTGCTGAGCATGTGAGACAACTGGGCAGAGAGGAGAAGGACCAGGAATGGCTGGGTGGGGAAAGAATATTTATTTGAAATGAAAAGCTATCATCTTGGTTTCTAAATGATTCATTCAAGGTGCAGTGTGGCTCTAGATAGAGAGACAGTGTAAGAGGAGGAAAGCAGTGTGGCTCTAGATAGAGAGACAGTGTAAGAGGAGGAAAGTCAGTGGGGTAGAACCTGGGCTATAGAGGAAGCCATGAAACAAAGAACATCTGCTCTTGTTTGGGACTTTATCCTGAGTATAATTGCAGGTCAATGATGACTTTGAACCTGAGGGCTCTGTTACCTGTGCCATACCTTACCAGAGTCATCCTGACCATTCCATGTAGAATTGACCTTGAGTGAGAACTGGTGTATAAAACTCTATCTTAGCCCTTGTCTGCACACTGCAGTGTGATTTTTAAGAAGAACCCAAGACGTGCTCACACCGTTCACTCTTCTCTAGGGAGCCGGCTCAACACAAAGCACCATCTTTTAGTCTTAGAGTTTCCATGCACAGGATGGAAGGAAGGCTATCTACTCCAGGACTATTGTGAGAATGTGATGAACACGTGTGCAATGTGTGGGGCCTTGCCAGAAAATTACAAGCATTCTACGGTGTCAAATCTGCCTTGCTCCTCAATTGGAGACTCTTGAGCCTGTGTCATGAACAAGAACCTCAGTCACTAAAATGCTATGGTGCTCCACTCCTACCCTGGCAGGACTCACAGTCCAGCAGGAATGGAAGGGTTAATGAGTATCAGTACAGAAGACTGATAGTGAACCTTAGTGGTCACCAAGTGCCAAGGGAATGGGGCAGTTGTATCTGGAAATAAATCGCCTTGGAGAAATGTGGTGGCTCCAAACTGTGGGTGTTCTAAGATAACAGGGAAGATATTTTTTCTTTAGCCTTCATGGAGTGTGACCTTGGTCCTAGTGGAGAGTTTCTTTAGTTAGAAAACGTCCCTCTCCATTTTTTCCAGTCAAACAAATGTCCTGGTGTCACTCAGGTGACACAGATACACATCTCCATCACTGATGTTTATCATTGGAATAAACAATCTGTAAGTCTTTTGGTTACATATGAAGGAATTGCATTATGGGGATTGAATGGTAGAGCAGATAAACAATAGAGAAAGTCTTAAAGCAGGTGGGTGAAAGAAGAGTAGTCATTGCCCAATGCCAGAAACCAGATTGTAATGAGCTGCAGTGGATCAGACAGAGCCATGGGGCATTACAGCAACTTCTAAAAAAGACATTTATCCTTTACAAAATTGTCAGTGATGAGAAGTACCAAAAGATTCTTGAGTTTCTTAGACGAGTATTACCCATGATTGAGTTAAAATCATTACGGCAGTTCTTTTTAACACAAACTTTAATAGGCCCCAAGCTTTGGGGCTGTCACCTACTTCCTAATAGATATCTAAAAACCCAAATTTCTAACTTTATTTGTTAATAAATCTTAGTAAAGCATGAATTATAAAGAACTGTAATGTCTTGGCTAAAAGAAATCAATAATGCTTTAAAACACAAGTGCATTAATATTAAAGAATATTCCCATTTTCCATTATATTGAAAAAGAAAGAAGATGATAACCATATCAATGCATGACAGCTATTGAACTAACATGATGTTAAATGCATTGTCTAAAAAATTAAAGTACCCCATACAAATCAGGCATTATTTATTTATTTATTTATTTATTCCCTCTCCCTTAAGCCATCCTCCCCCACATACACACACATGTTTTCCAAAGACTACCTGACACAGATTATAAAATATGCATGCAACAAACTAAGATAAAAATAGATAAAGAAAAGGATCAGAGAGACATGTCTGATTGTTAAACATAGCATGCCCTATAAACAACAAAGGAAACAGTTAATGCATGGTGCTGTTTTGTCATTGTTACTTTTGTCCTATAGCTGGAAAGTGGGATAAATGTATGACTGTCAAGCTATCTGGGATACTTGCCCAAGCAGTTTGTTTCAGAAATAATTAATATTCAACAACTATCAAGTAACTTGATATTACTGAATGCCTTGGAAAACAGTTGCCCACTGTTTAGGCCATTTACACATAGTATTTTTATGATTGTGTGTCAAAATTGCAATAGCATAAGACAATCACAAAGTACCTGTTATTCTCTATGTGTTTCAATCCAAATAGACCCATATATGTTCACACATATTCACTTTGCTTGAACATCAACATATACTTGTGTTTCAATATACATGTCGACATGTTTTATGGGAGGAGACAGAATGTTCCTGAAGCAACTGTGGGAGGAGACTATCACATTTCTTGTGTGCAGGGCAGCACCAGTGAAAGATGACTACACAAGAGAGCCCTGACTAAAAGTGACAGGCAGCTGGCCCTCACCTGTGACCACACCCAGAAGGAACTGTAATAAGTCTTGAATTCCTTCCAGGAAAAGGAGCAGTGGGAAGGTAGTCACATTCTGCGGGGACAGTAACTACTCAAATTCAGATCATGTTATTAATTTACACAAGAAGCAAATTTGGGAAGTGACCCAATGCTAGCTCACTCCTCGGTCATATCAAACAGCCTAGTAGTGAGAAGTCCCTCAAGAGAACAACGAACCATTTTTCAAGGCATTTTAGAGTGTCTGTGGGAATTTTTAGTTGTTCTCTGTGCCTTTCTTTCACTTACACATACACTGTGGTGCTTTCCCTTCCCTTTTCCATGAGGTCTTTGAGGGAGTACCTTTCACTAACAAACCATGAATATAAAATATGAAACTGAGATCGCCTACCACAGAGAAGAAGCCAAACATCACTAAAAAGGATTAGTTTCTTTCACTGTCTAGAAATTTTTCATGGAAGACCTTGGCTGGCCTTTTGATATAAAAACATCCTAACAAGTATTACACAGGAGTTTTAAATTAGAACTTGCTGTCACTGAGACAGTTGTAAACTGTTAAATATGTCCTTTCTATGCTAAGCTCCTGTGAAGTGTGTGCAGAGCCGTGGCTGGGACCCTCTTTCTGACAGGCAGCAGGGTGAGATCACAGCTGAAAGCTGCATGCACTGGTGTGCAGGTGACCTCTTGTATGTGACTGCACATGTGTGTGAGCAAGCACATACGCATGTTGGGGGGGGGCAGAAGCAGTATATCTTCCCTGTTTCTCCAATTATATTCTCCTCGTCCTCTTCACTGAAAACTTCCAACAGACAGAAATGGGTGCTGCACAATTAATGATATCTAAAATTCGGAGATTGAATTTCAATCTTAATTGTTGGTATGCAAGTAAGTGCGTGCATGCCTCTGTGTGTGTGTGTGTGTGTGTGTGTGTGTGTGTGTGTGTGTGTGTGTATTTGGAGGTCAAAGGACAACGTTGTGTGTCATTTCTCAAGCACTATGTACCTTTGTTTCCTGAAACAATGGGATCTGAGGTTCACCAAGAAACTATCTAGGCTGTTGAGCTAACCCCACTGACCTGCCTCTCTCCAACTCCTCAGCATTGGATTGTACGTATGCAGCCACCATTGTTGGCTATTTTACATGAATTCTGGTGATCATACCAGGTCCTTATGTTTGCAAAGCAAGTACTTTACTCATTAAAGTATCATATCCACAATCCACAAACCTTAATTTCCACTGAGCTCTGCCCCTTGATCATTGCTGCAAGGCGTGAACTAGCTAGGACAAAACAGGAGAGCTCACCCTGGTGGTGAGGACAGGGGAGAGCTGGCGAGCTGACGAACCCTGCAACTACCCAGGCCCAGAACCAGGGTTATGAATTGGCTCACCCAAACATCCACCCTATCTATGGAGCATGTGAAGGGACAGTTCCTGCAGACCCAAAGCTGCGGGATCTCCAAGACGCAGGACAACTGCAAGATAGCCAAGAGTAGTTCCAGTGAGGGCCCAACATTGATTGTGTAATAGAAACCAGAGGCCTTGAACCAGACCAATGACACTTTGGAATGAACGCTTGCAAGTAAAGACATGGATAAAAGGGTTACTGTGTGACTCACTGTGTCACATTACAGCTTCCACAATGACATTGAGATTGATTTTTTTTCCTCTCTTAAGTTCTATTTTATTGGGAGGGGGTGTTGCAAGGGTAGAGGGTAGATATGAAGGGATGGGGGAATGAGTGGGATGAAGATAGATGATGTGAAAGACACAAGAAATAAATAAAAATGAATGTTTAAAAATTGCGTTTTCTGAAATAGCAAGAACTTTAAGAGTGCAATTTATACTATTTCGGTATCTTCCATAAGTTAGAGCATCACAATTTTACTAAGTATGGGATGGTGCCAATCTTATTTATTTATTGGCCTCAGTTGCTGGTGCTGTTTGGGGTACACTTAGTAGGAGTGGAAGTATGTCACAGGAGGCAAACTCTGGGAATTTAAAGATCCTTTCTCTTTTTAGTTTATCCTCTCTATTTCCAATTTGTGATCAAATCACAAATGGAAAAAAAGAGGATGTGGGCTTTTAGCTTCTAGCCCCTGCCGCCATGGCCATACTCTGTCATCAAGTGTATCTTGAATTCTAATTGGTCTTAATAATAAAAACCCAGAGTCAGATATATGGGTTAATGCTGAAAGATCAGAAAAGCAGACCAGCCCCTATATCCGACTTCAGGTTTTTATTATTAAAACCAATTAGAATTCACAATACAGTTTCTCAGAATTGGGAATCAATCTGTCTCATGACCCAAAAAATGTGCACACTCATATCACAAGGACATTTGATCTACTATGTTCTTAGCAGCATTATTTGAAATACCCAGAACCTGGAAACAACCTAGATGCCTCTCAACCAAAGAATGGATACTAAACTGTGGTATATTTAAACAATGGAATTCTACTCAGTAGTAAAAAAAAAAAAAAAAAAAACAAGGACATCTTGAAATTTTCAGGCAAATGTAAAATGTATGGTACAAAAAAAAAAAAAAAAAAAAAAAACCAAAAAACAAACAAACAAAAAACCTTCCTGAGTGAGATAAACCAGACCCAGAAAGACAAACACGTCATGTATTCACTTAAAAGTGGATATTAGACACAAAGCAAAGGATAACCAGCCTACAGTCCAAAACCACAAAGAAGCTAGGTAACAAGGAGGACCCTAAGAGAGACATCCATGGACCCCCTTGGAAATGGGAAATAGACAAGATTCCCTGGGTAATTCAGGAGTGTGTGGCAGATGGGGGAGGAGGAAGAGGAAGGAAGAGAAGAGGAGGGGAAGGAAAGAACACGAAAGAACTGAGGTAGGACAAAAAGGGAGAACAAGAAGAGACATCTTGATAGAGGGAGCCATTATAGCATTAGAGAGAAACCTGGCAATAGGGAAATTCCCAGAAATCCACAAGGATGACCCAAGCTAAGGCCCTAAGCATTAGTGAAGAGAGTGCCTGAACAGGCCTTCCACTGTAATCATAGTATCATATCACCATCATAGTACCAATGTCCAGTAACTGATGAAAGCAGATGCAGAAATACACAACTAAGTACTTTGGCAATCTAGTAGGAGAGAGGAAGGAGCTATAATATGAGCAAAGGGGTCTAGACCATGATGGGGAATCTCATAGAAATGGCTCATAAGAGCTAATGGCAGCTCACTGACTCCAGACAGACAGCTGGGGAAAATTCAAAAAGGGTTCTACACACCACACACACACACACACACAGAGGAGTCAAACTTGGCTTCTTGGTGACCATTTTTTGGGGGGGTAGGTTAAGTCTGTTAGTGGCAAAAACCAGGTGGCTCTTTTAAGAGGTCCTGTTACCAAACACTTAAGTGGGATTTATGAGCAGAGGATGGAATGCTACTCGGTGGCACCATGGACCTAGAAGCTTCCCAGAGTTGGGATGGTAATCATGGCTCCCAGATCTGGCAGTAACTGTACCTCCGCCATGAGACTAATCACTCAGAGAACTAAGGATAGGTGTGGGACCAGCCACCAAAGCTATCACCTTAGTCCTAGGCATTCATTGTCTCTTAGCAGTTTAAAGAGGCATATGGTCAGAAAAAGACAGAGATACCCAATAAAAACATATTAAGGATAAAAATATCTACTCAGGGTTTACAGTGTGTTTAAAATAAACATAGGCTTGGGGGAGTAAAGAGAAGTACACACAGTCATTAAAAATAAATATAAATTATAAAATAATAAAGTCCTTGAAAAGTGAGTAAAATAATATTAAAAATGCCATATAAAGATGGAAAATACACTTGGTATTGTATGTTACTGTGTGTTATCTTTGAATTGTTTGACTGCTGAAGCAGGATTAACAGCTGCTTAGAGACATTTGATTATAAATTAATTAATTATATAATATATATAATGCCTTGACTTCAAACTTTAAATCAGAAGATAAGTTACTTTGGATAAGAAGTTTTGCTATTATTCCCACAGGAAATGAAAGAGTCATTTGGATTCATTCTGGTTTAAGAAAAATCATGTTTGACTGATGAAGACCTGAAGACCCCCCCCCCCCCCCCGTGAAAAATCTCCGAAGGGAGTAGATATCCTAGATGACTCAACTTTTCAGCACACCCCGGTTGCAGTGTCCTCTGAGTTCCATAGCAGCTTCAAGGCTGCTGACTAACATGATCCAGCTTCACAGAACTCTCCAGTCAGAACTTGATCATAATCCTGAATTTAGTCCAGGTCCCTCAAAGATTAGCAGTGCCACCAATCAGCAGGAAGTAGCCTATAGAACTATGCCCACATTCCCTAAAGATGGGTCATGAATGTTTATTATCATTTAAAGGGGAGTGGGCACAAGTTGTTATTGGTAATGGTCAAGAATAAAGCTGAACAAAGGAGAGTAGATTCAAGGATCTCATTGTAAAAAGAAAAGAGGGACACTGAAATATGGTAATGCAAGATAAGACAGAAAGTGAATTAGTTACAACACTTTGAATTCACCAAGATAGGAATGATAATGGAGTATTATCTTTGAATTTATAAAATGAAAATGTTACACATTGTTCATATAATTATTGCCTGTATATATATATGTGTGATTATGTACTTCTTATGTATAGTTTTTTCTTATATTAGATATAACTTTTTCTATTTTAGATAAAAGAGGAGAAATGTGATAATTCTTTGCTTGAGATGTAACAAATAAAGCTTACCTGAAAGTCGGAATGTGGAGCTAGCCACACTCGTTAGCCATAGAGGCCAGGCAGTGGTTGCATACATCTTTAATCCCAGCACTCAGGAGACAGAGGCAGATGGATCTCTGTGAGTTCAAGGCCAACCTGGGATACATGTGATTAAATCTGTTTAAAGCAGTAATAGAGCTCATACCTTTGATCCCAGCACTAGAGAGGTAGAGACGAGTGACATGGCTGAGTGGAGAGAGGAATATAAGGAGGGAGGAGGGAGAAGCATTCACTTATGAGTATTCATAGAAACAGGATAGCCCATTCAGTCTGAGGATTCTGTCGAGGTAAAAACTAGTGGCTGGCTGCTCTACTTTTCTAATTTTTCAGTTTTAACCCCTTGCTCTGACTCAAAGTTTTTATTATTAAGACCAATTAGAATTCGCTCTATAATCATGAACCCTTATGTCTTTGTAATTTAAGCCTAAATAAACTCTTTCTTGTATAAGTGGCCATGGTCATGATGCTTTAACACAGCACTAGAAAAGAAACTGATGCATTCATAAAACACAATATTAATTTATGAGGACACTAATTATAGCACAGAAATCAGGGGCAGTGGAAGAAAACTAACTTTCCCTTTTTGTATTTCCAGGATTCACTTTCATTATTCTATATTTTGAAACAACCAAATCCTCCTCTAAGACCTTGTTCTCCAGATTGCACAAGGCATGTTGCCTCCTTCTATATGACCAGTAGAGTCCCAATTAGTACTTAATTATAGTTTATATGGCCACTTAGGCCAGAAAGAAAAAAAGCTCTCTAACAGTCAATGAAGTATTTCTAGCTACACTGGGATAGGGTTTATTAAACACTTGGGTAAGCAATAACAAACCTACATTGATTAGTAAACTCTATAGATCTCTTTTACGTGCTGCTTCAAGGAAAATAAAGAAAAGAAAAATCCCAGAGGGAGCTGAAAATCACTAGGGATCTTGTTTGGATATACTAACAGAAAGTGACTCCCAAACAGGACAGGAAACTAAGATAACACAAACTCTTCCTCCATGGTGTTGGGGAGAGACAACAAGTCTCAAAGCATGAGGGACTCTCAGTGCATTATGTTTTTCAACCAAAAGGATGAGCACAGCATCTAGTAACAAGTAATACATAGTACTCCTTGAGAACAAGGGTCCAGCTTGGTGCTCTATCTGCAGAGAAAGATTTCATAAATTTCTTAAATGTCACAAGAAAGAATTAATTATTATTTAATTCACGAAGATAACAACACAACCTCTCATACTCTGTATTGATAAAGTTTCCCTCTTTATACTGAATCAACATAGGGGCTGCTTGAATAAGCATTAATTTTTTATTATTGCTAAAATTTTAGAATTGACTCTTATCTGACCTTGCTCCCATAATTAAACATCTTAGGTGAATAGCATCCCCTTGTCTCTACAGATGTTGCATAGACAACTCATTTTCTAAGCTTGTTTGGCTTATGTCCTATGTCCTGGAGCCAGCCAGCAGAATCACTGGACTTCAACTGGAAGCCCGTGATGCTCACAAGGGAAGCAGAGGACCATAGATGTCAGTGGCAGCAGATGGCAGTGGACATATCAGCTACTTTTCTAGAAGAGCTGGAGCTGTGGTGCCAGAAACAGTGTTCAAAGGACAGCAGCCAGTGCAGAATGTTTATGTAGGGGAAATGTGCCATGGCACCTGGGTTCACAGGGACAGGCACAGTGTCGTTCCAAGCCTGGTCTTGGCTGCTGCCAACTGCTTCTGTTTCCTGTGCTTGCTTCTCTGTTCTTCCTGATTCTCTGATTTTTTTTAAATGGGTTTCCTCTTGGAATTCTTTAGAAGTGATTTGTTGTTGTCACTAAAATATATGATTCAGTGATGCTTTCATTTTCTTATGCCTTCCTCAACGTTATTGAGCTAGTTATATTTTTCAGGACAAGGTAAACATCAGCATTCAGAGTTTGGAAAATGGCCTTAAAGTGTCCTAATTGCTAAACTGAATGTTCCACATCAATACAGTTCAGAGCACATGTGGGTAAATTCACCATTCGTTGCCCACTGTTTTCAAACCCTCATGTCTTTTGTCAGGATGAGAAGGAGCTGTCTGTCTTGTCATAATTTCTATCATGTCTTAAGACCATTGGTCAGGATACAGTGCTAAAACAAGATACAATACTAAAAAGATGGAACTAAAAACGTGAGAGATGGCCTAGTGACTAAGAACACATACCCTGTTTTTGCAGAAAATCTGAGTTCAGTTTCCAAGATTCATATCAGGTGGCTCATAAATACCTATCAATCCACGTCCACGATATCCAGCTCTCCCTTCTGGCCTCCATGGGCATCCACACACATGTTAAAAAAATAGATAGTGTATGAAGAATGACATCCAACATTGCTCTTTGACATTAAAATACAAACACACACACACACATAAAAAATAAAAATAAATATTTTAATATAGAACTGAGCAAATAAAAATATAAGTCACATCTTTCGACTTCTTTTCTTGACTTTTATTTATTTTGGTACAAAAGATAATCACCACTATTAGCTCTATAATATTTATTCATTGATTCACCCATTCATTTATTCATTGGCTAAGCTATGGCTTATCCCCAATACAATTTAACACGTGATGAGCGACCCAAGTTATTCCTCAGATTCACAGTGTCAAATGCAGGTACATGTGTTGAAGGATCAGTCCAAGTGGCTTGAATGTAACAGGAGGCAGAATCTGACATTTAATGAGTTTCTGATGAGGAACCTGAAGAGGCTATCCTGTAGAAATGATACAGGGACAAAGAGCTCTGTGGGTGAGGATGAGAGTGGAATTTGTGTAAGCTGCTGCCACAACATGATATCAAATTTAGCAACTTAAAATGACACTGATATAGTTTGGGAGTTTTAAAATGAGTAACACTAAGCTAAAATCAGGATATCAACAGAGATGGTTTCTTCCTGTAACTTTAAGATCCAATCCACTGCCTTGAGTTTTCCATGGAAGAGAGGCCTTTCAGGACATGTGGTTCTTAGCTCCTGCCTTTGTCTTCAAAGCTAGTGTCTGCAGTGGCTGCCTTGTGTCTCATTCCCTCCAAAACAAAACTTGCAGCTTTTCATCATTGACCTCCCATTTTCAAAGTCCAGCTTCTGTCTCCTGTTCAATTTCTTGCCTATGATGGGTTCAACTAAATAATCTATGATAACCTCTTCATTTCCCAGTCCTCAGTCCCATCTACATGTATCTGTAAGGTACATGGTTATGGATTCCAAAATTAGGAAGAATGTAAGGACATTCTTGGCAGAGGGAAGAAAAAAAGCTGTGAAAAGGCAGACTCACACAATGAAACAAGTCAGTTAGGAGACATGAGTGAGTATCACTCACATAGGCTTTGCTTTTTGCCCTAGGAACCACAAGAAGCTATGACATGATTGGCAGTTGTAAAGATGGTCACAAGGCTAGAGTGAAGAGCTAGGACCAATTGTCTTGGAGCATGGGAGAAATAGGTACATGAGAAACTAGTCAACAAAACACCAAATAATCCTATTTAAAAATGGGGTACAGAATTGAAGAAAGAATTCTCAATAGAGGAAATCAAAAAGGCTGAAAGACTTAAGAAAGTGCTCAACATCCTTAGCTATCAGGGAAATGCAAATCAAAACAACTTTGAGATACCATCTTACTCCTGCCAGAATGGCTAAACTTAGAAACACCAATGACAACTTACGCTGGAGAGGATGTGGAGAAAGGGGGACACTCCTTCACTGCTGGTGGGAGTGCAAACTCGTACAGCCATTTTGGAGATCAGTATGGCAGCTCTTCAGGAAAATGGGAATTAGTTTACCACAGGACCCAGGAATCCTCCTGTTAGGCATATACCCAAATGATCCACATCCATGCAACAAAGACATGTGCTCAACTATGTTCATAGCAGCATTATTTGTAATAGCAAGAACCTGGAAGCAACCTAGATGCTCCTCAACTGAAGAATGGATAAAGATGTGACACATCTACACAATGGAATACTGTTCTGCAGAAAAAATAAAGGAATCTTGAAATTCACAGGCAAGTGGATGGAACTTGAAGAAACCATCTTGAATGAGGTAACCCAGTCACAAAAAGAGGAACAGGGTATGTACTTGCTCATATATGGATTTTAGACCTAGAGCCAAGGAGCACCAGCCTATAATTCATACCACCAGAGGAACTAGGATACAAGGTGTATTCTAAGAGATTCATATAAGGTCCCTCACAAAAGGGGGAAGGGAAAAGACCCCCAGAGCACATGGGAAGTGGGGGGCAGTGAATGGAGAGAGATCTGGGAGAAAGAGAAAGGGAGGAGAGGAAAGCACATGTGACTAGTAAGATTGAGTCAGGGTAGAAATAGAAGACAGGAGAGAGAGAGAGAGAGAGAGAGAGAGAGAGAGAGAGAGAGAGAGAGAGAGAGAGAGAGAGAGAGAGAGAGAGAGAGAGAGAGAGAGAGAGAGAGAGAGAGAGAGAGAGAACATAAAAGAGGGAGCCATTATTGGTTTGAAGAGAAAAATTAACCTAAAGAAAGGTCTAGAGACCTACAAGACTGACTCCAACTAACAATTGGAGCAACCATGGAAAGGCTACCATAAATGCCCTTTCCTGATAGTGAGATCAATAACTAAGTTATCCACCATCATGGAGCCCTCATCTAATACCTGTTGGAAACAGAGGCAAACATCCATAACTAAACACTGAGTCGAACTAGAATCTAGATGCAGAGAGAGAGGACAAGACCAGGTTGCAGAAACACATAGAGACAGCTGACCTGAACAAGGAGGAGCTAATGGGCTCCTCAGAGTGATAGCTGGAAATCCAGCATGGGATTGACTCAGACCCCCTGAATATGGGTCTCAGCTAGAAGGACTGAGCAGTCTAAGGGACCTCAGACAGTGGAATCAGGATGTATTCCTGGTGCACAAAAGGACCTTGTGAACACATCCCCCATAGAGGAATACTCCCTTAACCTAGAGACAGGAGAGAAGTCCTAGTCCCTATTTCAAATGACTTGACAGATTTACATGGCCCCACCTGGATAGCATAGCCCTAGAGAATAATTCCCCCATGTGGAATGGGGGTGGGGAAATGGGAAGGGAGGGTGGTCAGGGTACATGTGAGGGGGAAGAGAGGGTAAGAGGAAGGGAGGGAGGAAAGCAGGGTGTACTGGGATCGACATGTAAAAGAAAAAAAAAAGAAAGTATTAAGTAATAAGGACCCCACACCCCATGCAATCAGACTCTGGAGCACTGTTAAAGGATATGAACATGGGATGGAGTCAAACTCCCTAAAATTAAGGATATCTTTCACATTACCTTTTAGAAAAAAACAGATGGATTTTATGTGTATACATTTTGAGTGTACTTATAGGTGCCATATACTTGTAGGTGCCAGGAGAGGGCATCAAATAACCTGGTACCAAATTTACAGGTGTTTGATCCCTACATAAGTGCTGGGAACCCAACTCAGGTCCTCTGTAACAGCATCAAGTGCTCTTAACCCCTGATCCATCTATCCAGCTGTCACACTCCTTATCTCTGGATCATTATACTATAAACTATCCCAATTGTGGCAAAGAGTTTCTGAAGAGAATTGGGATTTTAACATCAAGGATAATCAAACAGGGACTTAAATAATTTGGGGAAAATAAAATGAAACACTTAAAATAGCACTACTATCATATTTTAAATCAAGTTAATTCTAGAAGAAATTCTATCTAAAATAAACAAGAATAGTCAGTTGAAGTTTTTAAAACAAGCAAGCAGACAAATCCCTGCCCTGATAGGTTAGCCTTTATCTCCGCCATTCTGTTGTGAAATATCCCCAGGGTTTTCACAACCCACACAAACTTACACAAAGGATTTAAACTCCGCCCCCCCCATCATGAAAGGCAATCTTTCAAGTCTGCCTCTCCATTTATTGTGTTTATATATATCTCTTCAAAAACAATTAAATAATTTCCTAACAGTTTCCAGGGTTAGCTTAAGTTACCCTTCAACTTAATCTAGGTAAAATTTCAGTGGAAAGTCCACCATCATCTTGAAGATCCTAAAGAATTCTTCAGAGACAGCATTGTCCTCGCCACCACCGATTATGTGTCTAATACGAATTTCTTACTTATCATCTTGTAGGAATTAATGTCACTTAAGGATATCCTCAAATTCCAGGATCTGCTCCAACTGCCTCTTGTGCATGTAAGAAACTTTATTTACATTGTTTACTTTGTTTATTATTGGTGTGTGTGTGATGTTTCTGTGTTAGTGTTGGTACACATGTACCACTGCATGTGTGAAGCTTGGAGGTAGACTCACAGAAGTCAGCTCTCTCCTCCCACCCTGGGTTTTAGGAATTAAACTCCAGTTGCCAGGCTTTCCTGGTAAGGACTTTACCTTTTCCCTGCTCCACCATCTCAACAGCCCTGCAAGACATTTTATTTGTTCATTGTTACTAAAAAAAGACATTATTATAGCATAAAATATCTTAGAAGAGCAAAATTAAATAACAATGACAATTATGAGTTTACATTGCTGGACAGTTGAGTGTCTTCTCATGAAACTGTAGTTTTCCCGTGTTTCTCTAGAAACAAATTATTTTCTAGGTATGCCCAGAGACATACTCATGGGATGGACTCAAACAAGAATGGGTTAGTATACTCTACAGAAGGCACTGCCACTTTAAAGAGAACCTGTTTCCTCTGCAGAGACTAACTCTAAATATTACCACTGAAGCTTCCTGGTGATCACTGTTGTCATTTGCTATCAAATCAATAGGAGAGAGTGTCATCAGTCATCCCTATGGCTCCCTTGATTTAATGCCCTCATGACACATCTAGAAGCAACTTCCTTCTTCAAATACTCTCTTCTCTGGGTAAAACAGCATTTTGGTTTCCTCTGAACCCATTCATCTCCTTCAACCCACCTGTTAAGTGTCATCAGAAGACCCTCTATCTCTATCCCAAGACATGTTGCATTATAGTATATTTTTCTTTGAATGTAATAGCATCTGTGCTAGTTACACAAACTATACTCCCCCCTCTGAGATCTAAACCTTAAAACATACCTTCATAAAACGTTTTCAATATCCTTAAATGTGTGAGAGTCTTTGTACAAACTATTTCTAAACCCAGGCTTTTTCATGCCATGAACACTCCATCAAATAACCAAGTCAGAAACACAGATGCCCTTTCATCTCTTTCTCCTCTATTAACAAGTCCCATTTATATTATCTCCTAATAATATGCTGCAGCATTTAGTTTTGTTTATCTGTGTTGTCCTCATATTGCATACCATAATATACCCTAATAGGCCATGAATGTATTTCATTCCCTTCCAAATAGCATCCATCCTTTATTTCCCCCAAGGAACTTTGCATTTGATGGTCCCATCATTTAATTTGCCCTAATTTTTAAATCTCAGCTGTAGGAACATACATTTTTAAGGAGATGCAGGTTTTTCTCACAATCTAAATTAATTTTCTTCATTTTGGGTAGTTGTCAGCCCTTACTTTTTGCCTCGCACTGCTTAGTATGAAATTTTAGATTTATTTAAAGGATAATTTATTTAATATCTGTTTTCTCCACTAGGCTATAATTTGCATTAGGAAAAGCAGTATGAACAGAATTGGTCACATAATGCCAACTATAAACATATTTCTTTAATGGATGAATAGATTGGTTGATTCAAATAATCATAAAGTGATTTAACCTCTATGATGGGTTAACAAACATTTCCCTTAAAGCTCAGATAATAAACACTTTGCCAACATGGCTATTGCAAGGATTCACTGTGACACTGTGATGTGAAAGTAGCTGTGGGTAGTCTGTAAGCAAGTGGTCCTGGTTGCATCCCAACAACATCATTAACAAAATTGACTGGATTTTGCTTCAAGAGTTTAGTTTGATGACCTATAAGCTAAGCTGTTGAGTTTTTATGAAACTCTTTGCAAAGGGTATTCTTTTGGCCCATTTCCCCAGCTTTAACAAAGTTTAAAGATGTTCCTATTACTAAATGGTACATTTAGCATCGGTCCTTAAAATAATCACCATCACATTTTGGAGTCTCTCATGGTTTCTTCCTAAAACCAAAGTGACTTTTTTGTTTTATTTACTTCTCTAAATGACCACATCTCATGGTTTACCCAAATAATGGACACACATTTAGGGGCACTAAATACTTCTCTTCCAGACAGTGAGGTAGCAGCTGCCCACAAATGGTCTACATTCTAGGACATTAAAGTAGGTGAAAATTCATTTTCAGTAACTTTATTTGTCACAAAAGACTGTTCCTTCTCATCTTCAGGGTTCAGAATTTCACTTCCCCAGCCCATGGCTAAATGGATTGCTTTGTCTAATGAAATAGGCTTTGGTGTTGAGGTCAGTTCAAAGCAGATGATTTCAGAACTGTAGGGCCCTGGTTTTCTTTAGCCTTTACAGCCAATAGTGTCCTGGAGAGAAACTAATGCACTGTGCTGGTGCCAAAGGAAAGAATTTGAAGCATATCATAGATCCAAAATAAATATGTAATGGATGAATGGAAAATGCTGTAGCACTAAAATTATGGGCTCTGTAGTTACTTCATCTTATCTCAATCTATTTTGACTAACATAGAATAGATAACCTTTCCTCTCAAATATGACTGAGAATCATTTTTCTTTTTTGCAAAAGTTGATGAAGAATAATAAGTCTTGTTTAATTGGCTTGATAAAGTTCTTAGCTATAACCGGCAATGATGCAACAGGATTAAAGAGAAGTTATGTACAACCTGTAGATCATCTGGGACAAGATGTATCTAATAGATAACAAATTGATCCAGCTTGAAATAGTTTACAGTTTTTCACAAGGAATTGATTTAACAGTTTCTTAAAACCTCAGAGTATCTGGTGTAGCTGCCCAGAGTTTCTATATAGCAATGATTTGCTGAAGCTGAGTTTGAACTGACTCCCCTAAAACTCAGCACTCCCTATCTAGATTTTTAGAGATGTTTCCAGTCAGATAATCCTACAAATGCCTTCCCACAACTTCCTTGAGCCTTCCCTTCCCAGCTCCCATGTCAAACTTAATACTTACTCGACCTGTGGTCCAAAGCCTGAGTCAGCAAAGTTCCTGTGGTCAGTACGCCTTATGTATCTTTGTACCTTCAACTCTTAACACAATGTTCAGAGTATAGCATGTTCTCACTATACACTGATCAAATTTTGAAATTGCACATGAATTTCTGTTACTAGGAGCTTCCATTAAGTTTTTTTTTTTTAAAAAAAATAGCAAACAACTAAACCTCAAATGGATGAACTTGTTAATACCTCCAAAAATTAATTAATGTAATGAGTGTTGAAGACAGTGCATATGGAAGATACACTGAGGAAAACAGGCTACAGAAGCCAGAAGACCTCGTATATGATATCAACAAGTTCTCATCTGTACAAGCTATTTCACATGTGCAGCTAAACTTCAAACTGTGCTCATGCTTTATTTTTTTTTAAGCTAAAAATTTGAGGGAAGTGGATTTTAGGAAACAACTGTGACACTTGCTTCAGGCTAGATGTGGTTAAGGTCCTTCCAAGTTTCAAGAAGAGAGAGTTAACGTTGATGTCTGTGAGTTCTGGACATTAATATCCATCACACAGGTAATATCATTTTCCCAACCTTGCTGTATTTCATATCCCTGCCCTGCTCCCTGCCTCCTTCACCCTTTTACCATTACACTTTATTCCCTTCTTGGGGGGTGTGGCAGAAGGTGAAGTAATTCATATACAGAGTATACGCCTTCCTTCAAGAGGAACACTGCTTGAGTCAAACTTCTCCACTCAGGAGAAACTTGTGCAAACTTGATCAACAGCCTGCAAAAGCCCTCCACAAATGGAACAGTGTGACCAACTGTGCCAATGATGAGGAGTTACCACTGGATTCTACACTTGTTTATATGTTTATCTTCTAGTGTACTTTAAAATCAGTTTTAAGACATACATGAGGCTTTGGAAAATAGGAACACTGGTGTTTTTTTGTTGTTGTTGTTTTGTTTTTTTTTTTTTTTTTTGGTCACTAATATTTCTTTACAGAGGTAAGTGATGAAGTTGGATTAACTTATTTTGATAACTAACCACACACTTAAGCAGACATTTAAATTCTGTTTTACTTTTGTAACCATGGGTTTTAACGAAAGTATCCCTGTTCCCACTTAACAACATTTTACATGGAACCGTCACTTAAGGAGTACTTTGAATTAAGCTTCTCTCTCTCTCTCTCTCTCTCTCTCTCTCTCTCTCTCTCTCTCTCTCTCTCTCTCTCTCTCTCTCTCTGTCTCTCTCTCTCGTCTCTCTCTCTCGTCTCTCTCTCTGTCTCTCTCTCTGTCTCTCTCTCTCTCTCTCTCTCTCTCTCTCTCTCTGTCTCTCTCTCTCTGTCTCTCTCTCTCTGTCTCTCTCTCTGTCTCTCTCTCTCTGTCTCTCTCTCTCTCTCTCTCTCTCTCTCTCTCTCTCTCTCTGGTAGTCTATGGGCTTATCTGTCTTATGTTGGACATCACAATAAAAGTGTCTCAGTATCATGTAATAAATAAAGGAACAAGGTAAAAAGAGCTTGCCCATGGTGGGCATGGTTTATTCATATGAGAGTGTCTTTAGCCCATCATCTCTATTGAATGTTAATCATTCTATAATGCTTGCCTCTGGTCCACTTGCTTTTAAGGAGCTTGAGAGAAGAAACTGTTGGCTGTGAACCCTTCTGGAGTGACAAAGTGACTAATTTTCTAACAGAAAAAACAGGTCATGGACTCATCACCATTTCCGAAGTTCGTCTCCTCTTTTGTTTATCAGGACAAATATGTACCTGGAAGTTTCCATATGATCTGCAGGCCCTTTGACCTGGGGCCACTCACATAACAATTGTCTGTCATATGTTACTCAGTGAAAAGAACTTATGTTCATATAAACCACCATGTTTGATCATGAGTCATGATAAATCCATATAATTCCACAGATGAAGAAGTAAAGATATATTTGCTCCTCTCAGTTTATTAACATATGGCATAATTGCACTCTAATTACTATGAATGATCTTTCACAAAAACATGATGGCATATATTTATATAAATGCATCCAAATATGCATGTGTAGATGTTGAAGAGGAAAACCCAGCAGCACATAGTTTATATAGTCATCTTAAAACTGTTTCTAGACTGTGTCTTTTGCATACATTCTTTTTTATTTTGAAGAATGAAGGCAACAGTTGAGTATAGAGATTGTATTTGATATGGAAAGTTTGTCCTTGTGGTTTTATAAAAGTGTTGAAACTTTAGTTTCAATGGCTCTATAATATAAATAATTGTTTTACCTTTCCTACCATAGTGGTCTAGGATCTCTGGTGATTTGCTCTAAGGTGATGGTTTACTGGATTAAGGAGCCTAAGAAATAGAAGTCCAAAAATGGCTGGAGACCTAGATCAGCTACTGACATAACTCCTAGTTCAAGTCTAAAAATACAGACAGAAGTTCTGATGCTCCAGCTCCAATATAGTCAGTCAGAAACAATGCCGATTTAGTCTTCTAATTTACACAGGCCTCTGATGGCTTGCATTGATGGAAGCCATCCACATTGGAGATGATGACTGCATATTGAACTGAATGCCATTCCCATCAAGAAACATTTTCTCAGATATAGCCTGAAAATAATATGCAATTGAAATCAAAACTTAGGTTCCATATATCCCAGTCAAGTTGAGACATACAGGCAATTATATACTAACAATATTATTGCTAGTCAGATATTTCATTTTGTGTTGTGGCAGCCCAACCATGTCTAATATGTATCCCCTAAAAGGACTTGGTAGCTGATAGAACTCTGAAAAATTTAACAGATGAAAGAGATAGCGAGAGGGAAAGATCTTGTTCTTAAGAACAAGTGAGTGAGCCCTGTGTTTTCACACAGAGAAGAGCCTGTAAGAGACCCATGCTAAATGATACATGCATTTCTCAATGGTTTCCATTTTTTTGTAAAGAGGGTCACCTCCTCTTGACATTTCTAGTAACTTTACTCACTGATTGTTGTTGATAGTTGCTTGAAGAGGAACTAAGCTCAATTTATTTCATCTTTCACCGAAGAGATGGCTTTATTGTCGTTTATTAAGTAAAAAAGATATTACATCTTTAGTCAATTACAGAATATTACATCATTAGTCAATTACCACAGCTGAAAAGTGGTTTTACTTTCTATTTTGTTGATTTGGTTATTATTTTTACTGATAAATGAAGAAATATACATATAAACATTCATATGATTTATATTTTATTTCAATGCATCCACCAAATATTTATAGCATGCTTTGTTATGTTGTTTGATAAGTGAGTATCAAAAAAAGTTAATCAATGAAAAGAGGAAGAGGTCACCTTGTCAAGTATTATACAGGAATGTTGGTCTTATCACCTACAGCAGAAAACAAAACTTCTGAGAATGAGTGCATTTGGATGAATTTATAGACTCTTTGTTCTGCATGCATGCCAGAATTATGAACTTCCTCTTCATATCTCACTCCACCCTCGCATTTAAATTGCATTGTCTTTCCATAGACAAGAGAAAAATGTTCTCCATAGACAAGAGAAAAATGTTCTAGCCTTTGATATATATTATATATACATATATACATATATATATGTATGTATATATATATATCTTTCCCCAAAGGTCAAACCAATTCTTTGTCTTTGCTTACTTGAGACATCGTGACTTAATATATATATCTGTCTGTACAATTTTGAGCCAATTCATCCTGGAAGAATTTGACCAAAATTCCTAATTTTATTTTTACTTCTACTGTCATCTTTGTAAAATAAGTTATCTTCCTTCTGTTTATATTGCCATGATAAAACATCACAACCAAAAGCAACTTGGGAAGAAAGAGTTTTACTTTTGTAAGTTACACTCCATGATTGAGGGTAGTCAAGGCAGGAACTTGAGACAGGAACTCAAGTAGAGACCATACAGGAGTGCTGCTTACTGGATTTCCCCTCATGACTTGCTCAGCCTGCTTTTTTATACAATTCAGGATATCTGCCCAGGGTTGGTATCATCTACAGTGAACTAGGCTCTCCTATCTTAATCATTAATAAATAAAATGACTCCAGACTTGCCTACAGGCCAATCTGGTAAAAGCATTTTCTCAATTGTGATTTCCTAAATTCATAAACAAAACAAAACAGGACATAAGTACTGCTTATGAAAATCATTTTCTTCTTTTTTGATATTTTCATGGGCTGATCCAAATCTGGACTTCTCTAGTCCGGCACATAAGATTCCTACTTATGTAACTAACACTTGATACTCATTGCTATGGGACACCAGATATATGAGGTCAGCTTTTCTTCTTTCGTTCCCTTTGTAGATGGAGCATTCTAAGTAAAGCCTATTACAGGGACTCGATCTCCTGCCTGGGTTCTAAACCATCAACGTGTTTGCTGGAGGCATACCTTTTCTCTCTGTCTCTGTGACTTACACATTTGTTTTCAATCCTTCAATGCTTTGAAGACCTCAGCATCTCTTCAGTTTGTCTATATCACTAAATGTAGTCCTGTAGGACTCCTCCAATCAGCCTTTTTCTAGACACCATGAAAGACCAACAGCATGTGTTCTTCTGAAAAACAGAGATGTGCAAACATATACAGTCTGAGGCAGGCAACACACAACAGTGCTCTGCTGGAAACACATGCAATGTGCTATGTGGGTTTGGGGGACAGTTGCTTCAATTGAACTTGTGAGAATATATCAGGTTTCTCTCATAGTCTTACCTCGACTCATAGCATGGGGAAAATGTGTGATTATGGAAGATACACACAGCATATAATACATCATTTGAATCCTATTTGAAACATGTGTGTTAATAAAATAAAACATTAAGTTTCAAAAACGGGATAGCTACTCACTACAAGAGGTAATTCTGAAGGCCCAGGACTCCAGCATTAAAAGTTAAAAGCAGGCAAGTGCTAGTCATCTCAGCAGAAGCCTCCAAGATCTATATGTGCAAGCATTAAATGCAAAGAATGAAATCATTTGTGGATCTGGACCTGTGTGAAGGTTAAGAAATAAAACCTGGTCAGAAATCATGAACTTCTGGCTTTAAAAAAATGTATATACATGTGTATATGTACACACATCATTTATATATACATATATATGTATACATATATATGTATATATATGTATGTATATATATATACTTAAAATATGTATGTTTGTATTTATAATACACAATATGTATAAATCATTTAATGACACACACTTCTGTATAATTTCTTAATTATAATTTTAAAATTTATATATAAAATATATGTGTGTATGTGTGTCTGTGTGTGATTTTATAATTTTTCCAGTAACCCTGAAGCTAAGGATTCAAGAAAATCAAATACATAATTGACTGTGGAATCTGGAAAGAAATATCAAACTGGGAGATTAAGTTTTTTTTTTTTTTTTTTTGGATTACTACAAGCTCTGAATTAAAGAGAGGGAAATGAGAAATGGATTCAGAAATCATTGGTAGACATTATTAATGAGCAATCTTGAGGGCATGGGACATGGAGAAGAAATACTATCATAAAAAATGATGCAAGGCAACAATAAGCACCATATAAAATCTCATTTGTTTAGAATGACGGGCAATAATAAAAATTAGGAAAACATATGAGATCTCAATAGGTTTCATAATTTAATATATGCATAATATAACTGAGTATAATATTTTAAGTTATTCATTTGCTTCCTAAATATAAATTAATTTATGAATTGATTTATAAGCCAAAATAAAAGCACAGATTGTGTTAATGTATCTGAGACAGATGCTCTAAATATCCCAGTATGCAGATTCCATGCATCACAAAAAGCGCGAGTTATGAACACCCACTTAAGAACAACCCTCCACACCTGACTTAAGACCATAACTAGGCCACGGAAAAACACAGAAAAGTTGCAGACAATGGGCATTGCAGAAAGAATGGCGAGATTCAATGCAAGTGCCAACTCTTTATAATGCTGATCTTGCCAAGCTCCCAGTAAAGAGTAATCCTGAAGAAGACAGAATCTTAGATCTTGGTCAAGTATCCTGTGTCATCACAGAAGGACTACATTTTCCATCAAGCAACAACACTAAAGCAGCCTGCAATGTTTATTTCATCCTGTAAAGGCTCAACTGGCTGCCTCTGCTCTACTTTTTAGATTCTAATTCAAGACAATGGAGAACTCCTTTCTAGGTATCCCTGGAATGTGGCAGAAGAAATCCAAGGGAAGAATCAAGAAAGACAAAGTTATTTGTTTACCAGAATCCATAAAAATGAGAGAAATCAGTCGAGCACCAGGCTAGCCTTGAAATAATGTTGCTAAGACAAGGCTTTCTGATGAGAACGTGGCTATTGGTGACTTGGGCAGAAGGTCCAGGAGAGAAAAGGAGAGAGGTCAAACCTGGCCAGTGGTGCCTCAGATAAAGGAAAAGTCTTTGAGGAAGAGGATCTAAACACTGCCTTAAAACACAAGTTCAGCGGAAAGTTCATTTCCTCAAACACTGTTATATATGTTAGCATTCACACTGTTGATACAGAAAGCAGTAATGTACTTCAGCCTTATTCTCAGGGGCTCTCTCCCTCCCTCCCTCCCTCCCTCCCTCCCTCCCTCCCTCCCTCCCTCCCTCCCTCCCTCCCTCCCTCTCTCTCTCTCTCTCTCTCTCTGTCTCTCTCTCTCTGTGTGTGTGTGTGTGTGTGTGTGTGTGTGTGTGTGTGATGTTGTTCAAGGCCACTGTAACTTCTACAGGTGACTATTGCCTTTAGTGAGGCATGGATGGCAACTGGTTGGAACCAGGAGAGAGGGCTTAATTGGCCGAAGTGAGAAATCTTACAGAGCAAAAACCCAGTGGTAATAATCATTTGCTTGCTTGCCTAAGCTGAGACTCTATCTCCACCAAAGACATGATAGGACAATGAAACAGGAAGGAAGTTCTGCTGATTCCCTAAGGAACCTACAGAAGCAGCAAGTTTTTCTTGATTTGTGATTTTTCCAGTTTCCCTCAGCAGTAGGAACATAAAGTGTCTGTCTTGAGTTTTATGACCATATCTCCTAAGTTATCTTTCTTCTTTGCATCCATATGCTCTTTCTTCCTTACAACTAAACAGTTCTCCAAAACAAGTTTGTAAATGTAAATGGGATTAAAGGCCACCAATGCCTGTCTTAATTTTTTCACTTATTCAAAAGACACTTTTCTTCCCTCTGGATTTAATCCCAGGTGGATCTCTGTGAGTTCTAGGCCAGCCTGAACTACTGGTCTACAGAGCTAGTTCCAGGACAGGCTCCAAAGCCACTGAGAAAACTTGTCTAAAAAAAAAAAAAAAAAAAAAAAAGACATATTTTATTTCTCAACAGAAACACGTAACATAATCCCAACACTTGAGAGACAGAGGCAAGAAGATCTCTGTGAGTCCAAGGCCAGCCTGGTCTAAGTAGTGAGTTCCAGGGCAGCCACTCACTTGAATTTTTTTTTTTTTTCAAAAGAAGCCAGAGATGAAGCTAGTAACTACTTTCAGAGAGCATTTTAGGAGAAAGGAATTAGCCGGGAGGAACAACTTCCAGTTCTTTCTTGGCAGTAGTTTTGCCGTCTTAAACATGAGTGTAGAGATTACCAGGGAGGGGCTTGTTGCTGCTTTATTGAATTTTCTGCACTAAATGCAACTGAGGACTCACTTGAAGTCCTTTTGTTTGTGTTCATCTCAAGGAAGTTAGATGTAGATTAGAAGACAAGGTGTCCTAGCTACAGGTGTTAAATTTGGCATTTAAAGAATCTATTTCTGACATGACTACAGAAAATTCCAGATGGTGGTACCAGAGGACTCCCAGTAAAAACCAACACCCGTCACCCAGAATCAACACAGGATAGATTACTTTACAAAGATAACTTCAAAGAGGAGAGAGGGAAAATAAGGAAAGAACAGATAGATGGGAAGGAGGGAGGAAGGGAGGGAACCACTAAAAAGACAGGAGTTAAAACTTTGAGGGCACAGAAATCTTGAGAGTGGCTACAGAGGCAGGTAAATTAAAGAGCAGAATGTAACTGAACGTAAGTAAACTTCCCTCATATACCCTTTGTGAGTTTTATAATATATATAAAGATATCTTCATTTGACTAAACCTGAACATAAATCAACTCACCTGAAATACCTTCAGGGACTGTAATGTTTTATGCTTCTGAAAGCTCTTCATTTCAATACGAATGACTCCAAGGGTGGAAGTCAATGGAATGTCTACACAAAACTCAAGAAATTCTACCCTTTTCTGTGTTCACTACTTCCCTTAGGATCGCGGTCATATAGATCTATATTTTATCAGTCCAAAGAGCCATCCCCTTCCCTCTCTGTTAATGGACAGCAAGTTGGAAATGCCTCTCTGGCAAGGCTAGATAAACTTTTTTAAAAAATAAAGAATCAGACTGCAGCAGGGGTCAGGCAGGGTCGTGGCCAGCCCTCCCAGCCATGTGCTCCCTTAGCAGAGAGATTAGGGCCTCGTTTGGCCAAGGGGGCAGCAGAGGGCACTCCAGGCCAGAACAGGTTAAGTTGTGGTCACTTTATCTCTTGTTGTTGACGCAAAGTCCTGAGGCCATGGCCCAGGGTTTTCCTGCAGAGATGTGCTTACAAGCAGGTCAAGGACTTGCAGAGAGATAGCCATTAGCAAAACAACTTTTCTATTGACAACAGCAAAGAAAGGTGTGTTTGCGGATGAATTATCACTTGCTTCTTAAAATGGGGGAGAAAAGCTCTTTCAAATCCTAAATCCTGGCTTTCTTGCCCACCATGGAAACTTCCCAGCTGTGAGGACTTCTTGCTTTGTGTGCAGCCAGCCACTGGCCATCTCCTCCACTATGGCCAAATAGATCTGGGATGATGTCTTCTTCCCTTGACAGTGTCTACTTCTTCGGATAAAGGAATAATTTTATTCCAGAATAATAAAGAAGCCTATCACTGTCAAAAGAGGGCGGAGCTAACTGGGTATATTTTAGGGAGGCCTTACTGCTGTGAAAATGATTTCTCCAAATAAATAAATCTGTGCAAAATTCCATAATTTGAGAATCAATCATACCCTCTAGGCTGATGATACTTTATTTAGGTGAGTTCAGTTTTGGTTTGTTTCTTTGTTGTTGGTGATGGTGTGTGTGTGAGAGTGTGTGTGTGTGTGTGTGTGTGTGTGTGTGAGTGTGTGTGTGTGTGTGTGTGTGTGTGTGTGTACTCTGGAGAAGAAAGAAGTAGTCTGAATCCAAAGAAAGGGAAGAAAGAAAATAAACGAAATCAAGAAACAAATAATTAAGTAAAAACAAAAAGCACAGTAAAACAAAGTTATTAGAAACAAACGGACTAACAAATGTGTGTGTTTTAAGTCTTTTGGCGCAGAAGCGGCCCAGCCTGAGAAAGTGATGTCATTGGCATGGAAGCTGAGGAAAATTAGCCTCTCTGCGCATGTCCTGTCTTATAAAGAAGGGCGATTGCGGCTCCACTAACTGAGAGATCGGAACTTGGAAATCTGCACATGGGCATATGAGCTGTCTCGTTAGAAGGATACTTCTCAATTAGTTTCTTTTTCATCCCCCTTTTCTCTCAGCTTCCAGACTTCTGTCGCACACCCACACAGACACACAGAGCCCTGTACTTGCGAAGGGTCAGAAAGGTTCCTGGCCATTTCTCTCCATAGAAGCCCTGACAATGTGGCATGTGCAGTCTCGACAATGGCATGCCACTCAAAGTCCCCCCCTTCAGATTGTCCCTCCTTTTAAAGGAGACAGCCAATGTGAATGAAACACTTTTCCCCCCTGGGTACGTCTGACTTGCTTTCATTAACCCAGATACAAAGTGCCACTCAGAGGCTTCGGACAGTAGAATTCTTTCTTCTCTCAAGTAGCAATTCATTTGACCCTCAAGAATAGTATTAGCGCTCTGTGGCTTTCTACGTTTCTTATTTGTTTTATGCTCCCCGGGCTCCGTGAAGCATGCTTATAAAAATGTTACCCTGTACCATAAAGACTTCGCAGTTAAAGGACATTGTGAACAGTTTCATCTTTAACGTGTGTCTGTCACTCAAATTGGAAAACTTTATGCGGACTCCTTCCCAAGCTGTTAAAGATTAGCTTGATGTAGATAAGGCTATTCCCCAAACTCATTATCTATCTTCCAAATGCACCTTGAGGACTCCTTAATAAAGTCAAGGTTATAGGAAGAGTATTTCCTGGAAATCAGCAAAAGACTGCTAATAAATCCACATTACAGGCGGGTTATTTTGTCCCCACCTCTTATCCTAAAGAAATGAGCTTCCCTTTCCTTTTTTTAAATTCAGTTTCTTTAAACAATAAGACCGTTTCTTAATCATGTATCGACAATTAATCAGTGGGCATACAGAATGGAAATAGATAAATTAAAAAAAAAATACCACTGCCCATTTGTCACTTAATTCAGGCCTTGTATACATCTTTGATATCTACTTTATTCCCAAAACAAGACTCCTCCACAACCTGTCTCCTCTCTATTAGTGCCAGGGTGCTACACACACACACACACACACACACACACACACACACACACACACACACACACACGTACACCTTTTCCTAAGAAACATAGCTCCCAGCTATGACAGCTTTATTTTTGCTAAAACAAAATTCCGGCCCATATAATTGGCAAAGTGAGCCCTTCTCCATATCTTAAGCCGAAAACCGAACACAGCTGCCGACTTAGGAACTCAGTTTCTTCTTCACTATGACACAGTGAATGCCCCATATTGTCCATGTAAGAATCATCTCCCCGCCCCGACGAAACTCTTCCATTTCCTCTCCTTGTTTACCAGTTTCAGAATCTCACTGATATTTGGAATATGGTGTCATTAATTCAAATTAGAAAAGCGGCGAGGACAGCTCCTCCCACAAGGTTTGTTTGCAGTGGCGTTTCCATTGGTTTGATTTTCTCTCACGCAGTGATGCTGTATGCAAACCTCCTGCCTGCTGACAGAGAAAAGCACTCTTCCTTCCACCCATTGCTCCTTTCTCACAAAGCTGAGCCATACTACTGTCATTTGCTGAGAAATTATGCTGGTCCTTACGTTTCTCTGCTATAAATCAGATGAAAATACTGTTTGTGTGAATCATCTGTATTTATTGATAATATTGGCCCCACGCTAAGATTACAAACTAACTGCAAGCATGTAACAACAGTGGTGGTGCTTGGCTGGAGAGAAGAGGAGGTAATGCAATTCAGGGGCTGCACCCTGTTGGCTCCTTGGGGATTACAACAGAGTGAGCCTGAGAACACAGAGCCCACACTCTTAAATATGAGCAAATTCCGTCTCAGTGACTATTTTTAGTTCCCTCCCAAATTCATGGCCACACTAACATCCAAGGGTCTTCTGTTATTGAAGAAACAAATTAGGCTAGATTAGAACTTTCTAAAGCACAAGTTTGTCAAAGCTTTTCCAGCCCACTCTTCCCCAAACATGGACTCTGTTTTCCCCTTTCTCTTGAGGGAGGCTGATCTTAGTCACAGCCAGTGTGATTCATGGCAGACAGAGTGAGGAGGTGGACACTACTGAAGCCCAAGGCCAAGGCGAGGGCTGTAAGCCAATGGGGTCTCTGAGGCAAGAAGTCCCCAGGGTAAGTGTCAGGGTGGCTGCTCCAGATGGTCATGGTAGAACTAATCCTGAGGCCTGAGGGACAATTACTCTGGGCTGAGCCATTAATAATTCCCCTCCCCATTAAGGGATAGAGGTTGCAGATGACCCATAACTGAAAGCCCTTAAAATGTTTTTATGACCTGTACAAGACAATCTCCCGAGCAGCCCATGAAATAAAGGCCATACCACTGACATTTTAGACATTTTAAATTTAGAGACAAAAAAAAAATTAGGTACTGTGTGCTTGAATTTCTATCAGCCTTCATGAGATCCCCATTTCCAGTACATTCCTCTGGCTGTGAATACTTTGAAGTTTTCATAGGAGAAATGTCTTTGAAAATGAACCACCAATATTATTCTAATTTCATGACCCAGGGTGATTTTTCTTGCAGCCTGAGGCCTCAGTAAGGTCCTGAGATCAACCCCAAGGACCATATGCTCACCCAGGCAGGACTGGCTCAGCGGCCTCTACATGCTCTAGCTAAGGAGAGATAGAGGAGTGGAGCTGCCAGGGAGAGGTTAGCATCAGCCTCAAATAAATATGCAGGCACACAGTGTGCTACCCACTTTGGGGCTGTAGGAAATGAAAAAAAAAATAATGAAAGAAAATGCTATTTTAAACTTTTGTATAGCTAATTTTGCTTCCTTCTCTATGATTAGATCATGTTTCCTCGTCAACAAATTGTTGCTATTAGAAGTCTACTAAGAGAATAAAATTAAAATGCTCAATAATTTTAATTAATAATATCTATGGTGCATAATCTATCTCTTACCAAATATTGGCTCACATTATCCTCCATGTGTATAGATCTAATATGTATGTATGTGTAAGTGGCACAGATGCTGACACAACTATTCATATATACATAAAGCTCTACATCAAAATTTGTATCTCTAGTTGTGTGTTATATGCTCTGACCAAAATGATTTTTCTAAAATTTCTTTTATTATTTTTAATCATGTGTATTGTGTGGATATGGGCACCTGAACACAGATTCTCTGTCAGAGGATAGAAGAGGGCACAGATCCCCTGGAACTGTAGTTAAAGACACTTATGAGTCACCTAAATAGAGTGCTGGAAACACAGGTCCTCTACAGGACCATCATGTATCCTTAACCTCTGAGCCATCTTCCCAGCCCTACTCCCAAGTTCTTAATGGTGCCCTGACATATCTTTAATGAGTTCCTAGTTGCTGGATCCTCCACAGGGAGATTTTGAGGGATGCTGTGGCATGGAGTGGCTCCAAGGTACTAAATAAAACTTGATCTCATCACAGTGGACTGTAAAAAACTCAGCTCAACATCTTTAATGAACCACTGGGTAACTCCAATGCCCAACATGCCATTTTGTTTTTATAATTCTATATACATGGATATATGTGTACATATGGATATATATGTCTTTGTATGCATTACTCAGTTGTATTAAAAGGTAAATTTTGACTTTACAATTCATTTTTTTCAGCTCTCCCTTTACTCAAATGTTTAATTTATACCTTGTTCCCCCTTCCTTTATTTACTGTTTACTTCATGCTTTCTATATGTACTGACATCACAGTAAAGAGAACTGTTGTGATTAAACATGCTGGTAGGTGATATGAAAAGATATTTTGGTCAATCAAAGATTTGTTCAAACAAATTCACATGTCACGGCTGAATAGATGACTCAATGTTTAAAAGCACCTGCTATTCTTCCAGAGGAGCCAAGTTCAGTTCTCAGTACCCATGTTGGACAGGTCACAATTTTATGCAACTCCAGTTTCCCGATTAACCCACTCCTCTTTTGACCTTTGCAGACATACATTTACACACACATACACACACACACACACACACACACACACACACACACACACACACACATCTATATGCATATTTACACATACTAAAAAGTTAAAAGAATTTACCGGTGCTAAAAAAAAAATTTGTCTATTTAACTGAGATAATGTTTACACTCAACAGAATGCATACATCTTACATGTTCAATTAAATGATTTAGTTCTTTTACATCTGCCCTAGTAACATCAACACAAACTACCATAAGGAGTATTACCAGCAATGTTTCAGGTTCTTCTCAACTCTCAAAGTCCATGGACAACAATTGTTCATACTTCTGTCTATCCCTAAAGTTTAGTATGGCCTCATCCACAATTCAATATAAGCAGCATAGTATTAATTTCACACACATAGTGGTAAACAAACTACTGATGAGAAGTGACTAAAAATTAGTTACCAAAAAAAAATCCCTTCTCTCATTGAAATCAATCAAAACACCTCACCTGTCTATATATGTACCTGTGTGTACATATTCCATCAGGTTTAAGTTATCATCATGTCTACTCCAAGAGGAAATCAAACTTTTTGATTACTGTGATTTAGAAATCGTTGAATCAGACATAACAATCACTCCACATTATCTTTTGACAAACATTGGCCACTCCCTGCCTTTGCATGTGTATGTATGTTCTGGAACCAGCTTGTCAGTTTCTCTAGATCACAGTTCTAAGGTTTTTAAAAGTATTGTGCTGACATTATAGATCAGTTTACTGGGGGATAATTGGCCTCTTAACAATATCAAGTCTTCCAATCCATGGCTAGGACTGCACTCTTTCATTTCTTTCATCAAGAGTCAGTACACAGATTTTATAAACGTTGAATTTGTCCCAAATATTTGTTATTTTGGATTATACAGAAAATACAATGTTCTTATCCTTTCACTGTTATATGATTTTGATATAAAATTTAAATGTACATGTGTCTTTCTTCTTCTGAGCTGTTGATGAGATTGCTTTTTTTTCTTTCAGACTTTTACATATATTCTAGAGATCCACCTGGATGCAACAGTGGCCTCTGAGAAGGCAAAAGGCTCTGCTACCACCTCTCTAGCCCCTATTTTCTCTCCTGCCATGTGATGATAACTACAATCTCTAGGGGAAAAAACAGATAAGAAATGTTTCTGTTTGTTCCTAATATTGAAACATTTCACCCCAAATCTTGTTCATTTTTATATGTATTTTATCTCAATAATACTATATTTCAAATCATGAAGAGCATTCTTTTCCCCCTGAATGAGTAGCCAGTTATGACAAGTGCATCTCCAGCTGTTCAATATGAGTTACTATTTCGCTCTTTTCCCATACAGCTATTAAAATTTCAATGAATGACTTTGGAGTATGAAATCAGCTTTACTTTTCTGGTATAAAACCTGGTTGGACACCATTCATTATCCTTCCTCTATACTACTGAGTTTGATATGAACATTTTGTGTGTGTCGGGGTGGGGGTTCAAGGGTGTGAATACACATATAGAGGTCAGATACAGAACTCTGGTGTTGATTCTCAGGAGCTATGAATATTGCTTTTGAGATAAAGTCCTTACCCAGTGGAATAGGCTGGATAGCCTGTTGATTCCAGGGGCCCCTCTGTCTGTCTTTCCAGTTCAAGAATAACACAGAGAATGACAGAGCAGACATCCAATGTCCTCATATATGCAAACACACGTGCACACAAACCATTTCATATACTCTTGTATACACACATACACATAAACGCAAATATAAATATGATAATCCAAATGAAATTCTCTATACTAATGAGTGACAGAACTGTAATTATACCAAACACTCCTGAAAAGAAAAGAACGTAGAAAAAAATTCAGTCTATTACATTTAAAGTATAAGAAATAACCGACTTCACTGGGGGAGCTACACCAGTGAAGCCTATGGTTGTTGACAGATAATCATTCTGCTGATTTGCCTTCTTTATACTCTCAATGATTTGTGTGTCTTTGTGTTCATGCGTGTTTGTGTATGTGTGCAGGTGTGCAGGTGTATCCAATATTTTCTAAGGACAGCATGTTCTATAAATTTTGTTATAGACATGCTACTCAAGTTTGAATTTCTTGAAATCAGTTATTTTTCTCTCTCTTTCTCTGTTGTGCTATGCTAATTATCAAATATCTTCCATGTATATATATATGTATATATATATATATATACATATTCCTACACACACACACACACACACACACACAGAGAGAGAGAGAGAGAGATATAAATAGATACATAGCTTCATCATTTTCTACTTGTTTTAAGAGTATTGAACTGAATCCTGTGTATTTATATAGGTTAAGGAATTTTAAATTTTTGCATAACATTGTCATCTCAACACTTCAGCTGGCCAAGCTAGGTTGGCAAGGGATTAATTACTCTCTCTCATAATATAGACCACAGTTATCTAGGCAGAATTACAAGTTATATATTCTGTTCCCTGTGTGATTTCATGTAATGTATCCAAATTTCTACAGTAATATTTCATCATCACAATAAATAACAAATGTCCCATGGAAATAGATACACAGAACTACAATTATTGGAGGGGGTAAGAGCATAACATTTCAGGGATGCTGAAGTTTATAGTTGTAGAAGGATTTTCCCAGTACAAACCAGGGATATGGCATCAATGTCCTTGTGGGCAATAGGAAGAGAAAAATATGTGTAGTCCTGAAAATATCTTATTTATTTGTTTTCCAGAAGAAAAGTAAAATGCAATAATTTAAGAAGTCAATAACAATAGCCCACATAAGGACACCCAATTTAATGATCTCTTAGAGAAATTATTTGTCACAAATGAAACTTGCTGTATGAGTATGCCATTCCCCACTGAGTTAGCCCTTAAGAAACAGGAATAAAAACCAAAAAGGGAAAATAAAATAATATAAAAAGGAAAAGCATCCTCTTAAAGCAAAATTGGATTTTCAGTATTTCATGGTTTTAAATTTCCCATGAAGTTGACCTTAAAAATGGTGACCTCTGAAATAGTTGTTAGAATAATGTATTATTTACAAGCCAGGCACTTTTGAAATAGAAGTTACAGGAGGACATCCTCTCCCCATACAATGTAACCTGCTTTGAAAAATATATGCAACATAGAGGGAAAATGTCCTCACATCACCCTTGTCAAGACAGAGAAGTTTTATTGCCCAGGAATTTCACTTTTGTTGCTTACTCCTAACACTAGTCCAGGGACTAGGAGGATTTGTTGATCTAATATAGATAGTGATGTCTTGGGTTTGTTCAGATTTATATGGACAGCAGCTGGGGATCAGGAATTGCATTTAAAATGTAATAAAATGTTTCCCAAGCACTTTCACTTACAAATACTATACTTAAGAAAGTAAACATAAAATAATCTCAGGTATCTTTCAAGAAAATGTTGACAGAGCTCAAGCAGCTCACAGGACTATCTTCAAATCATTTCTAAGTAAACTTAATAAACTCATTTTCGTATTCTATGGCTGTACAGGAAGCCATCATACATGTGAAGAGACAAGATAGCTAGGGATCTGATCATTTGCTATAAAATGTATGTTTTCTACTTTAAAAAATAATAATGCATTTCAGACTTCTCAAGAGAGGCCTATTTAGGCTAAAAGAGTGTATTGGGGCAATCTATCACCAACTGGCTGCTATTAAAACAACAAAACTGCACTTAGAACCACACACCCCACCACAATATTTGCATTCACACATTCTTTTTTCCTGGCTACAAGTCCTGTCCATCTCCACTCACCAAAAAACAAGAAAACAAACAGAATTGTAATTTTCATTTAATCGTTTGGACTAAAACCTCCTCTCAATGTTAATTTCATCTGAAAAGTAGGAAACTCTCTTTACCTCTTTTTAAAAACAAACGAAAACTCAGTTACAGCTTTTGGAACACAAGTTTTAATTTTACTTTAGTGTCTGTGGGCGTGTTAACGGGCTCCTCTACTTTTCCTCTACTTTTACCAAACCCAATCCACTTGCTACTCAGCCATGTTTGGCTTCAAGGACAGGCCTGACCACTGAGAAGGCAAGATCCAGCAAAAAAGGTGTGGGTGAAACTAACAAAGAGGCTGGACCTCTGAAAGCTCTCAGAACTAAAGCATAATTTCTCTAGAGTATCATGACATTCAAACATCACTAAGCATATATGAGAGATACTTTTTAGTAAGGGGTTTAATATATAAAAGTCATACTCCCCAAATGAGCCAAGACACATAAACATCCTTGGTAATATATTTCAAAAATTATTTTTCAAGTATGCTTGTTTTAGCACTTGTTATTTACTTACTTACTGTGTAGGGAATGCAGATGTGAACATGTGGAATTCAGAGGACAGCTTTCAGAACTCCATTTACCCTTTCTCCATCTGCATTCTGGGAATAAAACTGGGGATTGATGAGGATCACCCATACCTTCTAAGTCATTTGCCAGCCCAAATAGTCATTTATAACAAATCATATGCTGTGGGATACTGTTCTTGAACACTGTAAAGATTTTTCACTGGTATTGGTTTAATAAAATGCTGATCAAACAGTAGTCAGGCAGGAAGTATATGTGGGGCAACCAGACTAGGAGAATTCTGGGAAGAGAAAAGGCAGAGATGCAGTTGCCAGCCAGACACAGAGGAAGCAAGATGAGAATACAGTACTGAGAAGAAGTATCAAGCCATATGGCTACATATAGATAAGGACTATGGGTTAATTCAAGTTGTAAGAGCTAGTTAATAATGAGCCTGAGCAATAGGCCAAGCACTTTATAATTCATATAAGCCTCTGTGTGTTTATTTGGGAATGAACAGCTACAGGACTGGGCAGGATAGAAACTTGCATCTACAGCATAGTGAGAAATGTCTGTACCCAATAGAACCATAGAACATTAGGCCAGAACTCTGATCTGTAAACAAATATCATCAGTTTCAGCAAATTCCATTGACTAGGAACTAATTAATGGGAACAGGTCCAAGTGTAAGAATTAATGTTTTATACTCTCTGTCCCTATATAGTTTTATATTATAAAATTATTGGCATATGTGGTTTTCATTTAAGCTCTTAAATATAACACTGAATTCAAAGGGGCTTGTATCCACTCTAGATCTTTACCTTTTTAGGTGTAGAGAGCAAATGTGGACCTTTTTTCTCCCCTCTTGCTTTTGGAAATGCAACTTTAGAGTTTGTGCTGTGAGAATAAATAAGAGATGGAGAGACAGTCCAAGATAGGAGACAGTGGGGAGCATGGAGGAAATGTAGGAAAGAAATAGGGAGTAGAGAAGCAAGTGGCAGGAAGAAGGGGGGAGAATAGAGGAAAAAATGGGAGGGGCAAGGAGAAGAGAAGAACAGAATGAGGAGTAAAGTTTTTTTTTCCAGTATAACATCTTCTGTATCCTATAAAAATCGTTTTGGATGTTGTTTTAATGCATGAACCGGAGAAAGCATTCGATGACACATAGCCCAACTTTGTGTAGGATGAAATTTAAAAAATAAAAGTAGCACACTTTTCAAGTGGGCCCACTCATCCTTGAACTGGGGACATTTCTAATATTTGGACCCAAACCTGGAGGACTTGGCAGCTAAGCTATTACCCTTCAGAAGAGAGGAACCGTTATCTCCTAATGGCAAGCTGCAGGTTCCCATCTGTCAGGAGCACTCTGCGGACTTCAAAGGCCCATTCATATTTTGGGGACATGGAGAGAGTGGGTCTTTTGAAAACTTTAAAGGCCGCAAATACTTTCAATGTGGTTAAATATTTATTTGGAAAATATGTTTTCCAAAGAGTCATTTAGCACATCGCTACCCTAAGAGTGCATGGAAGCAAGGACGCCAGCGATCCTTTTTACAAGGGATAGCAACTCCTGCTGGGCAGAACCCAGAATAGATGTCTTTCTTTTATCCATACAATTTTTACGATCCTGGGATGTACCAGGCATGGTCCTGGGCATTTTGCCATTGCTCTGACAGAAAAATAAAAAAGAAATTGAGTAATCTCTTGAAGCTCATATTGTTTTCTTTTTCTCTCCCTGTTTTGTGTTGTTTTGTTTTTTTTAGACAGTCACACCATGTAGCTCAGGCAGACTTCAGATTCAGGGTGGCCCTCTTTCCTGCTCCAGCTTCTAGAGTTCTGGGATTACAGGTGTGAGTTGCCATGCCCATCTGGGGTTTATAGCCACTTACATCATAAAATGGAGGTTTATAGTAACTACCCAATGAGAATAAAGAGATATAAAGGGCCAAAAATGAGTTGAATGATTGCAATCAAAATAAACCACTAAATAATGCAGTTTCTCTGGAGGACCCACGCCCTTTGAAGGCAGCCTGACCTCCCATGTCAGAGCCAGCTGCAGGTGTCTTGCCTCTAATGTGGCCATTACCAACAGTGTGAACAACATTTTGTCACTTGTTGTCATTGAAGTTGACAAGATATCAAAGATGTCAGTCAGGCTATCATGTCCAAATTGAGCCCTAATTATAGCCTACTGTCTGTCACCCAACACCAGAATGCTTCAGTGGGTTTACCATTCAGCCTGAGAGAGATTTGCTTAATTTCTGTAACTCTCTCTTCATCCTCCCAAAAATGTGATATTCAAAATTAGAATGAAAAATATAATTACACTGGAGATATCTCTTCTCTTACCCTAGGAGCTTTTGTGTAAGAACATAGTCCAGAAGAGGTAAACCAAGGTCTCAAAGACCACAAAGCTTGGAAATTTTTATCCTTATCATCATCATCATCATCATCATCATCATCATTGAAGAAGAAGAAGAAATGTGAGAAAAATTTTGGGCTATTTTGCGTCAGTCTTTAACACTCCCTTGATCACCTATCTCACACTTGCAGGATTTTGTAATCTGAATAATTTCTCTGTTCCTTCCAGGGATCAAACTGAGAATTTGTAACTGGATGGTGCTCCATTTATACTTCATTTTGGTTTCTCACCTGATGTGTTATCAAAAGCCTGTTTTTTACATTCTCTGAGTCTGTTCCCGCATTGGTAGGATGAAGGCTGCCTTGAAGACATATGTGTAATGAAAGCAGTCAGCACACCACAAGAGCCAGAGATTTCTCAGTGATGTGTGGCGGGTAGGAAAAGCACAGAAACAGCAATGAACAAGAACAGGTATGCGGGTCTTTAAAACAGAAAGAACACAATCTTGAGCTGATGTGATGGGAACGCTGATATTTTTACATTACATTTATTGTTGTTTACCATTTCTTCAGTGTAGGCATAAAGAAGAGAGTAAGCCTAGGTCTCGTAATTTCACATGGCCAGTAAACAAATAGGAAATAAAGGGAGCTCCAGCCACAAAGATTAAGAACAATGAACAGAGCATCGATAGCTTCAGCTTGAGATGGGAAGCAAGCAGATTACAGGGGCAGGCTTCTCTCCATAAGATCCATCACAGTCATGAGGGAAGGGACAGGACTTTTATTGCTTCTTTAAGAAGTCATCCCTTAATAAAAGTATATGGACAACGCCAGAAGTTTGGGAGGGACAAGTTCAGAGCATAGCAAGGGCTGTGGTATCTTCTTCTTGGTCTTTGATGGCAGAGTCTTTCTTCTGGCATGGTAACAAGGGAAGCCCATGGTGATGTGAAGAGACCTGGGAGCAAACAGTCTGCATGGCCTTGCCAAGATGCCCACACTCTTCATCTACTTGCAATGAAAGCTCCTGGGGAAGCTACTGATTTTCTGAGGTCAGGTTTTACTTCCAAGATACCTACCCTAGTTCCTGCTAGGCAGACTGACAGAGAAACAGATCAAGATGCAGAGATAAGGATAGAAACTGTCCAAAACCAGCTGAAAGCCCTTGATTGGTGAGGCTGTACACTGTTCAAGTCTCACTTGAAGGGTTTCATCTCTTCTTTGGCAGTGGAAACAGAGGGTGGGTCTTAGTCCTTCATGAGCAGTTACAAGAACAGAACTGCTCTCCAGAATTACACAGGAGCTCCAGAGAACACTCCAGATGGAGAATGAGCTGGCTGTCAGCCCTTCAGGGGGATTTCCAGAACTGTGATCCATAGAGTATATATTAAATGGAAATACATGGATTAAAATACGTATGTGAGTGTGTATATATGCCATACACAAAATAGGAAGCAAAAGCCATGAAAATTTATTGAATCGCAGTTTTAAAATTTTTTATTGTATTCTTTATTTGTATGCATATGTGTGTCTGTATGATGTATGTGTACATACACAAACATGCAAGAGCATACATGTAGAGGTCAGAGAACAAATTCATAAAGTGGGTTCTCTCCTTACACATTTACGTGAGTTTTGCAGATCAAATTCAAGCTATAAGGGTTGAATGACAGGTTCCTTCACTTTCTAAGTCATCTCACAAATCAGTTTCCAATAGGTCAGTGGGATGCTCTCCTTTTGTTTCTATGTAGAAGATCAACTTCCCATCACACTCCACATTGATTGTGCTTGCGAAAAGCATAAAATGAAAGAAAACATGGTCTCTGCCAAGACAGGAATTGCACACCCCTCACTCTCTTACTGAATGGAATTCTTCTGTGCTTGAATCATACATTAAAATATCTTCAAGTGTCTTAGGACACAGCATATGTGTAGTCTGTCTTCCACTGTTGATATATTACCATGAAAAATTCAGTCCTTCTTTGGAGATCTTAGCTTGTCATCTGTGAAATTGGAGTTGTAGACTAGAGGATGTATCAGGATACTTCCAGTCCTAATGTTCTATTACTCTGAGCCTATTTTTTTCTTTAATTCCTTTTGTTTGGTCGTTTTTTATAATTGTCACATTAATTTAGAAGGACAGGTAAGGAATTCTAGAGGATATACTGTTTTCTCTACCCATTCATTATAACCATGAATAGCAACAGAAGAAAAACTCTGTTGGATTTAGAAGCATCCATTCAACTAGAACAGCTCAATCCACATGTATGTGTATGGATACATAAACATATACTGAAGCTCTTCCTATCTTATTCTTAGAAATAATTGCATTATTAGATATCCCTGGGGATTACTTTCTTATTCTCCAGGTATTCCTTTAAATTGTTTCACATGTTATAAACATACTGCTGCAAGAAAATTGAAAAGCTACCCCAGGTAACAGGAAACATTCTTCTGTGTGTGCTTCCCCCCGTGTTTGCACATTTACACACAGGTGTCCATTTTCTAGTGTAATTGTTTCATAGAACTTTTATGTCCTTAAGTCTTTTAAAGATATAATTTCTGCAATGCCATTTTAATAATTGTCATTCCCTTTCTCTCTATGGCAAAGGCTTGCCCTGAGAACCATTCTCTGGATCTGAAACTCCCTGCCATTCCTCTTGTCCTTCCCATCCCTTTCTGTATGCAGGCTTTTCCAAATGGTGATAGGAATTCCATAGCAGATTGACAGGTGCTTCAGACCTATTCCAATTTGGGAAGTACTGTGTCTAATTTACAGACACGTTTACAAAGGGATAGGAAAAAATTAGAGTAGGCACAGATGGAAACGATAAAAATGATTAAAGCACAGGAAAATGGGACCTTGGAGAAAAGATAAAAGAACATGAGATTATTTGTTCTTCAGAGAGGGAAATCAAAAATTGCAGGATCATTGGGGAATGTTCATCAAGAATGTGTAGACTTATCATGAGAACAAATGTTTCTGCTTGTTTATTTCTCTGTTTTGTAAGAGAAAGTGGAGGTCTCAACTCTGATTAAGGTGGGCATTAAGACCCTGTGATGGTATACCTCTAGGACAGAGCAACAACAAATACAAACCCAGGAAACATTTGAAGGCTAGAAAATGTCCAAGTATGTCCCATTTCTCCAAAGAGGCATGTGTCTTGCCACATGCTGGGAAGGAAAAGTTCTACTGACTCTTCTTTGGGGACAGTGATATTTTCATTCTTGGATTTCTAAGAGTCTCTTCTGAGTATCTCTAGTTTTGAACTAATTTATCAGCAATACAAACATTACATGTCATTATAGGAATTTCCTGCAGTGGGACTGGAGACAGGTCAGTTGGCAAAGTGCTTGCCACACAGGCATTAGGACCTGAGTTTTACTCTCAGCTAGGTGGGATGGTAAATCTCTGCCACCCCAAGACTGAGGATGTGGAGACAGCTGGACCACTGGGACTTTCTGGGCCATCCAGTCTTGCTGCACCAGTGAGCTCCAGGTTCAGCTAAACACTTGTCTCAAAAAATAAAATGGACCCAGATGTGGTGGAGAGCATGTCTTTAATGCCAGCAATAGTGAATAAATGCCGATGTATCTATGTGAGTGCAAGGTCATCTTGGTCTATATTGTGACTTCCAGGTCACCAAAGGCTACATTTTGAGATCCTTTCTTAAAGAATCAAACAACAGCATAATAAAGAGCGATAGAAGACCCGTGCTGTTGGCCTCTAACCTCTGCACCCATGCAAATATGTGTTTGCTGGTGCTTACACACATATGACATAGATGCACTCACATAAACCACACCTACACATATATGCACATGAGAATTATTCCAGTGGGTTCCATAGTCCATAACAGATTTTGTTTTTAATCCCACTCCTTTCCCCTAAACAGGTAAGCACCCTTTGAACACCAAACTTGCAAGCCTAGAATTTCTCTCTGTGCTATTCTTCTTCTTGCTACACTCTTCCATCTTTATTCAACCAAATCAGCATGTGCAGCCACCCGCTTAGATACAATATTTTGTTTGGAAGTTTTATGAGAACAAGAGCAGATAGATTAGGCAGTGCTCCAGCAAGCAACACTTCTTTCATGTAAGTTTTTAAAAATGATTCTCTTTTAGGGCTTGTTTCTTTTTCTTTTGGGTTTTAGTTCAAACACAAAAAGTCTCTAATATTGTCCACAGTTCCTTTTGTCCACAAAGGAAAACATCTTTTACCAGAAGCTTAGACTATTTTCTTATCACTGGGCACAACACTCTTTCATTTAAGCTGTATTCTCAAAATTAGGGAAATTAGTACCAAGTTTCCCATTTGTCAAATGCTGCACTGTGTAGCTCTTTGTGCTGAAGACTCTGACCACCAACTATGGGTTCAAATCCTTGAAGGAACAGAGCTTTGTTTGGTGTCCTTGGAAAGTTCCGTCTGTGATTTGTTTTCTCTAAGTGTTTAAACTAAGTTTGTACTAATAATCATTTCAGAGTCTCATAGAATTAAGATGATAATCCCCATTGTTGGACCCCACCACCTTTCTAAGCTCTGCCCTCTATTCTTACAACCTGGAGGCCACCAATGGACAACAATCAAACCAGGCACCTTCATAAATTGAAGAGACTGTAAGGGTTTAACATTGGTGTACCCATTACATGTCAGGCTTACCTCATCATTTGTCTCTTTCTGACTCCACTGTAAACCAGACACCATGGCATCAAGAAGCCCAGAGCCGTCTATGGTGTTCCCAAGCTCATTACACTGAACCTTTATTAAAACATCTCCCAAGGAACAATGTCAGCACAAGCTCTTAAAGTAGTGACATTGTGCCAACACTTATTGCTTTAGACTTGAGCCCTGGTCCAGCTGCCTTGTGGCATTGTAGTTTTAATGCATTACCTCATTTCTCCAGGTACCAGCTCCTTCACTTGTAAAGCAATAATTACAACACATCAGGTTTAAATGAGCTGGCACTTTGAAAGTGCCCAGCAGGATACTTCATAATGACATTCCCATAAAACATTGAGCCATCTTATCCACAAAATCACTAAATTATTATGACAATCAAGTTAAACCAAATCTGTGAAAGAACTTACTCAATAGGAATCCTCAGTTTGCTGATATGGTCTTCTCTGCTACTGAAGTTCCTTCCTTTCAGAGAGATACAAACAAAACAAATAGAAGAAGCAGGAGTGGTCCAGCATGCTAGTCAAACCTGGCTTCTCCTCTAAGAAAGATCTCATGGTTCCAGTAACACTGTGTCCTCTGTTAGGGTAAACATCCATCGTCAGACACACACAGAGACATTAAAACTTTCAGGCACTGACTGGGTCACTGTTACACCACATGATGGAGGGTCTTCCAGATCAAGATCCTCTTCCAGATCCTGTGAGTTGTTTCCTATGAGTATGTGGCTTCATCCTTGTACTGAGCTTTGGAGTTCAGCATGTTTTTAAGTCACTTCTTCTTACTCCTTTTCTATCAATCCTAAATAATGGATTATAGGCATCTGTATTAATTTTGGCAGACTCTAGAAAATTTAAATGTATATGAAATAAAATATAGTAATTGTAATTCTAACAGACATCTTGATAATCTTGTGCTCTTCCATTACATTTTCCATATAGGCTTTTTTAATTACAGACCATCCTAACACACATTCTGCTTCATGTCAGGCTATTTTTACTTAATAGCGTATAAACATCATAATACTGATCTTCCTGTGAAGTAATTGTTAACAAAAACACATTACTTCATTTTTTTCATTACAGTTTAATTAAGGGCTTCATTTTTATTATTTTTCCCCAAATTATTGAGGATTGTACTTTGGGGAGGAACTTTAACTTTTAAAATGTATGTCTCAATTATCTATTACCTTAAATATATAACAAAGCAAAGATTTCAAGCAGTGATAAATATAGCCAAATATACAACAGGTGCCTAAATATTTTTTAGTTTCATTTTGTGTGTATGTGTACTGCATGTATGCATTCTGCAAGCTTGAAGTACCTATGAAGCCCACAACATTTGATCTCCTGGAACTGGAATTGCAGATGGTTATGAGCCCTGATGTGGATGCTGGGACTTGAACATGTATCCTCTCAAAGAACAACAAGCATTCTTAACTTCTAAGCAGTCTTTCCAGCTCCTGGGTACCTAAATATTAATATCAATATTAAACAATATAATGTTAACAAACAAAAATGACAAGTTGTTTACCTATTTATTTGCTTTTATTTAGGGCAGGGCAGAGGACAACTTGCAACATAGCCTCTCTTCATCTACCATGGGTGTTCCAGGGGTTGAACTCAGGTCACCAAGCTTGACAGCAAATCCCTTTGCCAACTGAGTCATCTCACTAGTCCTACAATGGTGTTTAAAGGTCCCTTGGCTCTTCTCTGTCTTCTCCTGTTCATCAGGAGAGAGATCTCACATTTAAAATTGATGGTATTAGCACCTTTATGAGTATCATTGGCCCTTAAATGAGCAAAATATAATTTAAAAATTTTACAGTTAAGGAAACATTGCAATATTATTGTATCCTTTCTTCTGTTTATCTTTCAAGCTTTCTATACTTCAAGAAATATCCAAATGCCAAAATATATGTAACAATATCTACTCATGAAGCATATGCCATTATACAAATGATCATCTCCTTTTTTCTCTTCCATTTATTTGTTTTTCTGCTGAAAGGATTATGGAGGTGAACTTTTTGTCTCCTGACCCTGGGAGACATGGAGGACAAGTAAGGCAAGTGACATGCCATGCCACTGTCACCAGCTTTCTAGGTTCTGTCAAATTGTTTCTTATCCAGGTGTTTAAATTTCTACTCTTAAAAGAAGAGTGTTTCCTTACCACAAGTCTTTCCAACACCTAGCATTGTCAGACATTAATATTTGACATGTTCTTATTTTGTACCTATCTCATTCACATCACTTTCACTTCATGATGGCTGTTGTCTCACTGGTAGGGTATGCATTGCATGCACTCTTCCACTTAAAAGTGAGAGGCACCTTGTGCATTTTGGGAAGCTCTCACTGGAATGCTTACCAACATACATGTGAATTCTACTTTATTTTGTACAGTTTGGAGTATTAATTTGATAAATTAACCCAATGACATAGACACAATCATTTATTTCACTGTTTCCAACTTTATATTGAATTCAAGATGTTCTAATTTTTTAATTTTCTAGAGAACAAATATAATACTGCATGTCTTGTGCATGACAGACAACCTCTATGTTTGAGTATTGGCATTTAAGTCACTCTTGTAAATATGCTCTCTTGGAGCAGTCTGCATCAATGCAACATTTTAGTGTAGAGGAAGCCACTTTGTTTATATGTTGTGTGTTTATACACTTTAAATTATGTCACTTGTAAACAGAGTTTTCCTGACCGACAGTCACTCTTTTTTTTTTTAATAATATAATTTAAAATGTTTACATGTGGATCCCAGTTTCCTCTCCCTCCTCCCCACCCTCCCTTCCGACAGTCACTCTCAAACACACACACACACACACACACACACACACACACACACACGCACGCCGGCGCACACACACACACACACACACACACACACACACACACACACACACACACTGAGGCTTATATTAATTACAAATGCTTAGCCAATAGCTCAGACTTGTTACTAACTAGCTCTTACAACTTAACCCATTTCTATTAATCTTTGTGATGACCCAAGGCTCATGGCTTGTACCTCCATCCCATTTTGTGTGTCTGACTCATTTTCCATCTAGCTGGCGGCTCTTCTGGCTCGACTTTCCTTCATCTCATCATCCTCGGTTTGGCTTTCCCACCTAACTATATCTTGTTCGGCTATTGGCCAGTCAGCTTGTTCATTAAACCAATCAAAGCAACATATAGTCACACAGTGTACAGAAAGATTATTCCACAGCATACATTTAGCTGATTCTCTTTGTTTAATCAAAACTTATCTGTGAATAGTAATGTCTGTCGTTTTATTGATAAATATTTATTAAAATGTTGGACTTAAAATACAACCTCAAAAATATACCCAAAATTAAAAAAAAAACTTTTTTAATATTTTACTTTTTACTGTCATATTATATTGACTGAAAAAATTATTTCCAAGTGTTGATGATATTATCCTAAATTCTGATTGTAATTATGATGGAGCACAAAAAATATCATAAGCCACAAAGTATGGCTGTGCAACAACAGTAAGTGACCTATAACAAATATAAGATAGTAGATTCTGAGACTGTATATCATCAGTCATAATGCCTCATATGTTCTGCAAACAAAACAGTAGTATTAGGAGTGCCTTGGTAATAAGTATCTGTGTGTTTGAGAGCTGATAAAAATTTTTTCAGTAATGTTTTGAAAGTCTTCAGATTCATTTGCCAAGAATATAAGATAAATAAATATTAAAAATATGCAATATTAAATAATATGCAATATTAAAGCTATTTAGTAGCTTTAAGGATTTTGCTCATATATATGTATATTTTTTCTAATATTGGCCACTGGTCTTATGAAGTTTATCAATGAAGTTTTATTTGATAATCCTTTTATGTTTTTAGAAAAATTTATATTCAATATATTACTAATTTTGTTGATATTTTTAAATGTAATTTATTAGGATTGTACCTCAGAATTATGTTCTGAAATTTTATGAAAACTTTACTGGTGCTTGTGAGTGTACTCAGAAATATACTAATGAAATAAAATGGCTACAGGCAGCTTCTATGTATAATATGTAAAGGGTTAATGTCATAGATGAATGTATAATTTAGAGTAATATAAGGAATCTATCTGTATTCAGAAATAAAATGAGAATATTTCTGTCTTTTGATTAAATTTCCATATGGCCTGTTCAATCATGATTTTACACTTCCAATGATAACTGGGAAAAAATTGTCAAACTATATTAGCCAAGTACATTTTGGGAAAGTCTTGGCTTATCAAATTTTTCTAAAATTATTCATAAACTTGTTTTCACTAAAATTACGTAATTTATGGTCTCATAAAACTACTCATTATAAGTGTTAAATCTTAACATGTTTGATTAATAAAAAAATAATATCTTTAAAACTTTCTCCATACTTATATATAGTTTCTTTTTGTTATACAATTCCCCATGTGTTTACCTTTTAGATTTTAGGTATTAATCTCCAGAGAACATTTGACAATACAATAGTCACAGGCTTGATCTCCAAACTCTTCTTTTTTAAGTCTTCAGTCATTTTGGGGTTGGTATGATACAGTTCAATAAGTTTTGTAAGGAAGCAAAACATGGGTACTCTATTCTTTTGACAAGTCTCAAACCACTCTTAAAGATATAACATTGCTTTGATAAAATCTTCCACTAGAAATAAAAAGGCAAATAATCAATGAATGTATGAAAAATGTTCAACAGCCTTATCCATCAAGGAAATTCACACTAAAGCCACATGAGATCCCATTTCAGTCCAGTCAAAATAGATGTCAACCAGATAAAAGACAGCAAATGTTGTCAAGGATATGGGAGTGAGGGGAAGATGGTCCCATCTACTATTGGGCCCAAGCATAAATCATTTGGACATAGATGTTCCTCTAAAAACTAACAGTGTATGTACCATATGATCTAGCTACACCACTCCCAGGTGTTTTCCAGGGGAACCTAAAGTGTGTAAACAAGAGAATTGCACAAGCATGTTTGCATTCATTAGATAAGGTGCAAAAACAGACTCTCTGATCATGAACAAGGGAATGAATAAAGTAAATGTGGGGCATACATGACAAGCTTTGATTCAACTGTCAAGAAAATGAAATTATGTCATTCAAAGGAAAATGCATAGATCTGAGGACATGTTATGTGAACTAAAATGAACTTGAAAAGAAATATTGCATTGTATTTTCTCATATGAAGAACATAGATTTTACATTACAGACAGGAGCTTACTGCATAGCCCTGAGTGGTCTAGAACTCATGGTATAGACCAAGGTAGCCTAGAAATCCTAGCGATCCATTTGCCTTTGCCTCCCAAATGCTTGGATGAAAGACATGTACCACCAGCCTGCTAAATTTTAAAACACACACACACACACACACACACACACACACACACACACACACACACACACAAATAGCAGGAGTACTAAATAAGGGTGAACAAGGGTATAATAAAAGGAAAGGTGAAGGGAGAACAAGAGAATAGTAAGGAAAAAGAAAGACAGCCATCACATGCTCTTTCTCATAAATAGGATCTAGATTTATATGTGTGTAGATCTATCTGTCAATTAATATGCAATAAAACCAGGAATACTGTTTGAGGGAATAATGCAGGGGACTAAGAGAAGTGGGGAGGGGAACCTGGGAGAGTGATGTGAGGACCAGATGTGAGGATTGTACAACGACATATGTGTGTGGAAACATCATAATGCAAGCCATTATTTTGTATGCAAACTAAAAATTGAATGTTTAAAGCCTTTAAATATCCTTTGAGGACCTTTCTTATCTGTGATTGCTTTGGGAGAATTGGGTGCAAAATGAGGAATCTCACCCAGCATCCTTAAACTGCTCAGACTTCCTGGCTTTAAAGAAGTGGTGAGTTTATAGTGGCACAATATTGGAATTTATTTTGTATTTCTCAAGCTATTACAAAGGTTGAATAGCATTTTTAGTATGTATTTACTGACTCCTATTTGTAGAATTACCTTTTAATTTGCTACCTATTTTCATATATATGTTCATATATATAACTTATAAGAAGAATTTCATGTCTTTTATATAGGATAAAATAAATTTTCTTTCTATTTCTTATCATCAATTTATTAGCTATCTGTTTACCAGTACTATTGAAATAGAACTCAGTTTAGAATTTACAAATTCAATAGAAGCACCTACCATAAATATATTATTTTAAAAACAGGCAACTGAATGTGGCAAAATATGCCTCAGTTTACCCTACTTGTCTACAACACAAAGAACACTAGAAACTGGGTCTCTTAATTTGAGAGAACTACATTTAAATATTCTTTGCTAATCTCTAGTTACATGGTATTCTCAAATGGAAAAAGAGAAATACAAATGAAGACATACAGCACTAATTCATTGGGTTTTGAATTACATATATCCTGATTTTATTTGAAGCAAGACTACAAGTAGCTAGGAAGAACCTTTCACAAGTTCCTCTTTCTTCTTTTTGCCTTCTCTGCCAGATTTCATCTGATGGCCATGAACTGTGGGTAAAGGATAAACATAGATTTTCAGCACCTCAGGACCATCCTCTACTTTATTTATGCCTGACCTGGTACTGCGCAGCTGACCTTGGGAAGTTTAATTGAGGCTGGAATTATATGGCACAGCTTGAGGCCACCTGAATTTAGAGGGTGTGACATACACAAAGACACACACACACATTGACAATATAATGGCCTGATGAAGTGAGCGTGTGTGTGTGTGTGTGTGTGTGTGTGTGTGTGTGTGTAATGTGTACCTGCTTCAATTCTGTTGAAATGACAGCAGGGAAATGGCCTATTGTAAATTTTTACTGTGAAGAATTATTATGAAACAATATAATACATCTACATTCCTCTACAATTAAAACATGGAATTTATTTGTTAAGTAAATGATGATTTAGTTAAATATGGAACCTATTTAGGCTTAAAAAAAAGCAATGGGTTATAGTAATAACTAATTCAAGACATAACCATTCTGTGAAGCATTAGCAATTTTATAATAGTTGAAGTTCTTAATGAATGCTGACATTTCCACTTCAGAATTAAGATAATTTAATATTACAAAAGCAAACAAAAATTCCATTAATAGACTTGCTTTAGGTAACTGTTTTAAAGTTATCATAAATGACCTTATATTAAAAATGGTCTAAGATTTTGACCAAGATTTTAGGTATAATTAGTACATGGAATCAAAGATATTACTATTGAAAAACTTAAATTAATTCTTATTTGTTAATTAAAGTTCAAATTGACCCCATTCTTACCTATATGGTTTCATGTATGATTTTTACTGCTTGGTATATTTTAATCTATTTTAGTATGAATGCTACTGTCAATAAATCTGGAATTTGAAATAGGCAGTGTTTATTCATACTATCTTATGTAATTAAACAACTAATTGCATAATTATACTGATAAATAGCACTACCTATCTTGGAGAATTTGATAACATGATGTCAACACCTTGAAATATTGGCAAACTACTTCCATTTTTTAAAATGATGTATTTTTGTTTTATCTCACAAAACTAAAATTAGTTTTGAAAGTGTTCTTCAAATGACCACAAAACAAGATAAAATGAATAAATGCATAGTATTTTTATAGATGTGTGTGTGTAAAATAACATTCTATAATAAAAAAATCATCTCTTTCTTTTTTCTTACAAGCAGAATGTCATAGATGTAAGTAGGAGCACGAATTTGTGACACACAAAGGAAAGCTCCAGTCTGCCCACAGGGCATTCAAGCTATACACACAAGAAGCTGGACGGATAATTACACCCATATGCACCCATATAAACTCACCCACAAATGAGGTTTATAGCTGTAAGTGAAACTCAAGATGCCATCAAGTTACAGCACAGCTTCATTAATCAATACACTCAATGAAATTATTCTTCAATTAATTCTCAAGTGATAGGATCTTTTTAGATTAAAATTGTCTCTCATATGGTGTAAAAGTTATGAATGTAGAAAATGCACTAATACACTAAATTTAGGAATCCATCTCCAAGTTAAATAAATAAATACACAAAGAAGAATGAGCACATCCCTGCTTTGTACATTTTCTGCATTTGGTTTGCTTGGAGATGCTGATAAATATGACTCCAATTGTTGTATTCTAACCTAGAAACATAAACAAAAAATTATAAACAAAAGACAAATGTGATTGTCTGTGTTTACAGAGCACCATGTGCCACACACCTCCCTCAACATCCTACACATGCTAATTCTTGTTATTGTTGACCAAATGTGTTTTCATAGGTCAAATTGGAACCTGACAAGATTCATCCAGCGCTAAAGCAGAAGCCACTTCAGCACACAAGTAGCAGGAAACATGCAGGTCAAGGTTTTCAGATTTTATCTGTTCTCACCACTCTCAATCTGTGAACATTCATGAGAATCAAGCTTATAATAAACTGGAAATTTTCTATTGACATCAAGTCTAAACTGTCTGCTATAAGAGAACTAGATCCCTTTTTAAATTGGCAAATTTTTAAGATGCAAGGTTAGTTAATAATTCTCCACATCTTAGCTGTTCAGTTTAGGAGATATGATCTTCTTCCATGTTCCATATGAGCTTGGATTCCACAATCCCTTCTGACTTCCAACATTCTTCTGCATCCAGAAAAATCTAAGATTTAATGATGGAAAATAACAGGATGCTGAAACAGTGAGCTACTAAAAAAAAATGGTATTGTTAACAACACTGTAAATGTAGCCATTACCCACAGGAGCGCATTCTGGTGCACCTGGTTTTGACTGTTAATTATCTGCTCATTATGATTTGATACACAGGGTATCAGTAAAACCTGCCCTATTATGGTGCTGACTTTACTAATGCCCAATAAGGATCTATGGTCACACACAATAGAAAGTATTCCTGAAGTTCACAATTGTTTGCCAGAGCTAAAACCAGCAGGAACCACACTCTACTGAGTTCACAGCCAGGTGTACATAAATGCGTGTGTGTGTGTGTGTGTGTGTGTGTGTGTGTTTGGACACACACATAGATAGATGATAGATAGATAGATAGATAGATAGATAGATAGATAGATAGATAGAGGGATAGAGGGAGAGAAATGACATCACTTCCATCAGACAAAAACTATATGTATACACAGCACATAGGAACCAAAGATAGAATATAATAAGATGGCTACAGTATCTACCCTCTGGATAAAGTGATTATTCCCATGCATGAAACATCATGGGCATAGGCATAAGCTGAGTGTAAGGCATGGAAAGGCTGATGGGTGTGCAATATACACAAAGACCTTGTATGACCTGGGGTGATTGCCCTCTAAAGATGCAGAGCAGACACCGTGGGCCACTTCAGCTGAGGCCACAGATCACACACAAGTTACACCCTCCAGTGGCCCTCTATCCCACTGGAGTCTCTTTTTGTTAAGATCTTAAGCATCCTTACCTCCTCGATGTGAAAGAGGCCAAAAGTACTGAAGTATGTAAAAGCTGTACAAATTCATTGAGGGAGGTTGTATCTGTTTGATTATGACCTACCTGGTTTAGGTCAATTTAAATTCCACAGTGGATCATGAAATATCAGTAAAGTCCATTATCAACTATACCTTGGTGTCCTGAGAAAACTGTGTTTATGAACAATCATAATAAAAAATCATAATAAAAACTAAAAAATAATGGTAAATTAAAAACACAATGAATTTTCCCTAAAGAGCACTATAAGCAAATATGCCACCTTACCATATTCACCCTCATCTACATTTTGATTTCTAGTCAGTCTATTGAGTAAGGCCATGTTCACCATCAGCCCTCTATGTAGGCTTAAGGGGCTACTTCCTTAAGTATGTAAATGTGACCTATTTATTGAAATAATGGGCTTTACTGAGTCAGAAGGCATCTGTTTGATGCTTTTATGTCTGTAACTTGACTCCAGCAGAAAATATTTTTGAGACTGTGAGTAGATTCTGTATATTGATGAAAATATGAGATGTTTATGACAAGCAATATAGGAACAAAACTGCTGGGCCTGGGAAATTATTTTGGATTTCTTATTTATTACATTTTTAATAGAAATGCAGAGAAAGCGTTATCTGCTGTCATTTGACTTCAGTTCCACAGTACTTTTTGTATTTGACCAAAGTCCCTTATCTCTTCTTTGCATTTATTGTGTTGTGCCAGCCTACTAGCAGTTGATATACTTGGCTCTGGTTTTTATAATAAAGTTTTAGCTTTCACTGAGAGCAGTGGGGGGCAAGAAAGGAAAAAGTTGTGCATTGGATTCAAAGCATGCCAATTGAATGCCTTGGTTAGACGACTTTGAAATGAGAGCCCGTCCTCAATGTAGGTGGGGAGTCTGGGTTTAGTTCCCTGACTCTCATACAAAGGTTTACAGAACAGCTTGGGCTCTTTATACAAGAAGTGTTGCGCCCAACCTGGACCAGCAAGGAAGACACAACTCAGGGAAGATCTTCTTCATGCAGTTTATTCAGGATCCTTGAACAAGGTTCTTCTGACCCCCCCCCGAAACGCCCACACAGGCTTAAATCCCCTTGTGCTGACCAACCCCAGTGAGCCACGAGGATCCTGCAGATACTCTGCTCTTTTGTGGAAGCAAACAGGCTGAACAGGCTTAACCAAATAAAGACTTGTTTAAGCCAGAGAGCACTTACCATCAGGAAGGTGGAAGGCAGCACCATCTTTAAGGCACAGCACTTCCCAGTTCTCTACAAAGAAGAGACAGGTATGTGTGAAATTAAAGAGGGAAGGGGAGGACACAATGAATGTGCACATGCATGTGCGACCTCATGCATTACTAAGAATACCCTCTTGTGTTTTAATTCCACCAAGGGCCAAGTGTTTCCTGCAATTCTCTGCTACCATTAATTACTTGAAGTTATCACAGTACAATGCCATCATGATATATATATATATATGCATATATATATATAGCATATATATATAGCCTTTTTTTCTGATTTTGCACGCATATTGCTCTCTCACTCATCATTTCTGCCTCCCAATTTTAATACCAGTACTTTATTTATTTTAACTCGAATTCAAAATTAAAGGAAAAGTCAAATGACTTTGATGGACAAAACATAAAAGCTAGCTGGTATGCTAGACTGTCTAAAATTTTGATAAAACATGGATTCTCAAAGTCTTATGCCAGGGAGAAAAGTCAGGAGCTCATAAAGAAATCAAGGACAGACAGACTTGAGGGAATTTGAATCTTCATTCTGGCTGCTGATCTAGGCAGATCCAGTTCACCCAAAAGTGACAAAACAAAGTCCTGATGATGTGCCAGACCCTCTCCTGGATCCCAGCTCGTGCAGACATATGTAATCAAGGATTTCATGCCCAAATGCACCATGGGAACTCATCAAATCTCTGAGTAGCATTGTCCACATCTGTGAGACAGTCTCTAATGCTCCAGCCACTTGAAGAAAGGACACAGAACCACGTGACATTTCATGTGTCTTACTGCAAGAGTTGCCAGGCAGTTCTGTGACTTGAGCTACTTCTCTTGTTTCATGGAGACAAAGCCATGGAGACAATTTGGAAGGAACACATTGATTTCTAGGGTATATCGCTGGACTTCCCGAACTCCATCAGATGCTGTAATCAAGGCACTCAGTATCACCCCTTCTTGAATTTTCCCTCTGTATCCACTTTGCAAACTGCAACTGTGAGGCACAAGTCCCTGGAGAAGACAAAGCACTTCCTTTTCCTTCAGCCAGGAACCATTTGGTGCCTCCCTGAACTTGGTATCTTGGGAAGTGACAAGCTGCCACATTCCAGTGGGAGTAAATCCAGCAGAAGTCCTTGGTAAATGCCAATAAGAAAGATGGGATGGCTTCTTCCCTTGTCTTCTCCAACAGATGTTCCGCCTCTGTGACAGAGTACAATAAACCTGTGAAATAACAAAAGTGGAATCTGTACCCAAACACCAGCTATTTCTGAAGGGAGCAAACAGATTTGATTATCTCCAAGATATTGGGCTCTGACAGAATGCAACAACTATACCTTTCCATTTTCCATTCAGCCTCCAGGAGATGGAAGATTTAGTAGCCTTTCATACACGTTAAGTCTGAGAAACTTCTTATGGCTTCTTACGAGTACTGGAGGCTGGAAAAGAAATCAAGTTGTCTGAGATTTGCAGCAAGGGTTTGTATGAAAGTTGCATCAATTTGCAGGACAGATGCTAGTGGCATTTTGCAAATATTGTCACCATTGACCTGCAAAGAAGGTTGTACATCTAAACCTCTGTGAGCTTCTTTCAAGTCAGCAAATAGGCTGCTTTCAATCCGATTCCATGGCTTTTTTTTTCCTGTTTTGCCAAGTTCCAAGCTGAGACTGTCAACATTACTATAATTTGTGATCTTGCACAGCCATCAGTTTAGAACTATTTCTATGCACATTTATTCAGGCTGAGATGCAAGCAGGAGGTCCCAAGGTGGCAGGTTCTTGCATGACTCTAATCCAGTTACCACTGAGTTAAAATGCTTTCTTTACAGTTTCAAACCCCTGGGAAAAAGTAGGTATGACAAGCTGGGGACTGCTTATTGTGTTTTAAACCAAGATTGACTCCAGAAAATAGTAGCAAGCCTGAACAAGCACATTTTTACATATTTTCCTTCTGTCTTCCTTGCTTCATATTTTTAGTTCTCCTCAATTTGAACTCTCTACAAGGTCTTTCAGCCCACTTTGTTGGAGATTTGAAGAGCAAAATCACCAATAACTATGGAAAAAAATAACACTAGGTAATATCCTTTGTAAGTTTTCTCTGCCTTGTATATGCATCTATGTGCCTTCTCCCCAGATTTCAAAACTTTCTTAATTCTATACACTAAACCATCGCTAAATTATTAAAAATTACTTACTTCGTTAATCATTTCACATGAACACTGAAAATCAAATATTGAAGCTACAATTTGATAGTATAGAACTTATTTACACCATTAATATTAATGGGGAAGCTAGGTAAGGCATGCACTATAGGCAATATTGAGTTTATTACTGCATTGAGGAACTAGGACAAATAAATACATAAATGTGATAAGTTAACAATCATATAGGCTATAGCATGAGGAGGAAAAGAGCATGGAAGAGAAAACCCAGGGTCAATCTCAGAGATTCACCTTCTCGAGCAGACATGAAGGAAACATTGCAAGGAAAGGACATCACCTCGGCTGAATCTAAAGGTTACTGGGTTCTTTAGAGCAAGTGCAGACTTGTTGCTCAGTCTTCTATGCATCATAGATAAAAGTTAGAAAGGGTTTAGAAAGATTTTAGAGGAGAAAAGTTCGTATAAGGATTATAGTATCCCAGTGTGCCTAGCTAACTATTTCACCCAGCACTAGAAGAGAAAAATTAATTTTCTAAGGTAGTTTACACTGCTAAACTAATCTTGTGCTTATCTTTCTGTCATTGTCACAAAATATCTGAGGTAAACAATTTTTATGCAGGACAGGTTTATTTTGAGTAATGGTGTCAGATGTTTCAGTCCATGGTCACTTGACCCTTTTGCTTTGGATCTATGTCAGGTGACATTCTGATGGAATGTCTAAGAGAAGAGGCACACTCCCCTCATTTCATGCAAGGAAGCCAGTATGCCCTTGGAGAACATGAGCCCTATGATTTAACTCCCTCCCAGTAGGTCCTACCATCACCCCACACACAAGGCTACTAAGTAAGCTTTTGATATGAGCCTTTTAGAGGCAACATGTCAAAAACATCACCTTGCCTCTTCCTAGTCAGTGTGATGCAGCAAAATGTGGTACTTGATGTCTAGTGACAGAAGCTCAAAAAAATCCAGGCTGTGGTGATGCACACCTTTAATCCCAGCACTAGGGAAGCAGGCAGATCTCTGTGAGTTCAAGATCAGCCTGGTCTACAAAGTGAGTTCCAGGACAGGCTCCAAGCTACACAGAGAAACCCTGTCTTGAAAAAACAAAACAAAACTAAACTAAACTAAACTAAAAGCCTCAGAACAAAATTGGAAGTGGCACATTCCTTTCTAGTTCTTAAGAGCTTTGAAATATGGTATTCTTATTCTTTACATACTCTTAATGCAGATTACAAATTTAATATAAAGCACAATTAGACATATACATTTTTAAATAATTAGAAAACTCAAGTTTACTCATCTTAAGAAAGGCTTTTCTTCTGTATTTGACTCCGTAATCTCAATTATTTTAATACTGTATTCTAAATCATAGGCTATTTGATACCTTTAAAACACATGTTTTGGAATCTAATATAAAACTGTAAGTTCAAGAATGTTATAGGGAATGTACGGGAACTCATTCAGTAATAGGATTTTCACAATATAAAGCATAGTGAAAACAGAAACTCTTTTAGGCTCACATTTTAAAGTTGCAAAGGTAAACTGAGTTAGCTTTCCTCCTTACTGTACCGTTATTTATTTGGTTTATTATTATTATTATTAATTTTGCAATCACAAAACTAAGTCTGTGTGTTTCTAACTGTGCATAATTCTGAGAAAGTCCTAATTAGAATTTCACCACATATCTGTAACTTCAGAGGCTGTAAACAACTTTGGAGAGAGAGGAAATGTACAAATTCTTTCAAAGAGACTAGATGAACAAGTTACATAAAATGAGAGTTACTTAAACAGCAGCTAGATGCTAAACCAATTAGCCACAGGAAGTCATTCTGGCTGTTTGCCTTTAATTAATAATCACAAATTACAAAATTTTTCCATCTACTCTGCAGAACATAGGTGAAAAGCCATCTGCCTGTGGATGTATGTAGGAGTTTCTTATTCATCACTATTTCTCAAATTATCTGCAAAGCAATTATATAGGACTTGGAGATACTGCTGGGAATGCAATGGACATGGATTCCTGCCCTCAGGGAGCTCACGTTCCACTGCATAAAAACAGATACCCAAGTAGTAATTGAATAGTGCAGTTCATTAGATGTGATCTTCTGTGGTGATATGTAAGTGATTGGAGAACCTGCAGAGCTGCATAATAATTTAAAATATCACCATCAGAAGAGGGTGCACTGAAAAGGGAAGACAATAAAACAAAAACAAGAACAAAAAAACCCAACGACAACAACAAGAAGGAATCAAGGAATAAACTATGTAGTTTGCCCTGGCGAAGAGATTCCAGTTAGTTCCAAGAGTAAGTACAAAGGTCCTGGGGTCATAGATTATCAGGGTTCAGTCAGAAAGGTGATGGATGGGAAGAGACAGAGTGCGTAGTAGACAGAGGAATGAAAACTTAAGTCTCCAACTGTATAGAGTCATTGGGAAAATGCTGTCTTTCACTGCACTGAAGGGAGGTCATTGGGATTGTGGACATAGGCATGCGCTGATGTCAGTTATTTTATGGGAGAACACCTTGACTTCTACTAGTGATGTGTTTGTGGATGTGCAAGGGAGTTAGTGTTGGTGTGTAAGGGGTCAGATACTGTATCAGTCAAATGAGAACTGGGATCAGGGTGACTATAGTCAAAAGAATGAGGAATGCTAAGACTCTGGAGGGGTTTTGAAGGTACAGACGACAGATTTTTCTGTTTCTTAAATGTAGGGTTAAACAACAGGGAAGATGTAAAGAAACACTAGTGTTTTGATGTAGTTACCCATTCAAAAGATTACATTTTCCTCACAAAATTTGGTGCACAAAAATCTCATGATGAACTGACCCAAAATTGCTCTTCTTCTTTTTTGCAATTAAAGCAAGAAATTAGTTATCTCAGTGATGAGCAGATGTTGCAGATGACCTGGGTTTTGTTCCCAGCACCAACCTGGCATCTCATAACCACCTGTCATTCCAGTTCCAAGGAATTGAATGTCCTTTTTTTTTGGACTCTGAGGGCATCAGGCATATACATGACATATATAGACATATGCAGGCAAAAATACTCGTTTTTTTCAAAAATTGATTTGTAAGCTTCATAATACAGAACCATGTTTTAAATCTGTGATTTTACACTAAGTGGCCTGTGTGCCCAGGGAAAAGTTTTTTCTAGATGAAAGTAAACATAAGTAACAGTACCAATAAGGTGTCAGTCCTATAGTAATCATTCAGCACACATAAGAAACAGATGGTAATTTTTGTGGAACCCAGGCATTTCAGAAGTTGTGAAATTTCCAACCAATCTGAGTAGGCTCTGAGATCTGTGTGTGAATACTGCTTCACATAACAGATTTTATCTGCAACAACAGATTTTGTCTGAGCACCTGAAGGGAAGAAAGGCTTAAAGAATGTAAAGAGTGTTTCTCTCTTTAAAAAAAAAAAAGAAAAAAAAAAAAAAAAAAAAAAAAACCTTTCAAGATGGTGCATGGTGTACATGTTCACAGCACACTGAAATACTTCAGAAAAACCAAAGGAAAACAGTGATTTTGTCACTGAATAGAACAACTTTGGCTAAAATTCCCCAGAAAAGATATAACACAAACTTCAAGCTGCAATGCCCTGGTCAACTTTGTTAACACTCAACGAAACCATTCATGTAATCAGTTTAAGGAATGGTGTGATCTGGCTTTGTGACCAGAAGTTTCTGTCCAACACAGTGGAGTAGGGTGGAGTGGGGGTGGATTAGTTCATGGCAGGGAAGCCAGAAAGCAAAGAGTAAAAATAAGACTATTGACCAGACATATGCTCCAAGAGCATGTTTCCACATACCTACTCCTTCTAGTTAAGCCCTATACAATAACATTTTCAGAATCTCCCTAAAATGGTACCACCAACTGAGGATACATATTGTACACACAAGGCCATGGGAGACAGTTCAAACCCAAACTATAACATCTTGTGCCTGGCCCCAAAGGCTTATGGCCATCTCATAAGACAATATCCTGATCTGCTTCTCTGTTGCCATGATAAAATATGACCAAAAACAACTGGAGGAGGAAAAGGTTTATTTTAGCACACAGGTTATAGCCCATCGTTGATGGAAGCCATGTGAGGAGCTCAAAGTTTCCATTCACAAGGTCAGCCATCTTTCTCATGCAGCTCAAGCTCACCTGCCTAGGAATGACACCACCCACAGTGGGCTGTGCTCTCCCAGGTTGAGTAACAATGGAGAACTTGCTCCACAGACAATCCCACAGGACAATCTGATTGAGGTATTTCCTAAACAAAGGCTCCATCTTCCCAGGTGTGTCCAGTTGAAAACTAAGAGGAGCTATCACGCATAGAATACATTTAGTCAACCCAAAAGAGTCTCCAGACTCTTAAGGGTTCCAACATTTTTCAAAAGTCCAAATCCCGCTTCTATTTTGAGAATCAAGGAAATGCCTTAGCTATGAGTTCCCAGAAATTTTTTTAAAAAAAAACTTAAAAGGAAAGAAAAATGTGCACTTCTAAGAAATGACACAGAGAAAGCATTACATCCCATACTGAAAGATGGAAAAAACTGCACAGAAAAGAAAGATGGGACCAAAGGAAGACCAAATCCCAGTACAGCAGACATTAAGTCTTATGGGTCCAAATGCAATACCTGGGGCATGTGGTACTGCGAAGTGATCCCCATTGGGTTTAGGCATCTTCCTGGCATCTCTAACACTCAGGCATCTCCATTTCAGCTTAGGGTTCACTTCACAGTTTCATTACCCCTTCAGAAGCTGCCTGTAGGGATCCTGATCAAGCCATATACTACCTGACACAACACGTTTTCCTTTGAAATCTGGGTGGAAGTCTCTACAACCTGCTCATTCCTAGATCCTCTATGCATCCAAAACAGCACTGTGCTATACAAATGAAGCCTGGGGCTGTCTCCAGCTCAAGCTCTACCAGGTCTCCTTAGACTGTTACTGTAGGAACCTCTAAGTTATGTAGATGAGTGAACCTAGTAAAATACTTCCTTTGCCAGCCCTGGGTAAGTAACATATCCTGAAGCTCTTTTCTCAAACCAAATCTCAATGAACTAAAACCTGTGTATTCTGCATGTGATTCAGATTTTTCTGTCTGCATTTTGCTCCAGATATTCACTGTAAACCTGACTCAAACCAGCTACCAATAACTATACTATGGCCTGCATGCTAGGTTGCCTTGAAATTTCCTCCAACACATTGACTAATCTATTTCTTTAAAATTCACCCTTATGAAAAAGTTCAGGACTAATGCACTATACAATAGCTTCTTTGCCAAAATATAACACACATGGTCCTTATAGAGTCCAGCTCCTGACAGAGTCCTACCTGAGACTCTGTGAACAAAGTCTCTACTGTCCATTGTTTTCACCATCATCATCATCTCTTATCCCATCAGCTCCCAGACAATGTTAATGGCCATCTAGGCTTCCATAGCCTGCTTCTTCCAGCTTATCTGGATTTCTTCCAGGAGCCAGTTCATACAGGCTTAAAAACAAATATTCAGATTCAGTTGCAGCCAACAAACTTCCCTTTTTAGTATTGATTACCCAACTTAGTCAAACCTTTCAGGGCCATGACAAAATATCTCACATTAACCACTCTGTAGAGGCAAGATTGGGATTCAAAGGTTTCTGTCTGTCACAGTGGGGGACTCAGGGCAAAATGGCTCACTTCTGGGTATCCTAAAAGCTAAGAGAATGGCACCTGGAAGCAGATGATACCTTCAACACATACCACCAATGACTGATTCAAGCCTCCAGTTAGGTTCCACCTCCTAGTTTTCTGAACCCCAGAAAGCAGCCCCAACTACTGGGGAGCAATTGGTAAGACATGAGCCTATGGGAACATGTCACATTCAGCCATATAGTAGAGTGACAGCATTTTCTCTGCTAGAAATCAATATATATGATCTGAGTCATATAGCCTCAGGGAAAGAGAGCATCAAAGAGTTGATTTCTGGACTACCCGGCAAATTCCAACATTTATAGTGATTTTAGTGGGCATTGCATGGGCATAATCATCCCATAAGATACTGGGTAAATACCCATCTTGTCTTCATGTAGTCCAATGTTGCTGTGAATTAAGGTCAGATATCCTTAAACAGAAACTTGGAAACACAGTTAGTTAGCTGAGAATTTAAAGTGCTTATCCAAACTCAAATTCAAACCTTGAAGTTTGTCTGGTTGCCATTATTAATGGATATTTAACACCCTGCTAAGCCGGTCTCCCACCCTGCTGCTTTCCTAAAGTTGGTTGAGTAACTGGTATTCTTCCTGTTCATCCTGTTCACAATGTCTTTGTTAGCAGGCATATTGCACAATCGCCTTAAGTCAACAGTGTGTGTCACCTGTACTGAAGGAAAGCAATGTCGGGATTAGTGCACAATAGCATGGGTTAGGCAGAAAAGTGAGTCACCCAAGTAGCTGGTTCAGAGGAATAAATAACTAAATCATTACCTTCATGTCTGGCTTAGAAAGCTTTAGTTCTCAAAGGCCTAATGTCTGAAATGTAAAGACTATTGTATAAAGGCCAAGCCCCAGTATGGGCTGCAGTTGGGTGGCTAGCAATAAAAAACTGTTTGCCCATATTTATCAAAACATGGACCCAGACAAAAACAAGATGCTATGGCTAGAAATGATGGCAATAGCATTTTTAGTTTTGGTTCTAAGAAGACTGAACAGCATCAACCATTGTAAGAAAAGAGAAATTGTAGGCAAAATAAAATTGTTTCTCTTATAGAGAAGTATGAACGTATGTTCTTACAAGTTTGTGAGAACTATTTATGATGTCAAGTCAGTGTATCTGATACAGCTATACATTGGTCAGGAACAGATATGTGAATAGACTTCATGTATGTGGCCATGCAGGTTTGTTCAAAAAGGCTACCGTTGGTACAGGATTGAGAGATACTCTGGCTCACAAGAGAGTATTTGACCATGCTTGGCAGGGATAACAAGATGGATGGGATTATATCTAATTATAAAGCGTTCAGCAACAAGGACAAGGGCAAATATGAAAACACTTGTTTGCCAGAAAAAGCCAACATAGAAATGTACCTGGAGTGTTGTGAGGGCACAAAAGAGTGTGATGTCTGGAGGATTGTCAGGGGAAAAGTTCGTCTGACTGGGGTATCACAGGTGATCATTCATACACCAGGCAGGCAATCATGTCAGAGCCTGTCCTGTGGAGCCCAGGATCCCAGGGAGGAAGGTCAGAAACATTATGTGTGGGGGAGGAGAAGCTGAAGTAGTCACAAATAGTGTGGCATTTCTAGAGGGGAGAGACTAGGCCTAAGTGTGCTTATGTTTCCAGTTCCTGTCCAGCTTAACTCCCAAATGGACATCCCAGTCCTATTGTAACCTAGTCCCTGCTGCCAGACATAGATTACCATCTAGGCTAGCAAGATGGCTGACTCCTGTCCAATTTTCATACATCCATTTCTATACATGGTTCATTCATTTATTCATTAACGTTGATAAGGAATAAGTTACATATCATATCATAAAAATCATTGTGAATACAGTGATTAGTATTAAATACTGAGTGCAACTATCATTACAATCTAATTTTAGAACAAGCCCATCACTTCCAAATGCTCTTTGCTATCTGTCTGCTGTTACGTAACATTCTTTGTGCACCTCTCTCTCCCTGAGAACCCTAGGTGACTCAGTCTGTATGGATTGCCTTCCTGTAGCTTCGTATAGATGAGCTCCTTTGATTAAGGGTGCTTGGCATTTGGCTCCATGGACTCAGCATTGAGTTTTTCAGGCTTATACTGGAGTATACCTAAGTGCTTTCATTCAGTTCAGGATGTGGGTTTATTATATTTCATTTATGCATTCATCCTTGGTGGCCAATTGGGTTGTTTTTATGTTTATTCATTAAGAATAATGCTAGCTGGGTGTAGTGGCTCACACCTTTAATCCCAGCACTGGGGGAGGGGGAAGGCAGGGGGCGGGGCAGAGGTAGGCAGATAAATGTGAGTTGAACGCCAGCATGGTCTACAGAGTGAGTTCCAGAATAATCAGGGACACACAGAGAAACCCTGTCTTGAAAAACCAAAAAGAAAGTAAAGAAAAGGAAAGGAAAGGAACGAAAAGAAAAGGGAAATAATAATGCTGCTATGAATACAGGCATATGGTCTCATTTCTTTGACTTACATATATAGAAATGCAGTTTCTGAGTCATGGGGTCAATTTGGGATATTACCAACTCCTCAAGAACAGACCTACAAGATGACAAGTTTAATTAGCAGTGTGTACAAACACTACTGCCCAGTGATTGTGCTTAACACCTCTGCTGAGTTCTCATCTACCTTCAAATCAATCAATCAAATCAATCTGGTACTCAGCAGAGTACCAGATTCTCAGAGTTGCTCTCAAATGTGTCTATAAGGTCAGAGGAGACCTGGTCCCTACTTGCTTGTCTATGTCACTTAGTCACTTAGTCATCTTATAGCTCCTCCTTCTCTCTAGTCTAGCCAAAGAGCTCTCTTTCCCTTCTTTAAACACAAGCCACTCCCACAGAAGAAGCTTTCAGATGCTGGGCCCCAGATGTCCTTCCCCTGATGGTTTGAATTTCTCCACAGGCTCATGTATTGGAATACTTCATTCCTTACTGATGGCCCAATGTAATAAGGTCATGGCATCTTTCAGATATAGTGCCTATCTGTGAACATGGGCCACTAGAAGCATGAGACCTATAGTCAGGCTCCATTTCTGGCCTGATAACTCAGCTTCCTTATCCACCAAGAAATGAACAGCCCATGAAACAAGCCCCTCCACCACCACCATAGTTGGAGCTGTCTAAATCACCAAGCCTTCCTTCTCCAGTATGAAACTTGGCATCCCTACAACTTCCTTATGCATTCTTCAGACCGAATTGTTTTCTCAAGTAAACCTTCTCAAATCCAGGACTAGGTTAAGTCTCTCATATTTTTGTATGATTTTAAAATCTTGATTGAAAATTGTTCTTCCACTAATTTAATATCTGATTCCATCAACATAATCTGGTCTTTTTATAGAAAAAAATACAAGTTTTATGAAGGAAAGACAAAAAAATTAGAAGCAGAAAGGTTTGCTTAGGAGAGAGGCATGATAGAAGTCTACATTTGCTAGTCTGAGTGACTGCATAGAAACTACAAGAAAAGGAACATTGAAACAATAATTATTACACAGTTAAATTTGTGAGTTTGGCATTCATAAAGAATCTGGACTGGGTACAAAATGTCTGGGCCCATGATCCAGAAATTTATTCACCTAGAGAAAGTGTTGGACAATGAGCCAGTGACAGACAAGAGTAAACTGTTTTACATAATTCCCACAGATAAATATGAACTTATCTTCCCATAGAAAGTAAAAACACTGCCAAGCAATGCAAGGAGTCAGAGCAAAGAGGGATCTCAGTCAGACAGCAATCAATCCCCATCTTAGAGCTGCTCCTGGAAATAGGGACAAGGGAGATCCAGGGTCTGCAGAGGAAGAAAAGACATCAGTCAATAAGATTTTATTGATCAAATTGCTGGAGGTAGTGGTACAGGATGCTTTTGGAGTCATTTTCTGAGGATCAGTAAATGGTTGACTTTGGGCATGCCTAGATTGTGCACAGATCATTGAGAATTAAAGCAGGAGGGGAAAAAAATGAAAAAGCAAGACTTAACTCTGCCCAAGTTTCTTTCTGTCTTTCTCTCTTCCTTCCCCATCTGTTTTGACATCAAGTCTGGCTTGTTTTGTCAACTGTGCAGGAGACAGATAAGGATGGCAGGTATGCAGCTTAGTATTCATTATGTCTCAGGCTGGCTTGACATCTGCCAATAGCTAAAACACTTTAATTTCAAAGTCTGAATTATCTGCGATTCACTTTTCCCTCTAGTCAGGTTTAGTGACACAGCCCCACATCACCACCAACAAGAGCTGCATGATGGGAAACAGCAACCACATTCCTTTACAAAACCAGGTGGCTTTCTGCTTTGTTGTTGTTTTCATGTTCAAAATTCACTTTTATTTTTAATGACCCTTACAAAAATGCTCATTAGGTTGATTTTATTGTGTTTGCCTTTATTGTTATTCTTTTCTAAACTATATCTCAGGAACTAAACACTTACAAGCAAAGGGGTGGTCGTAAGTTTAGGGTATATCCATAGGTATTTCAATAACCCAGCTTGGTTGATAACAGTTTTACTTAGGAAATCATATGCAAAATAACATCCTTGAATTGGGAAAATAATTTCTTTTAGATTCTGAAAAAAAGTATACATTTAAATATAAAAGCTACTTTACCATAGCTGCAACTGCTAGTTTATTCCTTTACCACAAAATATCTTATATAATGCCTATTTATTTTCAGAATTATAGAATAATTAAATTAATAATGACATACAATATAAATTAGACAATTTAGATAATCATTTTGAAATACCAATTTTTTTCTCAAATCAAAGTATCATCTTGCAAGCTGGGCAGTGGTGGTGCATGCTTTTAATCCCAGCATTCAGAAGGCAGAGGCAGGTGGGTCTCTATGAGTTCGAGACCAGCCTTGTCTACAAGAACTAGTTTCAGGACAGGCTCCAAAGCCACAGAAAAACCATGTCTCACAAAAAGAAAACTATCTTTTTACAACATTAATTTGGAGAACTGAATTTTGAAGCCAATAGTTTTGAAGAATGCTTTTGAGGCAGAACTTAAAATTTCAGGTAACCATAAAATTGGAATTAGATATATTTCAATTTCAACTATGAAATGCAATTCAAATTTAGAATTTTTTAAAATGTTGTGAATAGAACACAGGCAAAAGGATGTCTATACATTTAGTCAATGGTCTGGCCATGATAAGAGAAGTGGTATCTTGAAAGAGTGTGTGTGCTGAAGCCAGGCTACTTGCATTAAAATCAGAGAGAGAGAGAGAGAGAGAGAGAGAGAGAGAGAGAGAGAGAGAGAGAGAGAGAGAGAGAGAGAGAGAGAACACCAATAGACACACTGTCTGAAAGGGGGAATCCCATGGTACCTCACCCCTGGACAAGGAACTACAGACATCTAAGGACTTGTGGTGAAAGTGAACATTAGTTGTCCTCAAGCATAAGCTCCTAATTGGTTATCCAGTTTCAAGTGGTCAGCTCTGAAATCATATACATGCAAGCACCACTAAATAGATTCAGGGGGTTGTAGTTACATATTTATGCATTCATTCATATATGTAACAAGAATATAGAGGCCATGAACTTGAAAAGAAGAAGGGGAAAGGGGATCATATTCCCTAAAGTAAATACAGAGGGGTTGCTTAGATCCATCGTATGGTTGGTCTCATTTTAGCTTGTTGAGAGTATCCCATATTCATTTCTATGGAGTACATTTCTATTAGTACATTACTAATGTACATTGGTTGTTTTAAAATAAATCTATATCATGATGAATAATTTACAGAACTCAAAATTATATGTCTCTATGCATTTCTTTTCTATATATACATACATGTCTATTTGATTATGTGGATATACATATAATTTAGAGATATAGGTAAACATATAAATTATAGATGGGGATAGAAAGACAGATAGATAGATGGATAGATAGGTAGATAGATAGGTCATAGATAGACAGATAGACTAGATAGATAGATGATAGATGATAGATGATATTCAGTCACAAGTTTTCTAACAATGGCATACAATTATACCAGATTCTCTTCTATAACTCATCATTTCCACTAAATAAGTGCTACTGCAGCTGCTTATGTCAACTGATGGAGATAGTCTTCGTCTTCACTTTTTTTTACTATTTGAGCTAGCAGGACTGTAATTGACTTCCACAGTATCTTTCCTATGCTCATTGGTCTTCATTAGATAAATATTCACTGCCAGATCTTTCCAATTCGCTCCTCTCACTAATGCTCTCACTCCAAAAATCACAAACTACCATTTGTTTGACACTTACAAGAAAATTTAAATCGCTCTACATGCATTTAATATTTAAGGTATGTAATTGTGTCTCATAACTGGGATTTTGTGTGTTACTTCTCTTGATTGCACCATTACCTTAATGCACTCCATGGTGACTGCATTTTACCCACTTGCTGTGGAACTGGAGGCACAAGCTCTTACTGCCTCCAACTTTGCACAACACAAACAATGCAGAATGGGAGACACACATGGGTGATATTTCTGAATGGACCTGAATGATATTTTTTAATACATAAATGTAACAGCAGAATCACCTGCTGTTGCATTTATGTATTAAAAAATATTACTTGAGGTAGATTTCAATTTATCCAAATACCCTGACAGTTTTCCAGAATGGCCACAACAGGCTATATTTCTAACCACCATGTTCCAGGGTGTCCACCCTCCTTAATGCCATTCGTTCTTTGACTTGGAAAGAAGTAGAATTCCACTTAGATAAAATGTCCATGGACATCTGTCCGTCTTCCTCTTGTTGCCTTGCAGGAGCTTGTGTAGGGAATAAGTGAAGTCCTGACTGTGTGTATGCTGTTGACATGAGTACAGTGATGGGAAGAACTAATGCCTCAGCCCTGTGGGAGTATCAAAGCTTTCCCTGTAAGGCTTGGAAGATCAGCAAACCCTTCTTCAGGTCCAAATGTGAATGCTGACAGTTTGCAGAAAATGTCTACTACAGCTTCTCCCATGACCTCTCCTCCTGGATGTTTATGGCCTGAAGGTTGCTACCCTGAAGAGTTGCTCCTATTGAGATGAGGTATTGAGATGAGGTATAACTGGTCCCCTTTTCAGCTGTATGCTCTAACCTGGCCTCCTTATTTAACTGTATATAACAAACATGCTGAGTTTCTGAATTGCATACAATAGTCATGCTGGGCTTCCAGGTTGCTATAGCTTTTCCATCAGAAATCCTAGCCCCAACACCCAGTTCCTCTGTACATGTATCAATGTATCTGTCCTTTCTTCAGTCCTATTGCCCCGGTTAAATCAGTTCCTGCAGCCATGCTTAGTATTTGTCTATTCAAAGCACTCTTTTCCTGACAATTATGATATTGAAGATACCTTCTCTTGTGCTGTTAACCATTCCTAGACTTGATCCATGCTATCATCTGCAAATATCTTTATTGTAATAAAATCCATTGCTTCCTAGTTTGTGGTTTGAATGTTTATTAATGCTACCACATGTCCTGACATCACAAAGTTTTATTGTAGCCCTTTCATTAATTTTTATTCACATTTTATATATGCCTTTTACACATAATAACTGATGCAAAAATAATACAATTGTTATATTCCAGTCTTCACAATGGCTACAAAATGTGATCTAAGAAAATTGTACTTCATTGGTTATCAATTGAGGAGAGTCCAGAAGAGTTTTATAGTTTATTTTTAGATAACAACTGAAGGAATAGCCTGGAGTTGCTGGATCACTCTGTGATGTATATATTAAAATTATAATATATAATAAAATTGTCTAATAAATCTATAGTGGTTGCATAATATGTATTTATTTTCAATATATTATTCTTATATAAATATCATATACTATATGTCTTACTTGTTTGTTTGAGTCAATATTGTCAAACTCCCCACAAAAGTCTATTTCCATCAATAATAATTTTCTTATTTCATAAATGATATTTTATACTTTATACATGCAAATTTATTTTCAATAAAATATTCGCCATGATTTGACATTGTCTTAGTTACTTTTCTATTGCTGTGAAGAGATGTCATGAACTTATAAAAGAAAGCACTTTATTGGGGGTCTACTTACAGTTTCAGAAGGTGAGTCCATGACCATCATGGTGGGGAGAATAGTAGCAGACATTCAGACATGGCCCTGAAGCAGCTGAGAGTTTACATGTTATCTAAAAGCAGAAAGCAGAGAGAGACCCAGATGGCAATTGGCCTGAACTTTTGAAACCTCAAAGCCCCCACACCCAGTGACACATCATCTCTTACAAGACCACACCTACTAGTCCTTCCCAAATAGTACAACCAAGCATCCAAATATATTAGCCTTTGGTGGCTATTTTCATTAAAACCACAACACACAATGTGTGGACCAAACCAACCTCTCTTCCTATCCACTAGTTCTTTTCCTATCTGTGTCACCATATTCTTCTCTCGTTTTCCTATGTTCCCTATTTTTGTCATTTTTTTTAAAATACCCACCTAATCCACATAGTGCCAGGATACACATGGGTGTGGGACCACATCCTGGAATATGAGTATCACCTCAGAGCCTGTATCCTTGAATAGAATCTGACTTTTCCTCCCATAAAGGCCAACAGTTGCCTATGGCCCATCATCCCCTCCTTCACCCATGCTGAGAGTTTTTCTGGCTTGTTCTTGTTTATTTCTTGTGCTTACAGACAAAGCTCTTTTGAGTTTGTGTGCAACTGTGGTGTCATGTCAGGCAGATCCTGTTTTGCTGGCTAATATGACATTTTGACAAATGAGTTTGAAATTACAATATCCCACCACCTATGCTGATTGGATGTGTTAACTTGATATCCTTACATGTTCTTAGCATTTCTTAAAACTCATTTTATAGTATTTTATGCCACTTTTCTCAAAATGAATAATCCAAATATAATCATAATTTCACAATTAATTTTAAGCATCTTTAACTTTTTAAATGTAACACATTTTTTTGTTTGGCATGGAAAATAGTAGCTCTATGACATATATATGTGTGTGGTTTTAACTGGCTCGTTTTCAACCCTGTTATTATCTTATCAAGTAGAATGATAATTATTACCAAATATTTTGAAGCCACTTGACATCATTTTTGGCCCAAAACAAAATATTTCCTTAGTCCAGAAAGCATTTAGCAGTTGGATTTATTCTGAAGGACAGATTTTAAATTATTTTGTGGGGAAGAATACATTTGACATATAAACATATCACTAACTTATTTTTAACAAAATTAAACATTTTATTTCAGAAAAGGAAAATATCTCCTGAGTGAATGAAATGTTTAGTAAATGAAGTAACATAAGGCTGCTGATATAATTCTATGTTAACAGAATATTTGCTAGAAAGTAAGGAGATAGCCCCTGTCACTCAATGCTCTTGAGTCTATAAATTAACATGCACACTCTCTGGAAAATAATTTATCAATATATCCAATACATTAATGGTATAGTGTTAGTTAAAATCTGCGGGGCACAAGCTCCAACAGCACATATATTAAAAATTGGAATGATCAAATCAAATGATTGGCATGTCTCCTGGACAAGAATGGCAGTAATTGATAAAGTATTCCAATGGCTGGGGTAGGGAACTGAAGAGATTGTTCAGTGGGTTAAGTGTCCCTATGCAGACATGAAGACCTGAGTTCAAATCCCTGGCACCTGCACAGAAAGGGCAGATGTGGTGGCACATGTGTGTAACTATAATTCTGGAGACATGGAAGTGGGTAGATCCCCTGAGCTTGCTCATCAGTCAGTGTAGCCATCAGTAGTTCTGGGTTCAATGAGAGACTGCAATGCAAAAAGATCCGTGACAAGGGCTAGAGGAAGACCCACAATTATGATATCTGGCCTCCAGTCCCATGGATACATGTATGCAAACACACAAAATGTCCTTGTTTCACATACACAGAAAATGGCTGTGGGTGGGGGGAGGCGTAAATAGGATAGTGTATACTACAACCAAAAGGAATAGTTATACATATAGAAAAAAATCATTACAGGGCGAAAGAGAGCTCAGCCATTAAGAGAATTCATTGCTCAATCATGAGGCCAGAGTTCAGATGCCAGTCCCCACATAACATCCCTGGAAGTCTGCAAATCCACCTCCACAAGAAAAGATACCTCTTCTGGTATCTGTCACATACAAGCATGATGCACACATCCTCCAATGTGTGCTTACCCACAGACAATACCAAAATGAATGATTTAACTATTTAAAAAGGAAAACCATCACAACTGTTAACAGAAAAAGACTGGTTTTGTTTTTAGAACTTTTTCTCCATTTTGTGCTCCATCATCATAAGGCCACTTTTTGTCTTCTGAATTTCCTTTCATCATTAGTCATTGTCATTAATTCTAAGTTGAGGATTCCCTCTTCCTTTTTATTTTTCTTCTTCCTCCTCTATATCTTCAGTAAAGCCAGATCTGAGATCTACATTCATGGCTATTTCTTTGTTGATGAATTTACTCTTACAAGAATTACTTTTGACATGCCAATTATATTCTTTAATTACATTCAGCTATGCATGTTTGAAAAAATCCTCCAACACTAGATTTGTTGAGGATTTCACATCTTTCTCTTTGTTTCCCTTTTATATTTTATATTTATATTATCTTCTCTTAGTTATTGAACCTATTGTCTTAATTCATTTCACTTTTAATTACAATAAGCCCTGAAATAATCCTTTCTCATAAAGGATTCAGAAGTGTACAAACTGAGAGCCAGTAGCTCTGGGAACATCTTCACCTTACATATTTGAATGAGTCATAGTTTCCCTTCCTTGGGAAAGCTTGACTAACAGCTCTCTATGCACAGTAGGCAGGTGTGGTTTACAAAAGAGGGAAGTCTACATCAAATTCATGTCTCCTTTTCTTTGTATTCCTCATTGAGTGATGATGTTAAAAATATTTTATTTTTCTTCACATCCAAAATTATTTTCAAAATAGCACTAAGCATAATCCTTTTCTTCCTATAGTTTACATTACAAATGTCCTTCATATTCTCATGTGTTGGAGGCTTGGCCCGCAGCCCTTAGGGCTACTGGTATGCAACATACTGTATTACAAAGGGCCTAGTAAAAGCTAGTTGGGCTTTTGAAAGCCTGTGTGAAATTAGAACAGGACACAGGTCCCTCTGCTTCTTTCTCTCTACTTTCAGCCACCACAACTTCAATAGTCCTCCTCGATGTGCTCATACCATGAACTCTGCTGCCCCACATTCAGGGCAACAAGCATAAAATGAAACCTCTGAAATCACAGATGACAAGAAACCCCTCCTGTTAAGTTGACTTTCTCAGGGAATTGGTTACAGTGAAAGACGTCTTTTTAAAACACTCTCCTTCAGTAGTTTTTCTCCCAGTACTTGTCTTGGGTTTTCTAGCGATATTTTTTGCTTTAATTTTCTGTGTATGAGTGTGTTGGCTACATTTGTGTATATGTACCATATTGCCTGCATTTGTGTATGTATGGCATGCACTGCTAAGATAGCTCTCTAGCCTGAACTTGTTGAAGTTTATTTTACTTAATAACAGAATGATTCTCCTTGGCAGTCATAAGGGAAGGTATAACTGCCTCCTGTGGTGGCCTCTGTTGTACTGCAGAAATGAGAGATCTTCAGTATCCCCAGCACAGTGGGACTTTGAGGGAGTGTTACAGAGAGAGAAGTAGCTCTCTTCAGCTTCTGAGCACTTGGCAGGCATCCATACTTACAGTGAGCAGGAGGCTTCCTAGCAGCCTGGGAAAAATGAAGAGGAAAGGGCAGAATCATCCAGGAGGAGCCTTCTCTGCAGAGCAGCTCTCACCAAGGGCAACTGAACCAACAGAAAGGCCAACATTGAAGACAGGTCATCAAAGGCGTCCAAATCTAGTACCTGTACCTTGCCCAGGCACTGACTAGTTTAGAAACTGCATCATCGAGATGGCTCACGTGGTAAAAGCCTTCAGCACCCAAATCTGTTGCCCTGAACTCAGCCCCTAGAACTCAAGAGTAGAAATTGATTTTGGATGATTCAGTGTTGCTGTATTTAACATAATAAAAATGCAGGTGTTCAGTTAAAATTCAATTCCAAATAAACAACAAACAACTTTTGAGAGGGGCGTGGGGTTGAGATAGGGTTTCTCTGTAACAGCTGTGGCTGGCTGTCCTGGAACTCCCTTGGTAGAACAGGCTATTCTCAAATTCAATGAGATCCACCTGCCTCTGCCTCCCAAGTATTGTAATTTAAAAAATGCTGTGAAAAGATGTCATGCCTTACAACAGGACTCACACGGGAGGTTTACTGGAACAGGAGAGAGAAGGAACAGAAAAGGGGGCAGAGAAGGAGAGAAGGGGGGCAGAAACCAGTCCCTCAGGACAACAATGTGGAAGAGAAAAAGAAAGGGAGAGAGAGAGAGAGAGACAGAGAGACAGAGAGAGAGACAGAGAGAGAGAGAGAGAGAGAAGTGGGCAGGGCCATTTTAACATAGTAAATGCGCACAGGAGGTGATCTTAGTGGCTGCAGTTTGACGTTGTATCCTGCCAGAACCCCAAGGGCAGAGCAGTACAGATGCCTGAATACTAACACCAAGTGCTGGGACTAAAGGTATATACCACCACTACTTGGCTAAGAAGAAACTTTTTAATTATGATATCTTTATAATATTTAAGACAAATGCATAATAAACTATTATCCATTGTTTATCTGGAATTTAAATCTAACTGGGTTCTCATATGTTTTCAGAAATCTTATCCGTACTTAAATACCAGCCTGGGGATAAACTCTGTGAAAGACTGCTTTCATAGCATGCACAAAACCTGGGTTCAAGTCACAGCACTGTGAGAAAAACAAATCACACACCCGACTTCTACACTAAAATTCTTTCAATGTATTGCCAGCTACTCACTAAAGTAAAGGGCTCTATGTGCTTGACCAGAAAAACAAGAGCATTAAATAGAGAGAGAATATGAGACTATTGACAAAAAAAACAAAATGTCTCCAAACCATGTTTGAGTGTAAGTGTAAGCCTGTGCTATCACTGCAGAAACTCAATCCAGAGCAGCGGTTCTCAACCTGCAGGCCTCCATCCCTTTAAGGATTGATTAACCTTTTCACAGGGTTGCATACCAGGTATCCTACATATCAGATATTTACATTACAATTCATTAGAATCGCTAAGCTCCAATTATGAAGTAGCAATGAAAATAATGTTTGGGGAGGGTCACCACAACATGAGGAACGATACTTAAGGGTTGCAGAATTAGGAAAGGTAAAGAATGACTTTTCTAGAGGTTTCTCAGAGAATCCAAATGTAGAAAAACCATGTGACCCAGCTGACCACTCCTGAGCATGTGCCCAAAGGACTTCAAATAACACCATGGAGATATTTGTCCATCCACATTTAATGTTCCTCTGTTCACAACAGCAAAGGAAAGGGAATAATTTAGATATTCATCAAGTGAATTGATAATGAAAATGTAGTGTGTGTGTGTGTGTGTATGCAATAGAATTTTATTAGCTGGGAAGAAAAATAAAATCTGTCTAAAAATGGATTGATCTAGAATTCATTATACTAAATGAGGTGACTCAGAGACTCAGAATCAGACAGATAATACACAACCTCTCTCATATACAGATCATATATACATATATACATATATCATATATATATATATATATATATATATATATATACATGTTTGTTTGTATGTGTATATAAGTGAGTTTAAATCATGGAACTGGACAGGGGACTATGAGGAACATAGTTACGTAAAAGAGTGAGGTGGCAATAGATATAAAAATGTCATATCCATCTTTCTACTTTGTAAGCTAATGAAAAAAAGAAAGAAAGAAAAAGAAAAAAAAAGTACAAAACTAAAAACCCTAACCAAATTCTTTGCACTATGCCTTGCTGGTAGTCAGTGCCTCTCAGACTGGCTAGTGACCAAGTGCCCACACAGAAGTAGGATTATTGAGATGCAAATGGCAAGCTTTTATTACTGGAATGGAATAGTCAAGAACAGATAACAACAAAATCTAATATGGTGAAATGTTTTAAGAAAAATGTGTTTCATTTATGGCAAAATAATATTGTGAAATCTGTCACAGAAGTGCTGATGATCATTTCACTTGGGAAAAAAAAACTGTGTCAAGGGCAAGTGCCATACAAACTGAGCAGGCACTGTCCCCACACAGCATTCTCATTATCTATAGTGGAGAAGAATAGGGCTTTACTTAAAGCTCAGAGATGTATGAGTCTATAAGTAATAGGTGGCTAAAGTCCTTAGACAACAGACCATACATCTGGAAGCTTCAGGTAAGAACTTTGGAACACAGTGGTGAGAAAAATTTAGTACTGGGCTTAGTGATGGTGCAACTAGGTCAAATGTGACCCAACCCTCCACATAAACCGACAGATATTTCTTCTAATGTAAACATATGATCAGCTTTTCTGAGCTACTTTGCCCTGTAGTCTTTGGAGTAGCTCCATTCAGAGTCCTGTGCTTTAAAATAGCTTTTCAGTTCAAACTTCCATCTGAACTTTTAGTTCTCTTCCACCAGCTAGCAAAACATGATATCTGGCTAATGCTATGTTTAAAGAGTGCTGATTATAAATGCTGATTCCCTCTGCCTTGCTAAAGTAACATGGAAAAGGGCAGTATTATTTATACAACATGGAAAATTCCTGGGGCTTCCATACTGGTGTGAGCTTTACCCATCCTGACCAGTGTGAACTGAGTGGCTCCACACTGGCCATTGTGTGAGCTAACTCAAAAGCATAACCCTGCCCAGCCCTTGACAAGTGGGGGAGCCATCTTTTTCTAGTTCAGTCAACATCTGGAATCTCAGTCAACATCTGGGACCTGAAAGGAGTTCACACTTATTAGTCTGTAGCTTTTGTCTCTCAAATATATTCAATTTTTAAAAACAAAAATGGATAGGCAACATGGTCCTCCCCAAATTTACATAACAAAATAATTCTAAATTACGTATGTATGGGAACAGTGTTTCCTCTTTTCTTGTCGCTGCTCAGTTCTGCTTTTTACATCTCAACATTGATGGCACAGCAAAGAAAAATATTTATCCTCCAAGTGTGCATGCACACCAAGCAATTAAATAAAAGCAAGCTTTTAAAACGTCTGTGAATTTGATATTATATTGGACAATTCATGAAACTGAATCATGCATACATTTTAATCAATGGGCTTATACTGAGATATCTCAAAGAAGTCAAATTAACACTGGAAAGGACAGGGCTGAGGTGACACAGCTGTCTGCACGTAGGGGCATGTGTGTGAACAGGGCTGAAGAGGTACTGTGACTATGTGATCCTACACCTGTCATAACTAGGGGTGCCCCTACTCCCTTAGAACCACTTCTAAGTGATTCTGCCCTGGTGGAAGGAGGGGATAACTGCAGCTCAGCCAGCTAAGATGAGAAAAGGAACAATGGTCCCCATGTTCCTATGTGCATCTCCAGAGTCATGCATTTGTAGAGGGCACTTCACACATGCCGAGGAAATAATGTCCTAGAAAACGAATGAGAAAATAAATATCCTCCGATTAATGCTCTATAAATACATTTGCTATAGGTTTCATCCAATATTCATGGTATATACATGTATGGGTCAAATTACCTTTAAATATTAAATTTCCTTCTCATGGTTGAGCATTTCAGATTCTTTCCAGTGTTTGTGAGGAGCACAGAGGAAATCTCTGTGTTAGCTGCTGGGAGATGCTGCTTCTGGTTTAATGCTTCTCCGAGGTGAAAGGGGATGTCACTCTCAGAAATATGAAGTAGCCCCACCCTTCTTCCCTATGTCCCCCAGGTCTCTCTCTCTCTCTCTCTCTCTCTCTATATATATATATATATATATATATATATATATATACATACATACATACACACAGGACCTCAGGTCCAGGTCCAGGACCTCAATATATATATATATATATATATATATATATATATATAGAGAGAGAGAGAGAGAGAGAGAGAGAGAGAGAAAGAGGAGAGAGAGAGAGAGAGAGAGAGAGGGAGGGAGGGAGAGAGAGGGAGGGAGAGAGGGAGGGAGGGAGGGAGAGAGAGTTTACATAATTAAAGAGCCTGTGGGAAACCTATAGGTGAAGTTCCAGGCCAAAGAGACCCAGTCTCTAAAAGAGGAAGATTTCTGAGAAGTGACATTCTGGTTTGTCCTCTGACCTCTTGTCTGTTGCACAGCTAAGAAGGAATCAAGCAGATTAGAGTTCTAATTTGAACAAACAGTTGAACACTGGAACTGAAACATGTTTTGAGTGCTGCAATAATTGTGATAGGACTATAGGGGCAATCCAGGACTGCCCCAGGTAGAGAAAAAGAAGTAATCACTTGTATATCCCCTGTGCTGAACCACATAGTCAATTCCCTCATGCACAAATACACTTTAGGAATCTATTATAATTTGCAATAAAATTCCAGCTAGTTGTTTCATATACTAAAAGATGTATTTTGATAAATTTAAGACATGCTGCAATATTTTAAATTAAATTTGACAAATTTACTATACCACGGAGTTTATAAACTTAATTCATAATTCACATTTTTGATATGACAACCACATAAAAAAAAAATCTTGGAAATTGTCCTGAGAGTCTTTCCCATCTCTAGGCTTGATCATGCCTGAGGCTCTGTTTGCAGTTCCAACTGGACATTTTTCTCAGAGTCACCTCAAAGTCATCAAACACTCACTGTGCTGGGAATACTAGGTGACTGACTGCCTTTGCTTACACTGTTCTGGGTATTACAATTGTCTTTGGTGTCATGTGAAGTTGAATAGAGATGTAAACAGTATTGAGGGCCAGAATCGCAGTATGGTTCACCTCTGAGGGTCTCTGTTGCCTGTGATTTCTCATAATCCCCAGCGCAGGATGCATAAGCAGCAATGTCAAAGAGAACACCAGACAGAAGGCAGACAGCCAGGCACCTGAGCCTCTGTTGGCAGCAAGGAGAGGCATGGGCAAGTGGCTTCTGAGGAAGAAGAGGTGACAAGGACCCATGCTGGTTCCCCATCTGACACTTACCTACAGTACCATCTGTAGCTACTACATGGAGCCTAGAAGTCCCATGGCCTCCGGGGAAATGGAAGCCCTCTCAGAAACCCTGTAAACCCTGAGTTGATAGATGGCTGCTCACACTGGTTCAGAAAACCAGTACTGGAAAACCAGCCCAGGTACTGCAGCCTTTGACAACTGCCCCCCCCCCCCCGACAGACAGGCACTCATCCCTGACGCCAGCTTGAAAATAGAAGCTTCCTTCCACCTGATTGAATGAACTCACACACTCATATGCACTCACTCATGCACACACTCCACTCACACACTCATGTGTGTGCACTGCACTCAAACACACACACACTCACATGTACTCACTCATGCGCACAGTCACACACATCCACATGCACTCAATGATATATACACCACACACACACACACACACACACACACACACACACACTCATGATCTGATCCATGGGGTATTCCTACAGCTTTAAACCTGACTTTTCACAATATTGTAACTCCTTCCTCCTTCATGGAATCCACCTTCTGGGGGGGAAAATTACACTAATGACGAACCATGAAAATTGTCCTTATCACCTCCAGGAACATCCAATTAGTTTTTCAAAAGGGAAGATGTGAAACATGGAGGAAACCTATATTTCTTCCAGCCACTGTGTTTGAAGGTTCTTGTTACATGTGCATAACCTTAACCCCATCAATAGTCTTGTTCAGTCCTTCATTTCATATTTGAAATGGGGTATTTATGGCTCATCCTATGTAGAGAGAAACTAAAATGCAAAGGTTGTGGCAGTTTTAAATAACATTAATGTTAAATAAAATAGTCCAGATTTCAATACTACTCATGACAAACCTATATTTGTATGTTTTGCTTAAAAATAAGTGTTTGTTATTGACCATAAAATATTTTTCCAAATATTAAACTCTGTTTTCTAAAATTGTACAGAGAAAATAGGCCTGGGTTCAATGACCAAATTTCTTAATATCCATAAAGTTAGGATATTTGATTCTTTTTAAAAACCAGTTTTTTAATTGTTTTTATTCTGGTGTGTGTGTGTGTGTGTGTGTGTGTGTGTGTGTGTGTGTGTCCATGCAGGTGGAGACCAGGGGAAAACTTGCAGGAGTCAGTTTTCTCCACCATAGGGGATCCCAGGAATTGAACTCATGTCACCAGGCTTGGCAGCAAACACCATTACCCACTGAGCTATTTGCCAGTCAAAGTTAGTATAGTGTTTACCAAGCAGAATGCTGTTAAATAAAATAAAAGTTCTAATGTATTTAGAAAGGCTTGTGGTATATCTTAAATTAACTGGGATACCAGCAGCAATATATGACTGAGGCATGAGGGCTGAAGACCCCAGAGAAGCCCGACATGCCCTTGTCTGTAAATAAATTACTAACTGAAAATTTTAGCAGAATTCTATGATAAAAATTTTTATCTTCTCTAAGACCAAATTATTTTGTATCCTAGACTCTAACCTTCTTGGGTACAGAATCTCTGTAAGATTGGTCACTTTGTCTATGAAGCCACACAGTTCTGTGCACAGCATGAATTTTAGAATATGACTATTCACTTAAATTATACAATATAAAATACATTTTCATGGTCTTTATAGTTACAAGTCATTTTTATAAGTGGCACCTACTTATAATTACTATTGTCTTCAATACAAACTATAGATGTAAGAGTCGAAAAAAGGTGTGTCTGAATGCCATGACTTTTTAAGTAAGATACCCAACACAGAAAGTTTCAATCAGGATTCCAGGGTATCTGTGGTGTGTGTGTGTGTGTGTGTGTGTGTGTGTGTGTGTGTGTGTGTATCTGAATAGCACTAAAAATTTTGATTGAATGGTGCAGCTGTCAATCAACCAGCTAGCTTATGTACAAAACCACCGTAAAACAGTGATGAAATCACATTATAAAGCAGACAGCTAGCAGATGGTTAAAGTCAACATTTTTACATACCTGTTCTTAACTACAACTATTTTCAGATAAAAGTGAGGCCTAAAATCCAGCACAAAGCTATAATAATGAAGAACACTTTGAGGGCTGGAGAGATGGCTCAGGGGTTAAGAGCACTGGCTGCTCTTCCAGAGGACCTGGGCTTCAATTCCCAGCACCCACACGACAGCTCACAGACATCTATAACTAATGGTCTCGGAGAATCCAGTGCTGTCTTCTGGTCTCCTTGAACACAGAACATGTACTGAACAGATATTTGTGAAGGCAGAACACCCATACTCATGAAATAAAAGTAAAAGAAAACTAAAATTACAAAGAAGATGCCCCACCACCAGTAATAATCATCAGAAACTGTAGCTAGTTACATTGATGCCACTCATAGTCATGAGTTGTGAGTGTGTGTGTGTGTGTGTGTGTGTGTGTGTGTGTGTGTGTGTGTGTGTGTTTGTATACACTCAAGGAAGCAGAAGTACTTGCTGATGCAAAGGAGTCCACAGCACTGAAGAAACCCAGTCCAAGTGGTTCCTTGCTGGAGGTGGCCTTTGTCATAAGACTGGATTTTACTTCATTGCATGCCATCTGGCCCCAAAGAGCACAACTATTTTTATAATATCAAATTTGCAACAAGGGAAAGCCACACACATGCTCAGAGTTGGATGAACTTCCATTTTTCACACGATTGACTTTCACTCTTCTTCCTGGGGCCTCCCGAGCTGGGTGGGCTCTTTTCCTCGGCTTCAGGCCTTATCTCTGCTGAGTTGTAGGATTAGGATCCCAAAGTCACTGAACAAACAGGGTCTGATTCTCCACAGCAGACCTTTTGTTCATATACATTTCCCTGGCTCTTGTTCAAGGAGGCAGAGAATGCCTACCATCCCCACACTAATAATATCCTTCAGTAAATGATAAAGTCAAGTCCAATGTAAACCGAGATGTGTTATCGGCGTGTCAAAGCTATCCCCTTACAGCTCTGTGCTGGCCAACTGTGCATCCTTTTCCTGGACAAAGACTCCATGCACATTAAAGGGCACTTACCAGAGTGGGTGTTTGTTTGTCAAAGGAGAGCGGGTTGGCCCCTGACTCAAGTCGCCCTGGTTGTCACTGTCATCGGAGGAAAAGAGGTGTACTTTACAGCAAGACTCCCTCCTTAAGGATCTCCTGAATCGAGTCAGGGGAGAGCTGAGGCTTCCTGTCAACCTGTTCTTTCTCTTTCCCGTGTTAATATTAGCTGATGGATCCTCAAAGGCAAAGCACGTTTCTTACTGTGAACAGAGAGAACTCTGCGGTTGACCAGTTACTCTTCCACCCTGTTGTCAGAGAAGATGAGTCAAAAGGGATTTACACACTTGGTTCATTCCACCAGATGGCCCTTCTTTCCATGTATTCTGAGAGGAGTTCAAAATCAATCCATGTTCCTCTAGAGTTCTAAATTAGGCAAAGGGTCACGCACATCTGGATTGTTGATAAGCCAGTTTAATAAAGCAAGCCTGTACAAAAGTAGAAACACTTTGAAAGGATCTTTCAGAATTCTGTGCCTTTTTCAACATCGAATGATAATCGCCTACAGAATAGTAAAAACGCTTTTTCCTCTCTTTTTATTTCCTGTGTGCCTGCCTGTGATTGATGGGATTTCCAGTCCCAGGAAAGGTTGTTACATGTGTTCATATATGTTTGTATGGTCTGTGCAAAAGATTATGTACACAAAAAGAATGTGTTCACTGTGTATGAATTCTACAATTTGCACAGACCCACATAACACGTGGCCCTATGTAATGGGAACACTGAGAGCTGAACTATATTGGTAACCAATAATATGCTCAGGTTTTCTTGGGTGTTTATTGTTGGTAGGTATTTTTGTGTTTGTTTTTATTTTTGTTTATGATACTCAGGGAATGTGTGATGGATATGCATCCTTTTGACATGAAATCCTCATCTAAAAATACTGTCAAGACTGACAGAGATTGAGGTATATGTAACACTGTTGTTGTGTTGGTTTCATTCCAAGCACAGCATGCTTCTGGAAGGTCTGTCATTACCTTCAGACCTGAAGAAAAGCCAAATGTTAGCTTAGTGACAGACCTCACTCATTGGTACCTATAAGCTTTTGGGGGGAGGGCCAAGTGACAGCTGCAAGACTCTGGGTATCAATAGGAAGAGGTTTTATGAAAGTCTCAATGGGAAAATGTGAAGTTTCCATTCACACATACACTGCCTATTCAATTTGTTTGTGTATGCATGTGCATGCATGTGTACATGTGAGTACTTATGGGTCCATGTGTTCTTGTGGTTGTGGAGGCAAGAGGACAGCCTCAATTGTCATTTCCCAGGTACCATCTACCTTCTTTTCTGAGACAGGGCCTCTTATTGAAACCAGAGCTTCTCAAGAAGGCTGTGGCCCACAAGCCCCAGAGATACTCCCCAGTGCTGAGATTACAAGCACATCCCACACCTGCCTTTCTTTCACATGAGCTCGTTCTGGTTCTGGTACTTGGATTTTACTACCTAGGATATGAAGAACAAGGGGGGACACAATAAATAAAGAAGAAATCCCATCTTCCAGAGCACATGTTTTTGAGGACTGGATATACAGATGCTGGGAGACAAGCACTTAATAGCTCAGGATGGGCAAGGTGATGTTTGAACCTGCCTCCCTGTTCTAAATGGTCAGTAAGAGTTTTCCAAGGAGAGGAAGAGACTGCATTGTAGTTTAAGAAGCAGGATATCAGTAAATGGAGACAGAGAATGTGGCAGGTGTTGCCTAAACTACAGGAAGACACCTGTGTGTATAGAAGTTCACATCCATTACTTCTCCAGCAGATATGGAAGAGGTACAGAGCTACTGTGTTCAACATTATCTGGCAAGCAGACCTGGGCTTGTTTTGGCATTTGAGTTGGTGCTATCATCAAGATTGCTTTTCTTCTGAACCCATGGTAAAAGTTAATCATGAAGTTACTGATTGTCTACTTGGAGTCCTGCATGGGTTAATCAGAAACTTGACCAGCAAGTGAGGGGGAAAAAAGCAAGTTGAGAGAGACAAAGGTAATAAGTGAAACTATGTGATCATGGGCCAAGCTCCAACACTTTGCTGTCAATCGTTAATTTCTATTAATGCAAACCCAATGAAACTCCCATTCAGCCAGCATTGGGTTCTCTTAAGTGGGAGAGAGCAATAAGAGGGTACATTATTCTATGTTGTAATTAAGATATTTTAAGCTGTCCAACTCATGCTTCTTTCGTCATCAGGAACAGCCTCTATGGAAACTACTAGTTGTCTAAGTTCATTTGAATTTACAAGTTTGGTCAATGTGTGCCAGGAAAGGCTATTCTTCAAGCATTGTTAAGAGCTAAGGGTATGTTATGGTTAATGTCAACCTGCCATAAATTAGAAACGCCTAAGAATGTAGCCTGAGATGAGCAACTGTACTAACTGCCTTAAGTGATGTATACCAATTGTGGAAGGAACATCCTAGTAGCTGTCCAGATAAAATGGATGTGGCAGGAGGAAAGTCATCCTTTCCTTTTGTTTGCTGTTGGCCTTTTGCTCACTTGGCCTTCCCTATTGCTGTTGAGTTGACTTTCTCTGCTGTTGTTTCTGTTGCTGGTGGTGGTGATGATGATAATAGTGATGATGGTGGTGATGATGGTGGTGGTGGTAGTGATTATGAAGGTAGTGGTGATGATGATGGTGGAGAAGATGATGGTGGTGGTAATGATAATGATGATGATTATGCCTCCTCTGATTTCATGAACAGCATTTTCAAGCTTTCATTGTAGACTAGGGACCAGTGGTTCTCCAGGAACTATCCGGGCTTCCAGTACCATATTAGGACTGCTGTAGCATCCACCCTTGTGGCTGAGTGACTATTGGATTCTTGGTTTCCATGTGTGATCCTGTTGATCTAGATTAATGCTGGCTTAATAAATTCTTTTGTGTGATTCTGTATGCATATACACATTTTTTTCTTTACTCACAGCTCATCAGGTCTGTTCCTCTAGAGAATCCTGACTTATACAAGATACAAAGATACATAAGCCCAGGACTGATCTCTAGAACTTTGTGGCCTAAGAATATGGGCCAGAGGTCAAGTAAATATTAAGATTGATGAAAGTTGGGAAGGGGAAGCTCAGAAAAGTTATGGGAAGGCATTTGTGGGGATTATCTGACTGGAAAGGTCCTAAGGAAGCTAGATAGTGAGTGATGAGTTTAAGGGGATCAGTACAACCTCAGCTTTAGCAAATCATTGCTATGTGGGAATTTTGAGCAGCTACACCAGGTAGTCTGAGGTTTTAAGAAACTGTTAAATCAATTCCTTGTGAAAGGTTATAAACTATTTCAATCTGACTCAACTTGTTATTCATGTTTTCCTACATATGTCCTGTCCCAGATGATCTATATCTTGTCCATCACTTCAATTTTATCTCATTAGATTACTCTGACTGGAAGGAGGAAGCTTATCACATCAAGAAAAATGCATTTATTCTTCAACAGTCACATGAAGAAGGCTATTCAGTGGTCATGTGTGACTTTTGCAATGCATTCTTAGTCATGACTTGCAGGACAGTCAGATCTATTCTTGCCTGGACTTCTTCACTTTAACAGAAAGCTCTGCTGTATCTCAAGAGGAAAAGCACAGGACCAAATGTTCTTTGAGGTCCCAGGACACACATTTCCATACTCTCTAAAGCCATATGACTCAATCTCTCCAGCACAATGTCAACATCTTTTCAGTGAATTGCTTTTTTTTTTTTTTTTTTTTTTTTTTTTGGCTAAATTAGCTCAAGTTATTTTCTACTGCCTGCAAATCAAAGAACCCACTAATATAGTTCACTTTATTTTTATATTTTATTATTCTGAATTACTATAAATCTTCTTGGTGATTTTTCTCCTTGATGGATAATGACAGTTTCCCAAGGGGAATGTTCTATTTATTTTCAGAGTAATAGTACAAACGACTAGCAACCATCAATTCAAAATTTTGGTCTTAAGTTCTGCAAGGAAGAATTGCATCTTGTATGTATGTTTGGGGGTGTTGCACTTGTACAATCCTCAGAATAATAACTGACTTGAAAAGATGCTTTCATTATTCAAAGGGCTCTCTGTGTGTGTGTGTGTGTGTGTGTGTGTGTGTGTGTGTGTGTGTGTCTTTCTTCTCTCTTTATTGGGCTGATCTTTGAACTCTGGTTCTTTGAGTGAACTGAGTCACAGAAACAAGAGAAGACTGGAGGGATGGATCTTTCTCTTTCCTTTCTGCTTCTTCTATGGTACAGACTTGTGACCCCAGTGAGGGGCCAAAGTAGATAGCTACTTGGATCCCAAGATAGGAGCATCAGCCTATTCCAAGGCTGGTCAGTTGGCACACTCAGGGAATAGAGTGCCCTCTATAAGAATGGAGACAAACTGTCCCAATTTCAGGTTAATTTGTTTCCCAGCTTTTATGATAACCTTACAACTGTCCTTTGTTAGGTTTCCATAATCCATGATGACTTTATTAGTGATAATTAAAAGCAGCAGCACCAGCAGCAGGAGGAGGAGGAAGTCCACAATGTCTTTAACTTCTTGTATTGTGCTCATACAAGTAGAACCCACCCCCATCTTTTGCATCAGAGGATTCTCTGCCACAGTTCCAAATCTAGGTGCCTTCCTATAGCTCTCACTGACCCTTGGTTTCTTTTCAGGCACTGAAAAGCCATCTGCCTCATACTTGGATCATAAACATCAGATGTGATTGAAAATAAACTCCAAACATTTCATCATTGGTGCCACAAAGAAAGTTTTAATGACAGACACTAAGTGGGTTGGTGCAATCATGGATCAGTATGATATATCCAACCTTACACTTGGGACTGAGCCTCCCATATGCATTGGTGACCATTAAAGAGTCTACACGGAGACACCAGAAATCCTTACTTAGAATGTCACCTTGGCCATTGGGTAGCCTTCATATCAGTTGAACTTGCTTGCATAGCTATACATAAACTTAGGAACCCATATGCTGGTCAAGTAGCATGAGCTGACAGTGTTCTGGTGATCTTCATATGTAAATCTGTTCCCCATTGTCTCACCTGTGTTTCCACAGTGGCCCTGCTCAACTGAGTTGACCAATTTTTTCTGGGTCTGGTCCATATGGTCCAAAGCCTAAGATGGGTTAAAGCTTTCTTGCTTGCTTGCCTACTTGTGAAGACTCTATCACTTAGTAGCCTATTGTAAGTAAAATCCTAATAAGAACATATTTTATAACTAGAGATATTGGGCTGGAGAGGTGACTCAGAGGCTAAGAACATACGAAAGACAAGAAGGCAGAAAAGAAGGGAAGGGGAAAAGAGAAGAAGAAAGGGAGGAAGGAAAGGGGGAATGGAAAGTAGGTAGGTGGGGATGGGAAAGGAAGTGACAGAAGGAAGAAAGAGAGGGAACGAGATGAAACGAGGGAAGGAAAATTCTGCGCAGCTATTCTAACCATCACCAGTGTCTCTAAAAATTAATCTTCCTATTAAAGACAAGCTTCTTGTTGACAACAGCACGAATCAGTAGCTCCCTGTGTTTCAGATAAAACCATTTCCTATTAGTATGATTCCATGAGCTCTCCTGTCTCCTTTCTTCCTGAGCCACCATCTGGGTAGTCACAGGAAGGTCTTGCCGAAAATTGTTATAAAATATGTTATGAAACATGTTCTTATTAGGATTTGTCTTATGATAGGTTACTAAGTGATAGCCTCCATGAACAAACAAAGCCCAACTATTAAACAATAAGTGTCACTAGGTGACAACAACCATACATTAAGTTGTTATTTTAATGGAGATGCCAATCTCAAATTCAGGGACACATAAACACTACATCCAGTGGAGATGAAAAAGTAGTGGGAGATCTAGGAATGCTTATATTCCAGCCAAACACATGGACCTATGCCCTAACCTCTGCTGGCTAAGGAAGCCCTGGACCAGGGACTAGCGCACCGCAAAATATCTTACAGGTGTCTGGGTGCCTGAGATAAAAACCTCAGGAAACCTTGTTTGTGACAGGCAGCTGCAAAGCCCTGCAAGTTAAGATGCAGATTTCAACTCTGTAATCTTGTGAAGGAATGAAGCATTACTGTGTTAATAGAATCCTACCATCTCATCCTTGAAAGGGTTTTGGTTCCACAGCCACTCCCCCATCGGGCCGAGTGTGAAATATGTTGAAAGGAGATGGTGAAAGCTATAACTGGAGAATTTTATCTGGCCATCTGAGTTACCCAGACAGCCCCAAGCACCTTCCTTGTTCCTGTAGTATAATAAAACAAATTATTCTGGTGTCACAGACCTTGAATACCTACTAACCTTGATAAACACTTATACCTAAACAAAAGGAGAATCAATTTGCATTTTCCTTTCTGCTAGCTAACATAATGCTTCATTTTACAGTCACCATTAAGGGTTATTGCTGTGTGCATGTACCACATTATACAGTTTGTGTCCATTGTTCATGCATAGCTCCATCAGAATGTTTCAGGTCCAAGGCATTTTCACAATGACTCTGCTTTTGTCTTGCCCTATGCTATTATCTTGAATGTGTTTATCCCAACAGGTCCCTTCAAGACCTAAGCCCCATCCCCTGTGAAAACATGTCAGTCATCCCCTTTGCTCACAATTGAAATGAACAATGCTGGGGATCTCAGGAGTTGTGTGTGCACACACCTTCACACTCACATTCATATGCAAAGCTCACCTGGGTGGCCAGATAAGTAAAGTTACTCTGCTTCTCGAATTATCCTTAATGGACTGCAAGCTCCATATACTAAAGAAGCCCCTTGAAAAAGCCACAGATGCTAAGCTGACAGATGGTTCGAGCTGTGCCATGCCTGGCCTTTGAATGATCATTTTCGCCTCTGATCTCTGCCCTCTTAATTTTCAGGGAGCAGAGGAAATAAACCACAAGCATTTCTTAAACAAACATCTTTCCCTGGGCAGAACTAGGAAGCCTCCCCACCAGAACTAGGAAACCACAAATGTAGGAGTTAGAATAATTGAGCAATGACTCCTGGCAGGTAGGGTAATGCAATTATTATAGATGTAACCTTTAAGAAGGTAGAAACAGAAAGTCTTCACCCAGAAAGATGAATGCACTTGGTGAAAGAGGGTGATCAAAATTATAATCAAGATTGAGAGCATATAAGAAGTCAAACGTCACTTGTACACTGACAAATAACTTGGTCAGAGAGCAAAAATTAAAACATAAAAAAATGGGTGTTTTAAAATGAGGTTTTCCAAAAAAAAAAAAAAAAAAAAACCAGAGAAGAACTGTTTTCTCCCAGTGTATTTGGCAATACCATTTCAACATATATACCTGATTCTACATCAGTTGTATGTGCCTTGCCTGTCCTGGTTCCATTTCAAAACAATCAAGAAGATGCCTGGAATAGTACTTCATTTTGGGGAATGACTGAATCTTGAATGCCAAAGCTTGGCTTCTTTATCCCCAATTGGGTCTGGATTGTATGCAGTCTAAGAGCTTAAAGAAGGGTAAAAAGTCTCTCGATTTTATCCAGAGCTTTCTGTGAAGTAGGCAAGGACTACAGATGAGAGTCTGATAAAGAAAAAGAGTATAGGCACTGGCAGAATCATTGGCCTTTGCAATAAACACTCTATTTAAAGCCTTAGACCAATGATTCTCAACTTGTGGAACATGACCCCTTTGGAGATGGAACAATCCTTTCACAGGGCCTACCTAAAACCATAGGACAACACAGATGTTTACATACTGCTATGATTCATAACAGTAGCAAAATTACAGTTATGCAGTGGCAACAAAATAATAATGTTGTGCTTTGGAGTCACCACAACATGGGGAGCTGTGTTAAAGGGCCACAGCATAAGGAAGGTTTACAACCACTGCTCTAGATAGATACTAAAATATATTCCAGTGAAGGAGAAAAAAACTCCAATTTACATACAAAAACACAGGAGTCTTGCACTGTGTCTAGAGCAAGCCATGCAGATGGAAGGATGAACCGGTCTTCATGTGGTCTCAAAACGTTAGCAGCCTGGGATGGAATAATGAAAGTGTACTAGAGTAAATGTTCCATTTGCCCACACCAAATGGAAAAGCACCTCAAGTTTAGCCGCCTTCCTATCCTTATAGCTTTTCTAAGAACTGGAATTATTTGTGGACTCAACACCTCTTTAGGATATCAGAGGACTCTGGGAAATTAAGTATGAGTTGAGGCAGGAGAACTCAGCCTGGGAGCCTATTTCCTTATTTCTAGCTTTCAAATGTCAGGGAGGACTGTGAATTTCCATAGCATCTTCACAGGAGTACAGAGTCACAAGTTTCCTAATTTCTTCCCCAAAGTATTCAAGGCCTAGGCAAGAATGTTTAACTCAACTGCACCTGTACTTCACCCACCAGTTCCACTCAAGGCCTGTGAAGCCCAGGAAAAGACCAGAAGAAGATGGAGTCCCATGCAAAAACAACAAAGAAACCTGAAAACCCAGCCTGTGATATTTGGAATCCCTCACACACACACCAAAGCAAAAATGCAATCATGTTGTAGAAAATGAAGGAACAGTTGTGATGGAAACAAACGACTTTTTCCTTCAGAAATAAGAATCCCCCTACGGAGACTAGTAACTACCATAGTAACTTCACAGTAGAATTAAAGGGGGATAAAAGAAAATATTCCAGGGTGAATATTTGTGTTAACCAAAGACTTTTCATTTTTTTTTCCAGTAGAGTTCCCTATAGAATTCTTCTAAATGGTAAACTCCCCTGATGCTTTTAAATGCTTGTTTACAGATCATTAACTACTCACAAAAAGGCTGGTGCAGAAAACCTGCCAAAGCATAGGAATCTCTCATTGATTAACCAAAAGGAAGTTGAAGAGAGAGAATTCCCTTGGTTAGAAATAAATTTTTCAGAAGCAATTTTGGAATGAAAATTTGTAAGTCACCCCAACAGAAGATTCTTTCCTTGTAGGCAAAGAGCCTAAATTATAATAATAAGGCTGAAATATTACGGTATTATGCAATGTTATTGGAATTTGACACTTGATCATCCAAGTATTGCGATGTTTTCCAGGTTTTGCAATGCCCTGCTACACAGCATTTAATCAATGCTTCTATTTGACTCGTAAGACTGACTTGTAAAAGAGGAATGACTAGATGAAATGTACCCTAGTGTTTGGATGCACATGTTCTTCCGAGACATTCCTCTCAACACACATTCCCCCTATTACAAGGCAGCTGCTCACTAAACGTGCGCAGGAATAGCTTAAAAGATCATCCCTAACCCTTTACTGAAAAGACTCTGTTAGTTGTATTAAAATAATTTGGTCACAAATAAAATCATGTGTGCTTATTGTTTTGATCCATTTCTGGTATTCCTACCTATACGCCAATCATGGCCCTTGCATCGCTATTGTTGATCTGAGCCTTCTTGAACTCCCCAGGTATTGAGGATAACTTATGAAAGACATTCCTCAAGTAAAGGTGAGGAAACGTTCTTTTCCTTTTCAGTTGCACGTTCTTCTTTCCTTGGGTGTTGGCATTTTAACTGTACCTATGGAATTTTAAGATCTCTGATTTTATGTTTTGTCATTTTGGGCTGGCAAAACCCGTTCCCCCAAAATTGCACAAAACATTCATCTGTGTTTTCTCCTCTGGCTTTCTGTAGCTGGATTAAGTACCTCAGAAAGCCCAGGAAATGAAGTCACTCTCAGGATCCCCAATAATTACTTTGTGGAGTTCTGGGAATCCGTGAAATGTTTGCAAGTTCTTTGTCCTCAGAAGTGGTTGAAAAGGAGGCTGAGTGATATTTATCATTATAGCAGTCAGGATCTCATAGGATAAAGCACAACTGTCTGGGATATCTTGACTGAGCAAAGCAAAACAAAATGGGTCACTAATGGCTCTGAACAACAGACGTTAATATGCTTTGGCCAAATGGAAAATAGCTAAGTTTGGAGCTCTGCTTCGAACAAACTTGACAATGAACTTTTGCCCTCTTGTATTTGTTGCTTTTGTTTTTGTTTTTCTCGAAAACCTCCTGGAAGTAACATGTAATAAGAAGATAATGTGTCCCAGAGATGAACTAAATCTTCCAAACTCTTTGCAGTTATGATCTTGGGAAAAAATTTCTCCCCCAGAGCCCCTGGCCCCAATCCTATCTCACTGCCCAGTTTAATATGGCTGAGACAGTCTTCCCATATCCCCAGCGCTTGTATGAATCATTTTCAGTATTGAGTTCTGATCATTATATACAAGGTCACTTTTTAATTAGAACAATATAGTAAAACATATGCTCGGAAGATGAATGAGGTACAGAGCTGGCTGTGCTATACTGAACCCTTTTATTGGAAAGCCCTTAAAAATAATAAGCGCCATGTATAGTCCAGGGGCCTTTGCAACATATTTCAGTACAGCAAAGTGCCTGCCATGGAGAATGAATACCCTGTTACAGAGAACAATCATTTGGCAGCATAGGTTATTTTAATGGACACATCACTTTAAAGGAAGCCTTCGCCATCTGTTCTGCCCTCTAATTACAGATGCAAAAGGAACATAATTCACAATTGCATCATAAAAAAGTAAGATATAAGTGATTTAAATGCATGTGTATCTTCTTTATTCAACTCAGCACACAGCTGTTATGTTGTTTTCATGTTTCCAACACAAATGAGCAGAGAAATCGCTCTTCTCTGATGGAGTGACATCTCCGTTACAGGACATTTTGGGGTATAGATAAATGTAGAAGTGTGATCTCCTCTGACATCACTTTATAGGAAATGAGAGGCAAAGGTGTCCCCTCAGCCAATGGAGGATCTGTTTATACCAAATCCTAATTTTAAGTTGGTTCCTGACCAGGCTTTGCCATTCCAATGACTGCACAAGTAACTTTATTTTTCTCGTAACCAGTGTAGATGAATCTTCCTTCAGTATAAGGTTAATACACAAATTATCCATGGGCCAAAGAGACCACTCTTGGCTTGTGGCCACTTATATGTAAATGAGCATTTTATTCTGAGAATGAGGCTGGTATAGACCTTTCTTCTCTCCTCATGTCTCAAATATACTCCAGGATTTGTTTGTATATGTATAGCTTAACAGTTATTTGCTTGTAGGACAAGGTCTAGCTATAAGAGCTTCAAGGTGAGCTTACCTCCTCAGGGCAGCTCTGGGAGAGAGCTACTGTCTGTTACTCAATCCAGACACAGCCATGGTGTCTCTGGAACACATTGTCACTTCTCAATGAAAAGTTTGTCACGATCATTTTATATATGCTCAGTCTGCTTTCCAAGAAGGAAGTTGTGGAGCTAAACAGCATTTTATTAGAATAAATACTAAGAAGGACTCATTGCTTGGAAATGGTGTTCAAAATGAATTAACTAGTGAGTGGTACAAATAAATAGTTTGAAAAGCCAGGTAGACTGTTTAAAAGTCCAAAATCTATCCTGTAACCTTGCCTGTTGGTAATAAGAAAATAACACCCAACAAAAATTGTTCCTTATGCTAAGTTTTTTAATAAGAAGGGTATGTGCTTTGAATAGTTGGTAATAAATAGGTGCTTCGAATGTGTAGGTTAAGTAGTTTAAAAATACAGCTTTTCCCTAGCTAAACTGGCATTAGCAACTACATTCTTCTCACAGATTAAATGGATATAATAGTTGATATAGTCTCAATATCTCAAATACAGTTATTGCATACAGAGGTGCATACATTTATAAGATTTGATGCTACGTGTGCATATGCTATAATTGCTATTAAATATGTACATATATTATATACAGAAATGCATGTGTAGTATATATGAATAACAGATGATATTCAGCAGAGGGTGGTTCATAGATATGTTCACCAGTACAAGTGTTGGACATTGGTCAATGTCCCTACAGACAATGTTCAATGTTTTTAATGTCGCCTCTCCATACCACTTACAGATCACTGTATGAGGGTAACCAAGGTTGTTTTGCATAATTATATTACACATCAACATGCTTTATATGCTCTTCCCAAATTGTATCACTTTGTATTGAAGACTTATCATTCTTTTTAGTCAATAAAACCCAAATCAGAAATAAATTTGGGAGCTATTACTCTAATCTCTTTTCAAACCTGCTGCTGTTGTGTGAGACCCTGAAATTCTACTTTCATAGACATCACTGTGGTTTCCTTTGATCACACATGGATTGAAATAAAACATCAGTCAATCCATGTATATCAGATAACTATTATTTACCAAAACAATCACCACTTTAGGATATAACCAGTAATTTACATCAAAATCATCTGGACATTCCTTAGTGTCAGAGAAACTCTAAAGACTCAAAAGGTCCAGATGGGATGTTTCCCTAGTCCAGAGACCTTTGAGTTTTATTTAGTAGCAACAGGAGAAAAGGAAGGATAGCATGTTCAAACATACCATGTAACTAATTACTATATAAAATATTCTGAAATGGTACTGCTTTTTGTTTTTTTTTTTTTGTTTATGAGTTAAAGTAAAATTATAATAAGTGGTAAGCTAAAAAAAAAAAAACAAAAAACAAAAAACAAAAAACTCATGTCCTCCCCCTACCTCCCTCTACACTGATTTTTCTTTCTTTCTTTCTTTCTTTCTTTCTTTCTTTCTTTCTTTCTTTCTTTTTTTTTTTTCTCTCTCTTTTTTTTCTGAGACAGGGTTTCTCTGCATTGCTTAGCAGCCTGTCCTGAAACTAGCTCTGTAGACCAGGCTGGCCTCAAACTCACAGAGCACAGAGACCCTCCTGCCTCTGCCTCCCAAGTGCTGGTATTAAAGGCATGTGCCACCAATGCCTAGCCACTGATTTTTATTTTACACATTTGGAGTCTTTTGAAATATGTTTAGTATCATTGAAACTGCAGCTTGACACTAGGATATGTAAGATCTCTAGAAAGCAAAAGGGAAGTGGTGCTACTTTTTTCTCTCTCTCTTGGAGTTGGAGTTCCAATCTAGGACTTCATGCATAGCAGCCAAGCACACTACTACTTAGCTAAACCACCTGGACACAAAAATTTTACCTTTTCATTAAATTGAAAATGCAACTAGCATCTCTGTAAGTGTATCACTTGCATGCTTATTATAAGTACATGTAACCTTGGATAACCCTGTGATGTGTGAATCATTAAGGCTGATCCAACATAAAAACTAACAAAGCCATTGTCATCAATTCAGAAATACATTTTACAAAAAAAGGTCTTTTTTATTCTTGTCGTTATAGACAATTACTTTTACAAAAAGAATGTAAGTAATGGAAAAGTGGAATTTCAGATCCCAAGTTCTCTCAGGGGGTAAAATTATGACCTTACCTTGGTCCCTGTAACTCATGGTAAAAGGAGATATTGACTCCACAAAAGTATCTTCTGACCTCCATACCTACGCGCGCGCACACACACACACACACACACACACACACACACACACACAATAGGTAAAAATAGTAATTTTCATTTTTAAAAAGTATAATTTTAAAATTGATGCAGTGCTTAATGAGTTAATTCAATGAATTATTAATTCTAGCATTAATTTATTTTAAAGATCAGAAGGATTTGTGAGGATGTTCCTGATCTTCAACAAGTTAAACTTTAGTGCAAACATTTCAGGGACATCCACTGGCACTGTCACACAAACTTGAAAGTAATATTTATTGAGTGACATGTAGGTGGAAGCCACTCTTGATTGAAGGGAGGCTTATACAAGAATCACACAGAATCCTCTGTGAGAGGAAAACACAGCATCCTCCCACTGTAATATGCCATATATGGTCCATGAGAAGCAAGGACACCCACTCCTGTATTAATGACGCACATTCGTTTGCTGTGGAAGATTAACTGAATCTGCTGTTATAAATCCTCTAGTAAATCTACAGAACTGTTGTGCTGTTTCTATAAAAAACTATGGTCATGGGGCTACAGATGGGGCTTGGCAGCTATAAGGACTTGCTATGTAGCCATGAGAACAAGAGTTTGAATACAAGTATCCACAAAACAAACTGGAGTTCCCAACAGCTTGAAACTCCAGATCTAAGGGGTCCAACATTTTCCTTTGATCTTTATGCATGCATAGCCCTGTGTACTTGCATGTACACATGGTCTCTCTCTCTCTCTCTGTCTGTCTCTCTCTCTCTCTCTGTGTCTCTCTCAAACACACCACACACACACACACACACACACACACACACACACACAGAGTCTTACAAAAGAACATGATCACCATTTTAGTCACTAATAGGCAATGACATTTGGAAACCCCATGGTCGTGAGTGAGGATGGCAAACGGATGATGTTGGCAGAAGACATGACAGTGGTGTATTTAACATTCTTACAGCATTTCAATGTGTTAGACTTTGCTGTCATTGCTTTATGTTTTTAATGTGATTAGCATTCCCAACAACCCTGTGAAAAAGTAACTAACACAAGACCAAAGCCACAGCACCAGAATGAAAACCTAGATAACAGTCACTCAGTTGGTCAAAGTTTTGGCAAATCATATCAGCTCACCTAATTGCAAATCTAAATCTGGTTAGAAAATAATCATGATTAAGATAAATGAACAGAAACAAACACAGGAATATTTCATAATGAATTAAAACCAGAAAGTATTGTGAGTATGATTCTGTTGAATATACATGCTACATACTGTAAACAGCAATAATATTGTTTGTTTGTTTTGTGTACATAACCACAAAAGATAATTGTCAAAAAAAGGCCACTATATGAAGCAGTGAAGGCAGTAAAGATGGACAGCAAATGCATATCCATCCTCAGACAGCTTGGAGCTTGGCATCCCATTAAAAAAACGAGCCATGAACTCAGACAGCAGGGTAATGTGAAACAAAAAGTGTGGCATCCCTAATTGACACATGGAAAATACTGATGTCACTTTTCCTTTTTCTCTTTTTCTTGTTGTGGAATATTGTTTCAACTGGACAAAGACTAGTTATATTTGTTTATGCTGCAGAATAGTACCCTCTGTGTAAAGGTGTGCTACTTTTGCTTATGCTGCATTTGTTTAACTATGTAAAGATGTGTTTCACCTTGCCAGCCTAAGGTACCTGATTGGTCTAATAAAGAGCTGAACAGCCAATAACTAGGCAGGACAAAGGATAGGAAGGGGTGGTAGGCAAGAAGAATGAATAGAAGGAGAAAGCTAGGCTCAAGGAAGCAGAGAAAAATGAGACAAGGAGGAGCAGGAGGAGAGAACAGGGAATACACCCAGAGCCAGAAACTAAACAGCTGTCAACCAACCAGACATGAGAAAGGAAGAAAGGAAGAAAAGTTAATTGCCTGTTGCAAAAGGCAACAGAGAAGCAGTTTAAATTAAGTTAAAAGACCTAGCTAGAAATGTGCCTAAGCTAGACCATGTATTCAAAACTAAAAATAAGTCTCTGTGTAGTGATTTGGGAGGTGGATGGTGGACCAAAAGAAAAAGTCTGATACATTTTCTTTCTAGGTCTTTAAGACAGTTTCTCTGTGTAGTCCTGGCTGTCCTGAAACTTGCTCTGTAGAACAGGCCGGTTTCAAACTCATAGAGATCTGCCTGCCTCTGCCCCCCGAGTTCTGGTATTAAAAGCATACATGACCACCCCACTACTTTTCTTTTTTGACCTTTCACACCTCTGTCTACCACTGGATGGTAGTCACCTCTGCTGTTGGGGCTTCATAGTCTTTTGGGGGCCCTGTTACAAGATGTACCTTATTGCACTAAATCTGTCTATAACTCAGTAAAATGAAACCTAGGCACTGACTAGTTGCAAAATGTATGAACACCAGCAATATTTCAGAAGAGTTCTAGAACATGAATGACTCTTAGTCAAAGGCAATTAATATCAATATCTTAATTCTAAAAGCATATGCAAGGTGATGTTGAATGTTTTTTGCTTTCGTCAATCAGAAAACTGAAGTGCATGGTAACTGCTAGTATTGGAGATAGTTTCAAAGAAAGAATGTTTGTGGGCGCTTACACAGTCCAAGGTAGGCTTGCTAAGGGCAGCGAGTTGAAATGTACGAAGGAGTGAAAGGACTTGGATGGGAAAAGCAATTTTGATACATAAGTAACTGAAGCTCAAGCCAAAGGTTGCTGAAACAGAGAATTAAGCATATACAAAAACGAATGACTTGCACATGTGTATGTGTGTGTGTGTTTGGGGGGTACTCAGGTGGTTATTGAAATTGTTCAGGCTTGAAAATCTGAGAGTCTCCAGAAAATAGGGCACCAGAAATAGAAATCATAGAATCAGGTCATAGGAAATAGAAATTCCACAGGTTTTGATCACTGTTAACATATAGTAAGCCAGAGGAAAAGAGAAACCTTTGGAGTGGTGAGGCTAATGTCTGGTGTTCAGACCACAAAGACAATGATAATATTACAAACGGGCTATAAAAATAGGAGTGATAGAAAAGCAGTCCATTTGAAATAGGCCATTGGCAGTTTACAGGTTGCCATAACAGAAAACTTTTACTGATTTCATTATTATTGAAGGTAGAGTCATAGGGCAATGTGAAGCAGAGGATCAGAAACAGCTAACTTCCTACTTCAGCTGGACCTTGCCCTATGAAGCTGGAAAGAAGAGGCATAAGTCACCCCAGTCCATTCCTGAGAGTCTCTCCATCTCAAGACTGAAGGCAGAGTCAAGCCAGCCCTTGGTTTTTTGAGGATATGCATTGGTTCTACTTGGTGTCTTTGCACAGAGGAAATTCTTCAGTCTTTGCATCCAAAACAGCATCTTTTCCTTTCATCTATGACAACAGTCTAGCTCTAGAAACAGAATGAGAGACAAGAGAAGGCATTGCCTGCTCAGCACAACTCCCAACAGTGTGTGTCCAAAGCCTGTATCTGTGTTCAAAGGATAGATCGAAACATCCATTTAACCCAAAAATAAAAGTTTTATATCATGCAAAGAGAAATAGAGTTTTGTCAGAAAATAAGATCTTCTGCGAGTTGGAACACAAATGTTTATTTAAAACAATTTTTAAACTCTGATTCAGAGGAAAGACACCAGGCGAACGGCTTAATCCCACGGGGACATTCACATGCCAAAGTTCTTGCCCTGGGGGGGGGGAAAGTTTTTTAATGTTGCGGTTTTAAAACTATGTGTCCTCAAGTAGAGCTAAGAAAATTTAAAGGATGTATCCATTCCAATTCCATGACACCATCCTAAATATAAACTGGAGAAAATACTTGGTTTAGTTACATTAAGTTTACCACCTTGTCTCAATGCAGCCCTAGGATACCTTTTTGAGATCACACCTTCCCATGGCCTATTTTCTAAACCCCTGTCTGTTGTTTCCCATAACACTTGTAGTGAAGGTCACCATGGGAACTTAGAAAGAGACATTGTTTACATATGTCTATCTTGCCCATTTTGCAAATAAAACAAGCGAGGAAGGCGGATTGCTTACCCAGGCTCAATGAAAAGAGTATAGGCTAGGAGTGAGGTCTTCAGAGCAAGCCCCTGGATTTTCCCTGTCTGGATGAAGGACATCAGAAGAAAATATTGAGAGAATTTCTCCAACTTAAGGCTTGCAGGACAACCCACTGCAGAAAGTTTATCTTGGGATTTGAGTCAGAGAATAGGAAAAATATGGTGTGACATATGGAAAGAGCTTAGGCAAGTCCAGCCACTGCTCATGTGTAGAGAGGTACCCAAAATCTATCTTCTTATATATATATTTTCTTCTTCTCTCCATTCTCTCTCCTTTGTCTTTCCATCTTTCCATAACAGGAATTCTTGGTCCCGAAAGCCTGTGGAGCTGTGTCTCCTCTAGAAAAGTTTGAACTCCAAGGGACATATATATATTCATGCACTAACATAGAAAGGCATAACAAACTTTCAAGTTTCTTATGTCTCATCATCACATGGAAATGCCTTACATCTTATCTTTACATTTCCTTCCAAAATAGGGTTACTATTCACTTATCTTTTACTATGTCCTTCCTCCCTCCCTCCCTCCCTCCCTCCCTCCCTCCCTCCCTCCCTCCCTCTCAACCTTCCTCCCTCCCTCCCTCTCTCCCTCTTTCTGTCTCTCTCCCTCTCTCTCTCTGTGTGTGTGTGTCTCTCTCTCTGTGTCTCTCTGTCTCTCTCTCTCATGCATGTGCACACACACACACACACATACACATACACACACACACACACACACACACACACACACACACACACACACACACACAAATCCAGGCCTGGTTTCTAGGGAAACAGTAAGTTGAGAACCAATGCTTTAAGTTCACCAGGAGACATGGAGACACATCTAATCTACATCAGTTTTCTCCTACAGAGGTGCCAGTATGAAGAAAAAGATAGTCCATATCCAAGACACTAGTCACTCAGCTTGCAACTATTTAATTTGGTGGGGCAAATAGGTTTACTAAAAAGATTCTTAGGAAGGGTCCAATCTTTCAGATGTTTTCGATCAAAAGAGAAATTTCTACATGGTATAGGAGTGATGTTCATCTCTGACTTTTTGTGCACTCTGAACCCTTGAGACCTGTAGGCATCAAAGCATACTTCCTTTCTGCTGCTCCCAGGATACTTTTGAATAGATTTTGGAGCTCAAATACTCTCAGGTTTGGGGATATATTCTGAAGGGCTGGCTGGAGACAAGTGCCCATGTTTGTGGCTGACTCAAACCTGATCTTCCACACTGAAATCTTGGCAACTACTCACTGGTCATGGCTGCAGGGAAATGCAACAGACCACACAGCGGCACACAGGGGCTTCAGCACACTGAGGTCTTGAACTCTCTTACCTTCGACTCAAGTTGCTAGTTTGAAAGTCCTATTACCAAAATGTTCCCGGGAAAGCATTGTACTTACTGGTCTTCTGATAATCGGTTTGATACCATGGTGGGTTTTCCTGCAAAATCTTTTAAATCATGTAATTGTACACGTTTTTTCAGTCTTGCTTCCTGCATTCATTACTTTTCCCCTCAAGGGCCATTTCCAGGGATCTCAAGAAAATGAAAGAAACCACTGTGACTAAGCTGGAATGCATGAAAACCACCCCACCTCCTCCTACAGGGCAAGGAACAGATCTCATGAATCTTGTGTTTATCCCTCATCCATCCCCTCCAGCTACTTGTTTGCCCTGTCCCCCTGGAGCCATCCCAAGCCCACTGTACCCTTGCTCCCTGGCCAAAAGGAAGATGGTTCTATCTCCTGGGGCCATGATGCAGGGCTGGAAGAAATGTTGTTGTTTGGGAAATAGCAAAATTGTGCGACTACATTAAAGTCAACACTATTTATCTTCATCTCTTGTCCTATGGGCTGAAAAAGGGACACCACTGTTAGGCCCGGCCCCCGTGCACAGCTGCAATAGAGAGTAGGCTGAGACTAGTACTTTCAAGTGTCAGCCCTTTTGTTCAGACTACTAGTTTATGGGGCTGATGTGGAGCATGGCAGTCAATGAAGCCTTTGTCCTAGGTGTTCAGGGTAGGACAGTGGAAAAACTGCCTTCTCTTATATCCCAGGCCCATCCATCTTCCCTTCACCCTGCTTCTCAACTTTTCTGTCTCTCAAGCAGACAGAGAGAGGATCCCTCCTGGGTTAATGTACTGGAAAATTGCTCTGCATGTTTATGAGGGGTGCCTTCCCAATGAAAAAAAAAAGGGAAGGGGGACAAAACTGGGAAGAAGAGTCATTTTTCCCACTGAACTCATTGGCCTTAAGCTTGTGGGTCTGACCCCAACTAAGAAGAGCTCCATGTCCTGCTAGGAGGGGTATTGTGAACTTTGGCAGAACGCACTTCCGATTGGATTTTTTTTATTATTATTTATAATCACAAAGTCGTTTTAGAGAGCTCCCATCACACAAAGCACCACCAACACCCTGACTCCAAAGTCATACACATTCATACACATGGCATCCCTGGAAATAGCCCCCCAACACACAAACAGCAGTTCACCTTGAAATAATTTCTTCTCCTTGGAGGAGGAGCTGGCTCCTCCAGGCAATTCCATATAAATAGCAAACATGCTTTCATACAGTTGTATGCAACATTGGACCATGTGAACTTTGCCATGGATGGCTGTGGAATCTAGAGGGTGCTGTGATACGTGATGACACTCACTCATTTATGTTAGCTTTTTTTTTTTCCTAGCTAAAAATAATACTCTCTAACTCCAATATCCTTTGCCACTCCTTTATGTTCCTCTGGGGGAGGTTTGGGGCTAAAATGTCCTGTGTGTGGTTAAGACATCAACTATATATGTTCATGAAATACAGGCCTATGCTGGCATCAGGAGATTAAATAAAACTGAACTGGGGCTGAAGAGATGGCTCAGCCATTAAAGGCTAGGCTCACAACCAAAAATAAATACAACTGAACTGGACGCTTACATAGCCTCCATTCAAAATATCACCGACAGCAGGAACACAGAAGTCTGGTAATTATTACCAAAGTGAGATGTGCCCCACAGAGGCCAGTGGTAAGCCCTCTTTCAGGCAGTGAGGGGAAAGTTAGCAGCCTGGCACATTCTCTTCTTCCTTCAGCCAGTTTTACAGAAATTATCTGATGCTACAGTCTATTACCAGTTTCACCAGAGAAGTAGGAAGCATTGGCTCTTGTCATATGAAAAGTTCATGTCTCCAGTGACGTGAAAAATAACTAGGATGTTTGACAGGGAATTTTGAATTCAAAAATTAAAAACAACTCAAACACAGCTAACAAAAGGAGACTAATATCCAGTTTTCAGGGTCTCTGGACTGTGGGTTCTGTTTTCATTTCGAGTTTACATTTCCAACTTTCACATTAAGTGATGAGTCCCTGATAGATGAATGAAGACATATCTCATGTGACGAGGGTTATCAAAAAATGTGACCAACTCAATTACAATCATTCCTTTGCTTTGATTTATAATATGAACAGTTGAGCAATTCCCAAGAAATATAATCTTTTTTAACACATGGAGAATTTTCTGACCCCCCCACCCCCCGCCTCCCGGTCTCTAAGATTTCTTTCTTAATATATACTTTTTGACACGTTTTTCATAATTAAAACCTAACTTTCTGTTTCAGAGCTTAAACTCTGCCCTACTGCCAGGCAAGGAACTAATTTAAATAGGTAACAAGATTATAAAAAGAAAAGGGGTGAATCTGGCAAATAATGCCCAAGAGAGTGGGGAGCAGCCTTCAAGTCAAGCACACAAGTTAATAGCCCCCCCCCAATCTCTTAGCCTGTCCCCTTTTGAGGAAAAAGGTCAGAAACATTAGGTCCTGGGGCCTGCTCCCTGAAGACCCTTAATAAGCAGACGTTACAGTAACGTGCTCCGGGAATCAAGCATAAATATGACCCCTGACCCTGCTTGTCAGCTGAACCACCGAGTCTCTTAGAAATATACTCCTCACTTTTCTAAACACCCACTCTTTCCCACCAGCCCCCCTCTACTCCACTGGGTCTCCGTGCCTGTGACTTCTGCTCCAGAGCTCACACACTTGCTGTCACTGTGACCTTTCTCTTCACAGAGGTCAAAGGCCCAAGACCTCGGGCTGACCTCTTTTCTTGCTGGGGCCAGCTGATGTATCATTCCCAACTTGAAGGGAACAGAGGAAAGGGGCGGCCTCTGAAGGCCTTTTCAGAGAAACAACTGTGGCCTATACATCAGCATTTACACAGGCCTGACACTTTCAAAACTCAGCCTCCTCTCTGACAACGACAGAAAGACGGGAACTGAGGCTGTGTTGTGAGGTCTCCTGTCCGGGTGGAAACCATAGAGGCATTCATGGTTGTGTGATGGACAGTGCCCAGGAGGAAGTCAGGAATAGGGAGTCATGGAGAAACACAGACTCTGTTCAATACATTTCAGATTTCCTTCTGCGAGCTCTTAAGTGAGTGTGGCTCCCCTGGATGTGCTCCCCACCCCCCATGCACTGGATGTCTGATCAAGAGAACTTTGATGAACTATTCAGAACTCCACTGCTTATCATTTAGGTGAATACATGATTACATTTTTAAAAGAAATTCTAATGTGTTTAAGACTCCCCAGAAGGGAGGGAAGAAGTCTTGAAAATTGTGTGTTGGAGGTCAGGGTTGTCTTGCTTTTGTTTTTATTTAAAATTCTAAGAAATAGCCTCATAATTATTTTGGTTAAGTTTGTATTTCTTTTATGAAGTTGGTTCCTAAGAAGATAAAAAGTTGAAATTATATTTCTAGCTTTACCCAGAAATGCTTGTTATTTGTTATTTTCTGCTTCCCTCTTTAGTTTTTGTTTTGTTTTGCTTGTTTGTTTGTTTGTGGGAAGAGGTAGATAGAGAGCAATGAGAAAGTGTTTACAATACGGTTTTCTTACAGATATTGTGAGTGTTTACAATGAGATATCATTATATCCACTCCTACTTCCTCTATCCACCACTCTCTATAGCCCTTCAACACGTTCCTCTCCCAGCTTCATGTCTTGTGTGTGTGTGTGTGTTTATAGCACCTAGGTCCAATTAGTTCTACCCAGACACACACAGGTATGGGGCCACCCACTGGAGCATGACAGATCTTTCGTTGGCCAAACTCTCATAAAAGAAGAATTCTCCCTGCCCATCTATTGGTAGCTAGCAACTGCCAATAAACACTCAGTAAGTGATGGGTCCTGGAGTGTACCTCCCTCACAAATAACAATATTTCAGCTGGTTTGATGTTATGCAGGTCTTGTGACAAATGCCCAGAAGATACAATTTCACAGGTATCTTCCCCATCCTCCAGCTCTTACACTCGTTCTGCCTCCTCTTCTGCATTGTCCCATGAGATTTGGGGAAGGGGCTTTCATAAAGATGCCCATCCAGGGCTGAGCACTCATAATGTCCTATTCTTAGCAGTTTTACATATTGTGAGTTGACCACCGCACATTACAAAAATAAGTTTACCTAACCCAGGTGGAGGGCAGTCAGGGTCTATGGGTAGAAACTCAAATATTTCAAAGGTAATTTGACAGCATGAGCCTTTAGCAAAGTGATAATATCAGATTCAACCCTAGGACCTAAAATCCTCCCCAGCCATGGATTTTGTGATTATTGTTCCAGACATGAAATTTCCTCCTATGAAGCAGACCTCAAATCAGGGTGTTGCTTCAGAGTGTTAGTATATTTATGTTTGTGTATTTGTGTTCTTGTGAGTCTCCATCATGTTACCAGGCAGCCTGCATGTGACATTCCTTCCTGTTCTTATTTCTGCAACTTTCTATTGTCACCATCTAGTTGCTAAGAGCTCACCTATAACCTCCAGACTAATAAAGACTATTTTTGCTTCTCTGACAGCATCTAACTCTAGAGAACATAAGTCAATCATCAGAAAAAATGTTGACTTATTCTATACCATGAATACTCTGGTTAGCTGCCATTTTTACCAAATAAGAATATTTACCGAATTTTTCTAGAGACAATACATAAGTTTTGTTCTGATTCAGAGTCTCATTCTCAGGCTATATATTTATATTGTCTAGGTGATTCTTCTTATAAAGAATAAATACACAAATAATCAATGGTATAAATCAATTAAAGTAGGTCTTATTTTCCAAGAGTCCAAAAAAAGCAGGAAATTATCCTAGAATATACTTTGGAGTAGTTCCCCACTCCGTCGCCATAGCATGGCTTCCCAGGTTGGCTCTAATCATTATGAGTTTTTCTTTCCCTTTCCCCTTCTTAGTTTCCCTTTTTATCACACTCCATATAAAGCACCAGGCTATCCTCCATCCACACTACACGCCTTTTCCCTACACTTTTTTAAAATTCCTTAGGGAAGGGCTTATACTGTACACATGTAAGGGAAAAGTAAAACTATATTTACTTTCAAGTCAAAGAATCAGTTTCTCAGAATCTGTTTCTCCAAATCCAAAATAAAACAAAACTCAACCTGTCAGAAGTAATAGACAAAAATAGCAAGACCAATACACACAAAAAAATTTGTTTTTATATTTCAACAATGAGTATTTTGAATGTAATTTTTTAAGTGCTGCTTATAATAACACCCAAACCAAAAAAAAAAATCAATACAATAAAGTTTTTATTAGGATCATGCATGGAGAATCCAAAATTAATTTTTTTAAGAAAAGTCTAAAAATTGGTGAGATAAGGCATAGTTGTAGACAGAGTAGAGTACACAATCCTGCTAAGATACTACATACTGAAAGGAACTCAGAGCAAAAGAAAGCACAAAAGGAAAAGCTAGGGCCAGTAACTGAGCAATACTTCTGAGAAAATAAATGGGAAAAATTTAGGACTCAGGTCTTCATAGTTAATATGTATTTTTATGTATTTTCTCTTGAACAGAAACCACATTAAATTTCCTACATAGTAAAAGGTTTACAATATGTCTGAAAAACCTATTATTCTTTTAAAGATCACATTTAATCCGATGGAGGTGAGCTCTCCTACAGGGTTGTAATGGATAGGGTACAAAAATGAGAACTAAGATTATACTTGATGTCCTGTTTTACTTTTCTGTTGCTGTGATATGACACTGACCAAAAGCAAGTTGGAGAGGGAAGGGTTTATTTCAAGTTAGACTTTACAGTCCATTATCGAGGGGAGTCAAGGCAGAAAGTTGATGCAAGAACCTCAATATAGGAATACAATTTACTGGTTTCCAGACTTGTGTTCAGCCACCTTTCTCAAACCGGCTAGTTGCCTTAACTAGGGATGATACTGCCAAGAGTGGGCTGAGCCCTTATACAACATTAGTGATTAGAAAAACAAAACAAAACAAAAACAAAATCGGAACAACAACAACAATAAAAAGTAAAGGCACAGACATTCCGCCACAGGCCATTCTGATGGAGGCACTTTCTCATTTAAGATTCCCTTTTCCCAGATGTGTCAAGCTGACAAGTGAAGCTGTGACAACAACAACAACAACAACAGATAGATAGATAGATAGATAGATAGATAGATAGATAGATAGATAGATAGCATCTTCCTTTTGTGACCAGTATCTGCACCCCATCCTAAGGGTGTCTTGGTCCTTTTGGTAAGTAAAATACTAACAATTATAATTATCATCCCTGTTGTTCCTCACTCACAAAAAGTGCAGAGCAGACCTTAATACAGTTCTCTGTGAAACTGTTCCCCAATCAGCTGGCATGTTCATTATGCAGAGGGAGTTTCTCATTCACTTTAATTTTCTTGTATTTGGAGGGAACATTTTTTAAAAATGCTACCTTGCTTTCATGCCACATTAGCTTTTTTGTTTTGATTTTTGTTTTTCCACACAGGGTTGCTCCATGTAAACAGCCCTGGCTCTCCTGGAACTCCCTCTGTAGACCATGCTGGCCTTGAACTCTGGGATATCCACCTGCCTCAGTTCTCAAGTTCTGGGATTAAAGGCGTGTGCCGCCACTGCCTGGCTCCACATATTTTTTTTTTTTTTTTTTTTTTAAGTGACAAGACAGAATTTAGTTGAGTGAAGAGAAAATAGAAAGGTTTTATTTTCACCTTTCTTTAGTCCTGACCAAGGCTTTTTGGAAAAAGACATGTCCTTTGGTCAGTGTTGTCTTCTTCAGCCTCACACACAGGCTGAAGTTCAGGCAGTCTGGTCTGCACTTTCTGAGCAAGATGCTATTAGAAGTAAACACTGACACCAAGCTATTTGCCATCAAAAACAATTCCCACATCATGGAAACCTAACCAGCCAGCAAGGCTGTTGCTAATCAGGGGTCTTCGAGAAGGTAGAATGCCAAACGCTGACCCTCTCTGAAGAACTGGCCTTAAGGCAAATGGCCCCAGTCCATGGAAAAGACCTGGCTAGCCTGTCATGTCGGAGACAGTAATGGGAATGGAAATGTGTTTCATCACCCTTATTATGTATGATGGCCATTGGTAATTGGTCCCATCTTCCCAGCGTGCACTCACACATTGGTGTTTATTTTACCCCCAAAGTTGGATTTTACACATTCTGTTTGAGGTATATGATCTGGCACAACTTGAAAATAATGGGATGTGGGATTAAACCCAGGTTAGTTTGACACTCAGAATTTCCTGTTTAGTTGAATTTCCTATTTAGAGATCAGCAATGATGACCTCTAGTATTTGGGGTTTTTGTTGTTGTTGTTGTTGTTGTTGTTGTTGTTTCTTTTGTTTGTTTGTTTTGCTTTTGTTTTGTTTTGTTGGCAAATTCGAGGAACTGGTGGTAGATGGAAGGCAAGAAAAGGGAGGTGTTACAGCTACAGGTTTATAGAGGACTCAGGCTGTGAGGCAAGGTAAGGAATAAAGAACTCCAAGTTTGTTGGGCATGGTGGTTCAAATGATTCCAGTATTTAGAGGACAGAGTCAGGTAGATGATGTAAGATGGCCAGACCGGAGAAACCTGTGAAACTTGTCTCATATTGAAAAGAAAGAAAGATTTTAATTTTTATTATTTTTATTATGAATTCTGATGGGTTTCTCCCGGGAAATGAGACTATCTGAGAGGTAGTCTAGGAAATTGCATGTAAAACTGCTTTTAAAGAAAGTATAAGGCTTGAGTCAATGGACTAATCACGCTGAGGAATCCTGTGAATATGAACCTGAGCCCTCTGGGTGGGGAGGAAATTAATATGACAAACACACACATAAGCAAGTGTACTGATAGGAATCAAGGACAAAGCAAACACAGAAGGTGAGAGATAGGTAGGAAACAAAGAGACTGTCTGAGAGCAAACACCCATGAGACTAAAATAGTAGTGAAAATACCAGGAGATAAGAGCAGGAGGCTGGGGTGGAAGGTCAGAATTCTATTTTGAATTGCAATCACTGGCTTTGAAAAGTTACACAGAAGACAGTATTTCAAAGATCACTGAGTTGTAAAAACCCACTTATATAATTTTGGTCACATGTTGGAATGATGCTGATTCACAAGGGAAAAAAATCTAAAATCAGCCATTGGAAGAAAGTCTGATTGTGGTTAAGAATAGCCCTTGGCTTGTGATAGAACTCTGTGTACTTAGAAGTTAGATATAGCTTCATGGGAAATGACAAATACTTGGGAAAAGACACAGAAAAGCAAGCCCTCAGGGATGTGATAGGATCAATGAAATTCCTTAGGTCTACATTTCTTTAATCCCAAGAGGAAAGGGGATAGGCAGATGGTTCTTTGAAGAATAAGGTGAAGATTTTCTTGTTAAGGAAGAAAAACTTAAACTGGCACTTAATCTAACCTCACTAAGTCTATAAATGGAACCACACTTGCCATTTAGGAGAATATAATTGTCAATAAACATGCTAATATTTATGTTTCTCTCCTTGATTACCATCGAAATGCAAAGAACCTATCAGTCTCCTTAGTGGCTTTCCTAAGTGATTTCAAAAAAGGATGTAAGGAGATTGGTTCATTAGCTGAATTTTTAAGTTTTAAGGAAGTGTATTCATTCAATGGTTCCATATTCGTACATTTTTTTAAAGACAAGATTGCAGAAACACTTGAAACTTTTCAGTTATTTAGTGTGATCAGGAAGTCTCCTTGTACATATGGTGTTGTGTACATCAAAAATTTCTCTCTCCCATACATGTTAATTCATGAAATTGGTGTCTGTAACTTAAAACACACCACCAAAAAAAAATCTTTTCTCTGTTTATCAGGCCTAATAGTTCAAATCAATTTTTAAAAAATCATAAATTAATAAAAACTTGAAAATAGACAACAGATAAGATCTGCCAAAGCTTGCACATACTTCAGAAATGGTGGCAGACTCCATCTTCTCTATTCTGGATTCCTGTAGCACTAAGTCATTATGTGCCATGCTTATGCTTGGATATTGTTTGAAGACTTCTTTTTTTAATTTATTTATTCTTATTTTATGTACATTTGTGTTTTGCCTGCATGTATGTCTATATGACAGTGTCAGATCTTAGAGTTACAGACAATTGCTAGTTGCCATGTGGGTGCTGAGAATTGAACCCTGGTCCTATGGAAGAGCAGTCAGCCCTCTTATCCTCTGAGCCATCTCTCCAGCCCCTCCTTATATAGCTCGATGACAGGCCAGCTCTTCTCAGGACTTTGTAATACTTAGAAACACCAGTTTATGCAAATTCACTAACTCGATGAAAAATGCTAACTCAGCAAATGTTTACAGGGTGCATATTCTCTCCAACAGATCTCTGACATGACTTACTTTGGTTATTTAGTCAAGCTCACTAGAGATATTCATGAAGATGGCTAAGCTAATTCTGTGGGTAAATATAGCAAGGTGATCAATATCAGAAGAGACCTAGATGTTTAATGTCAGCAAACATAGTGATCAGATATCTTAACAGAGATGATCAAACAACTTGCAGATTGTTCATCATCCTAAAGACAATATCTAAGATGTGTTAATAAACCAGCTGTGAAACAGGAGCCTGAAAAGGGCCATCTGCTCTTACCCATGCCATTGGTGACTCTCACTGATAGTCCCTCTAAACATACTCTTAGGAGATTATCTTGTCATATCACAGACAAATTTACCTATTAACACAGTGTGTGTGTGTGTGTGTGTGTGTGTGTGTGTGTGTGTGTGTGTAACATAACTTAGCAGTTAAAGTGCTTGCCATGCTAGCCTGATAACCCAAATCCTATCCCCTGAATCCACATAAAGTTAGAAGGAGACAACCAATCCCACAAAGTTGCCCTCTAACCTCGCACACATGCTATAGTGTGTGTGCACACAAAACATGTGTGTGCCCACACATACATACACACAAAAAAATTATGAATAATTTTTAAGATATACAAAAACATTCACAAAACTAAGTATTATTAAAATCACTTCAGATTCGTGCTCCTTTTGTTCTGAGTTCTTTTCTGCTGTCTTGTTATTTTCATCCAGTTATTCCAATACATTTGGGCACATGCTATGTCCAAGGGATAGTTAGAGACAGGGTAAAGAAAGAAGTGACACCTAGACACAGGTAACCTGTTGAGCTTCCTGCTACAATGAAGGTTTACATGCCACTGTGGGAAGGTGAGGATGACAGCACAGTTGGCACCCCTGGCTTCGTAAATGAAAACAGAATATATCTTTAGTAGAAGAGGGGAGGGGGCAGCAAAGAAGAAAGTTTGGTTGTAAGCATCTCATAGGACTGAATTCCAGAGCACAGTGCTAAATCCCAGCTCCTGACTTCAGATGTCGAGCATCTGCCAAGAAACTACACACCTCCCAAACTATGCAGATGACCTGTGGTCAACATTCCTTATTTTCTATTTAACCAGAGTCTTTAGTGCCTTAATCCGATGTTCTTTGCAGGAAAAGACCTTGAGTTTCTATCCATCTGCTCAGTGCTTCACAGAGGGTCAGTTATGCACTAAAAAAATGTCTTTGACTGCATCAATAAGTGAATGGACTGATTAACATGTTTACAAAGTACATCTGTGAGAGTCTGGCTCACAGACATAGAGTTTGATGAATGACAGAAAGACACAGACATAAACACAAGTATATAGGGAGATCAGAAGTACAAGTTCATATGATATGTAGCCTCAGTATTCCAGGGATGAAGCAGGATGACCTCAAATTCATGGCTAATTTGGGATACATGGTGAGTGGCATGTTAGAAGAGAAAAAAAAAAAAGGAAAGAAAAAGTAGTGTATAATGTTCAAGTTGTCAAATGATTCCAGAAATTCACCTCTGAAGCCACCCCTGGCCCTGCTAGAGGTGTTATGATATTTGCTTTTATTACTTCCATTCAAGATTATGATACACGGGTGGATTCTAAACCTTATTACCAATCCCATTGCCCAACTGAAAAGTTAGAAACATCTCTCTTCTCATCTCTCTATTGAACTGTAGAAACTTAGATCTAATAGCAAAAGCCTTCACGCATAAACCCTGTCACAGAAGAAAGACCACAGGCTGGTAAAGTGCAGAAGTGTGGCTGAATGGGCCATTTGTAGATGGTGGTGATGATGATTGTGAGTAATTGTCTCAAATTTTGCACCTTTAAAGGTATTTTGAAATAGCCAAAACAACTAGCCCTGGCCTCTTTTAATGTCACTGTGAAGATGTCACTGATACCACCAGCTTTTAATTTTGTTGAGAATGTCTAAAGGGATACAGAAACAATTCCAAACTAAGGACAGCAGAGCAAGGAGAACTTGGTGGGTGTTACGGCAGGTTCTTCCCGCTGGCTACAGTGGGTCCTGCCGCCATGGTACCGCTGTGGAGATGATGGGAGATGTTATTCTGTATATATGTTTCTCATACTAATTAATAAAATCCTGTTGGCCAATAGAAAACTAGATAGGCGGGGCTAGGAGACTAGGAGGAGGAAAGAGGAAGTAGTGGGGAGGAGTCGAGATGTAGTCTGGGGAGGAAGGAAGACACCTGCTGCGGCTCCCCGATAAGACTACCACGTGGAAATACTTAGATAAGTAGAAATGGGTTAATCATTAAGACAGAGCTAGCCCATAAACAATAATGGTAACTGGCCAACAGGATTGTATCAAATGCAGAGTCTCTGAGTGTTATTTGGGGCTCACATGGCAGGGGGACCATGGCGGCAGGACCGGCTGCAGCTGGCGGGAAGAACCTGCCGTAACAGGTGGGTATAAGATTTCAAACCAGGGACAAATGGCTGAGGTGCCTATTCAGCATATTAAAGCAGACCTGGCCACCAGATTCTCCTGACTTCCCTTAGTCCCCACCTGCCACAGGGCCCTCCAGACTGCCATGCCCCACCCTCTACCCTAAATTTCTCCAGTCTAGGGGATGGGCTGCCCCTCCCTATATCATCCACCATTTTGGTTACTGATCTATTTTTTGATCTAATTTTTGGGCCTCCTGACTGCTTCACCTGCTTCCTTTGCTCCCCATCCCTTCTCTCCTCCCTCTCCTCACATGGCTCAGGGTCATGTCCACTCTGCATTCTCCCAGATGTCTCTGCCTCTAAAAATATCTCCCTTATATCCATTATAAGCCTTCTCTGCCATCATACCTAGGAGCAGTCATGTCCTTTACTTTACTCTTTAATTATTTATTTATTTATTTATTTATTTATTTATTTATTTATTTATTTGTTTATGTATTCATTCATTCATTCATTCATTCATTTGGTGCCAAAACCTGGGACCAGTCGTGTTTCTTTCTTTCTTACTTATTTATTTTTTTCATTCAGCGGTGATCTTGGATCTTCCTAGTTCATAGTATCACAGGTTGCAATGTACTATATCACTCAAAGAGTTGTAAATCTCAGGATTGGAATAACTGGAAGTACATCCCAATTCAATTAAACCTTAGCTTGTTATATCAAGGCATTTGTTTTGGTGGCATTTAAGAAACAATCAGCTGCTAAATGAAATATTTGTGTTCACTTTTTAACCCTTCCCACTATGGACAATATCCTTAATTTTTCCAGATTTAAAAAAAAAAAAAAAAAAACAAGCAAACAAAACGAAACTCTCCACTTTTGTAATGTTTCTAAAGACACAAGGTATTTTTCTCTTCCCTTGCTCCTGGGAGGAACAATGTTTGGATCTTCCAGGAAGTTTTCTCACCTAATTGGAAAGAATGTCACCTTCTCAACACCCTCACACTTGACTTCATGGTTTTCAGATTTCCAGACTCTATTGCTATGATGCTGAGCAATGAACTGTGGTTCAGGGGTCAGCAGTGGGGACCTGTTAGGGAAAAGGTTGAGTCACCATTTTAAGAAAGAGGCTTAGTGAGTTTGGAACCTCGGGTGACTTACAAGCACTGGATCTTTCGCTTTCTTCCCTTGTTCCCACCTTGTCACTAAGGGGTTAACTTACCAGCTTCTGGGGATTTGTGCTTTTTAGGTCTCCTCCTTCCATTTACTTTTTAACTTGGTGGAGGCATTGCTTCAGAGCCAAACAAGATTTCAGATTTTTTTATGAATCAGATAGCCTTAGGGAAAGATATAGTTGAGTTTGTACCCTAAATCTGTTCTCATATTTATAACCAAATTACTTCTGTAAACATGATTCTTAAGACACATTCACTCAAGTTAAAACAGATGTTACTCACCTCCCCATACATAAAGAAAAAAACAAGTGATTCTTTTTGTGTGTGTGGCCATCAGCTCAGAATAAGGCTAACAGAGCAAACACGACGTGGATCAGTCAAACAGGCAGATATCGAGAGTTTTACCATCATGCTCAGAGTCATTGTCTTTCTCTCTTCCTTGTGGACTTGAAAAGGAGGTGAAAGAAAATATTTGCTCAATCTGTTTCTAATGATGAGATAGTCTGTGCAAGATCTGAATAAAAATAACTGGCTAATATTTTAGGAGAGAGTCACCGAATAAATAGAGATTGGAAGAGTTGATAGGTTCTTATAGAAAGATGGGGGAGAGATGAATCCATTCACGTGTCTATCTAGTGTCTGGTGGGGGGGGGGCTCCAAATGCGTAAGCCACGGGCCAGGTGCAATGTACCATAAGCATGTAAGAAAGAACACTGAAGGAAAAAAGGGTGAGTACAAGATGATGTATGCTAAATAGCCAACTGCAAACCAACCCTCCAGTTAAGGGGATGGCTATATTTTTTAGTCTATAAAAAGTAGTAAAAAAATATTAAACTAGCAAAATGCCCTAATGGGTAAAGGCTTCTGTTGTCTATTCTAACAGGATATCCAAGTTCAGTCCCTGGAACTCGCATGGTAGAAGGAGAAAATCAAACCCTGAAATCTGTGCTCTGGCCTACTTGTGCTATGATGTGCATGCATGGGCATACATGTACACAAACATCCATGCACATGTACAAAGAAAATAAAGGGTAATTTAACTATTTTTTTTTAACAGAAAGTATTGCTAGACTCTCACAGAGCTTACAAAGATGTAGACTGGAATAGCCTGGTAAAACTGCCTTGGCTATAGCATACTTCTTGCTATCCTCCAAAATGTTTACTGGCTAGGCCAGTGTCTACCTGGGATTAAATTAAGGGCATCCAAGAGTTCGTCTGTGCCCTGCAACTCTCTACATCTCTACATAGGCATGACTATCAGGGATTTGAACCGAGGTCCTCAAGGTTCTGCAGCAAGCACCTTACCCATAGCCTCAGTCTCAGCTGTAATCTCTTCCAATAGCCTTGCCTAGAACCAGACAGCAGGGAGTTGGGGCAGAAGGGAGGTCTCTGTGTTAGTGGCTCCATCAGAATGCCTAGGGCAGCTGGTCTCCAGGAATCCCATTTTGTGCTTAAATCTCCATTGCTGGAAGGGAAGGGGTGCTATCATTAAATTTACCAGCAGCCCTTGTGTTTCTTGTGAATTGTGTTTGTTGGGAAGCTTTGCAATTCCAGATGATGTGAGAAGAATCTGATTTTCCCATTGAAGCCGCATTACAGCCAGGGACCTTGTGCCCGCCCCCGGGGTCTGTTGCCTGATGAGTCACAGGAACAGCAGCCAACACCATGTTCTGTACATCATGCTTGAGTACTTTTAGGTGTTAAGCTCCCCAAGGTGTGTGGAAAGCATTTCAGTTTAGAAGAGATGGGCAAGCTCCTTAAATAAGAACCTAAGAACAAAGTGTGGGTCTTTTTTTTTTTTTTTTTTTTAAGAAAATGCCTTCCAGGAAAAGGAGCTTAACAATCCACATTGACACTGGGAGAGATAATGTGTAAAACAAACTGAGGGCAAGTTGTGTCTTGAAGCAAGGACAGCTTGCAGTTCACCAAGCACACCGCCTGCTGCCCTAGCTGTGTGGAAGGGTGAGGAGGTGGCTAAGCTTAGAGGTCACAAGTGAGTCCTGTCTTAAGCCAAAGCTAACCAAAATGAAGACATGAACTATTAAGCAGAGCTACGGGCATATTCAGTCCATAAAACACATGCTATGTAAGCATGATGGCCTGAATTCAAATTCAGGTAAGGCCAGATATAGAGCATATGTGTATATTACCAATGCTCTCAGGGTAAGATGGAAGGTGGAGACAAGAGAATGAAATGGAAGGTGGGCAAGCCTGTTAGCCATAATGGCAACACAAAAGGAGATCCAGCAAAGAGTGTGGTCTGACTGCCACTCGGCACCAAGGCATGCATGTAACTGCAATCCGTCATATGAATACATATAAACACACACACATATATACACCCTACTAACTAAACCAAATCATACAGCATTTTTCTTTCTGTACTCAGCTTTATTTACTTGGCATATTTTTCATGGCTTCCTTGGTACTAAGGCTCCTCGGAAAATTTGAGTTTCCCCCCAAAAAAACAAGGTGTCCAATGTTAGATGAATGGAATAAAAATGTGTGCAAAGACAATGGAATACTATATAGCCTTAAAAAGGAAATTTTAAATGAAGTCAGTAAAGGTGATTTTAAAAGGAAGGAAATGAACTAAATAGGTATTTCTCTTAAATTCCAGTCAGAACAGGAGTCTATAAAGCCAGGAAGAGATATGTTTTTCATGTTGTAGAGAAACCAATATTTGTCAAATTTCTTTTAAGTAAACCAATTTTTTCACTTAATGGGTTGTATTACAAATTGTAAGCTATATGAGTGAGCAAACATTAAAAACTGGATAAAATATCATAATCTCAAAATATTTTTAAATGAAATTTTCCATTCAGGTTTGAAATGTGTGTGATCTTCCCATCTCTGTCAATGGTTTTGTTCAAAACTCCTGGATGGAATGACAATTCCCACAAGACATCGGTTTAGTTCAAAACACTGGCATAGTTTTCTACCAACAAAGTAGATGATGCTTGGGTAGCTTGGTCCTTCCCTATTGGTCACACAGCCACTCTGTGTCTCTGTGTCTCTAGATATGGGGTATAGACCATCAGACCAGAAGATATTAGAGTTCTGAACATAGCTAGGTGTAGCCAAGGGGCTTGTCTCAGTAACCCCCCAAACTCACATTCTATAGTAACCTAAATGATCATGAGGTATTGAACACCTGGCCCTGGACACCCTTGCTGGGGATATCCCACAAAGGGCTCATGTGTTGTATGAAGCTGCTTATGTATGGAAACATTTTTCCCATAACTGAGTGAGTCCACCAATGCTGTATCTCAGGCCTTTACTAGCTACTAGACTTCCAGGAGATGTAGGTCTCAGAGTGATGAGAAGCACAGAACCTCGGTGTCACAGCTATGATAGGACAATGCCTGTCACCTAGACACCAACATCAAGGCAAGTGACTTGAAGATCTCTTTGAACACTCTGGCCAGCACAGCAGTTGGGCAAGTTGCAGATCTCCCCTGTCCCTCAGATTCTCTAAATCCAATTCCAAAGTCTCATGCTTACCTCTGCAGCAGACAACCCACTGTGATGTCCTCCACCCCATTCCAACATCTCCAGTGGATCAGGTTTGGGGCTCCCCTCCTAACTTCCTGCCTCCCTCTCATAGCTTTATCTCAGTTCCCAACTTCAGCAGTCACTCCCTGGGAAACCACAGGTCACTCTGGCCAGGGAAGCAGGTAGGCTAACTGCAGATCTTAAGCCAACCCCCTCCATTCCTCCAACTCCATTCCATCTAACTCAACTCCACTCCTCCAACTGGGAAGCAGGCTACCTGCTTCAGTCTCTCCTCACTCTCTGCCCCCAATTCTAGTGGACTAAGCAGATCTTTGTGGAGCACCGTGCTTTCCTCCCTCCTGTAGAGCCACTTAACCCACTCACCCCATCTGAGCTCATCCCCATTCTTAGTTGTCAACTCAAACACCTAGAAACACATTTTATCTGAAACCACCCAGTAGCCACAACTATCAGGATCCCAGAGCCACCACACTCTCCTAAGAACCAGAGAGGGCAACAGAAAACAAGTACAAAACACCAACCCAATAAAGACAAGGAGAGAATTACAATCAGAATTACAAGCTTCTATACTTACAATCATCCGGAAATCCAAATGCCCAGATCCAACATAAAAACACGATCAATAATAGTCAAGACAATGCATGCTTACTGGAACTTAGCAGCCCTGCTACAACAGGCCCTGAGTATTGCAACATAGCTAAAAGACCACACACACACACACACACACACACACACACACACACACACACCTTAAATAGCTTTTTTGAAGAGGAAATTAATAAACCCCTTAAAACAATCTAGGAAAACACACACACACACACACACACACACACACACACACACACACACACAAAACAAACAGTACAAGGAAATAAATAAAGCAGTTCAAGACCTGAAGTGGGAGTAGAATCAATAAAAAAAAAAAGTACAAACTAGGGGAAATCTGGAAATGAGAAATTTAGGGACTTGAATAGGAACCTCAAAAGCAAGCCTCACCAAAAGAACACAAGAAATGGAAGAGAGAGAGAGGATATCGGGCACTGAAGAAATGGATAGAAGAGATGGGTACCTTGATCAAAGAAAATGATATTTCTAAGAAAAAAATCACAGTACAAAAATATCCAGGGATCTAGAACACTATGAAAAGACCAAATCAAAGAATAATAGGAATAGAGGGGGAAGAAGAAAACCAGGTCAAAAGCACAGAAAATATATTTCTCTCTCTCTCTCTCTCTCTCTCTCTCTCTCTCTCTCTCTCTCTCTCTGTCTCTCTCTCTCTCTCTGTCTCTCTGTCTCTCTCTGTCTCTGTCTCTCTCTGTGTCTCTGTCTCTCTGTCTCTGTCTCTGTCTGTCTCTGCTCTCTCTCTCTCTCTCTCTCTCTCTCTCTCTCTCTCTCTCTCTCTCTCTCTCTCTCTCTCTCTGTAAAGCAGGCTGGCCTCAAACTCAGAGATCCACCTGCCTCTGACTCCTGAGTGCTGAGATGAAAGGCATGCACCACCACTGCCTGACCCCAGAAAAAATTTCCACAACCTAAGAAAGGAGATGCTTATCAAGGTATAAGGAGCATACAGAGCACCAAATAGACTGTAAGAGAAGATAAAGTCCCCTGGGCACATATTAATCAAAACGCTAAGTACACAAAATGAAGAAAGAATATTAAAAGCTGCAAGGGAAAAAGAACAAGCAGACCTATTTTATTAATACCTGACTTCTCAGTGAAGTCTCTAAAAGCCAAAAGGGATTGGACAGATGCTCTGCATATTGAAAAGGGCTACAGGTGTGACACCAGACAACTATATCTAGTAAAACCTTCAATTAAAACACATGGAAAAATTCCATAATAAATCCAAGTTTAAGCAATATCCATCTACAGAAGGCTTTAGAAGGAAAGCTTCATCCTGAGTGACTTATCCACATACCCCAAAACAAAACAAACAAAACAAAACAAAAAACCATAAGGAATAAATAAATTATACCAGCAAAGCAAAAGTAGAAAACATACATACTTACTCACTAAAACAACAAAATAATAGGAATCCACAATAATAGGAATTCACTGATTTATGAAAGCATCAATAGTCTCAATAACCCCATTAAAAAGAGAATGGATGAGAAAAAAAGATCTGTCCTTCTATGGCACATACAAAAAAATACCTTAGTATCAAGAATACATATCATTTTAAGGTAAAGGGGTAAGACATGTTAGTACTTTCCAATTTATATCCCCCTGATCTCCTTTTGTTGTCTTATTGCTCTAGCCAGAACTTAGAGTACTATATTGAATAGATATGGAGAGGGTAGACAGTCTTGTCTTGTTCTTGATTTTATTGGAATCAACTTGAGTTTCTCTCCATTTAGTGTGATGCTGACTGTAGGCTTGATATACATTGTCTTTTTGTGTTTAAGTATGTTCCTCATATCCCTAATCTCTCCAAGACCTTTATCATGAAGGAGTGTTGGATTTAGTCGAAGGCTGTTTCAGCACCTAATGCTAAAATATGAGATGATCACGTTTTTTTTCTTTCAGTTTATTTATATGGTGGATTACATTGACAGATTTTCTTATGTTGAACCATCCCTGCTGCTCTAGAATGAAGCCTATTCCAAGAAAATGGATCTAAGAAGCAGGATGCTATAACTATTTTAATATCTGACAAAATAGACTTCGAACCGAAGCTAATCAGTAGAGATAGAGGACACTAACTTACTTATCAAAGGAAACAACCACCAAGAGAACATTACAATTCTTAATACCTATGCACCAAATATAAGGGTATCCAAGTTCATATATATATATATAAAAAAGACACTACTACGGCTTAAATCAGAAATTAACCCTCACACAGTGATGGTGGTGAAATCAGTATCCTACTCTTGCCAATAGACAGGTCATCCAAACAAAAACTAAACAAAGAATTGCATGACAGAAACCAAGTGTACCTAACTGATATTTACAGAACAGTTCACCCAAACCAAATGATATGCCTTCTTCTCAGAAGCTCATGAAACTTTCTCTAAAACTGACCACACAAATCAAGTCTCAACATATGCAAAAAATTTAAAATAACCCTTGTATTCTATCTCACAACAAATTAAAGCTGGATACCATGGTCCCACCCCTAATCATGGGCAAGGAAGAACAGACCCTGATGGCATAAGCACTGGAAGCTGGCTCTGCCCCTTGCTTGAGATGGACAGTCTCAGTGACTTGGTCTGACCAGCTCAGCTACCACGCAGGCCCACATCCAGGGCCCTGAGTTGGCCCACCCTAACTTCTACCCCATCTATGTCCTGCTGGGGCTCATATTTGCAAAGATGTAGAGTAAGGGGAACACTTACCCATTGCTGGTGGGAGGGAAAACTCATACTGCACCTTTGGAAATTAGTATAGTGGTTTCTCAGGAAGATTGGAATCCCCATAGTTCAAGATGTAATTTGGGAGTATATCCAAAGGATGCTGCCTCCTACTACAGAGTCAAATGTGTTCATTGTTGCTCTATTCATAATAGCCAGAGATTGGAAGCAGCTTAGATGTACATCAACAGATGAATGGATTTTTAAAATGTGGTACACTTAGACAATGGAATATCACTCATCCACTCTGGGGGACTGAATATGAGCAAAGTACATGATATACATTTCCCAGAATGGCATCATTTGTACAATTAATTTAACATTTTCAGAAGAATAATCGCTACATACAATGTCTTGTTCCAAGATCTTACATGCACATTTCTCATTCCTTCAGTCATGTGAGACAGATGCAATCTATTATTTTTTCATGTTTTAGGAGAGAAAGGTGAAGCATACATCATGCCTTCCCTTTCATGTTTTAAAGGGCTTTCTGAGTGTCTGAGTGAGTAGGTGTCTGGTTTGTGTGCCTTCTCTTAGCCTCTTTTCCTTCTGTTTGTTTTGTCCAATTTCAATGTGTTCATTTTTGTTCTATCTTATTTTATTTTTTTTATATTTTACTACTGTAGCTTAGAAGCCTGTTTGCTTTACAATGAGAGACAGAAAAGAAGTAGACCCAGATGTATGGGAAGTAGGTAGGCATGGGGAGGAGCAGAGGGATATTTTATGGGAGGAAAAAAATCTATTTTCAATAAAAGGAAGGAAAAACAGATCTATCTGAAGAACATTTACAGTCCTTCAGCACCTCCATGATACCATCCTAAGAAGCCTTGAAAAGATATAGAAATATAACCCATGCGCACAACAGATCTCTAGAAGGCAAAATTTGCAGATTCTCCCTACTTTGTATGCTCAGATTCTGCCATATGCAGTGAGATCCAAAAGTCAATTGATGGGTAATACAGCAAGGAAGCTGTCTTCCCTGAGATATCTTTGCAATTTTGAAATGTTGACTTCCTCTCAAACTTTCTCTGTTTTCTTCCCTTGCATGATCTCAGGCCTTGAGAAGTTACAACCCCATTATAAACTACAGGGTACAGCTTAGTCCCACTGGGTAGTCAATCTACTTACAAGTGTGTTTTCAGTGTCATTTTAAAGCCTGAAACTTCAGTAAGGGATGTAGCTTAGGGGTAGAGTATGTGTCTGGAGTCTCCGAGGCTCTAGGTTCTGTTTCTAATGTGCATATCGACATATATGCATAGATACATATGAGTGCACACACACACACACACACACACACACACACACACACACACACACACACTCCTGTAATTTCCCAGAAAATGAAGGTTCCCAACTTGATGTTTCTCTAAAGCAGATATATAATTAGAAAGTTAAATAATGTCACTGACAACTCAGATCTGTCATGGAGAAACTGGATCAATCACAAGGGATTCTTAACCAAAAAAAAGAAAAGAAAAGAAAAAAAGAAAACAACCAAATTAAATATAGCTTTCATAAACAAAAACAAAAGAAGAAAAAGATGAGGTCCAAATTGTTTGTGTTTATCTCCTAAAGTCTTGAGGCAACCAACTGATAGTTCACAATAACAGTCCTAGTCCATTGTAAAGGTTCTCAGAATGTTTCCTTTAGTCATAGCCATCTCTACTGTCAACTCCTATATACATGGAGAAACGAAAAGGGAGTCGAGATGTAGCCCAGGGAAGGAGCCCCTGCACGTGGACTTATTTAATTTAACAAGCTAGCCCATTAACAATATGTCTCCAACAGTTGTATCAAAGTCTCTTTTTTTGCTGGCGCACTGTGACGTTCAGAACTGGCGGGCTGGTGGTTTCTACAAATGCGCAATCTAGATTGAACCTTTTCGTTATTTTTTCTCAATTCCTTGATTAGTTAAAAAGCTCTGCTAACAATTCATTGGTGTGTACAAGAGCTGCAATGAAGGTTTACACTGTGTTTTAAAAAATACGCTGGCTTGGGAAAGAAAAAGAAACGGGATACAATGGTTTAAAAAAGAAAAAAGGAAGTAGAATTAATCCTAGTACTCAGCAGACAGAGGCAAGCAGATCTCTGTGATTTCAAAGTAAACCTGGTATGGAGTGAATTCCAGGACAGATAAAAATTACACAGAGAAACCCTGTCTCAAAATATGTAAAAATAGAAGTAGAAGAAATAGAGTAATAAAAAAGCCACGTAAAAATGGAAAGCACAGAGAAATTTTGGATACTATACGCGATTCTGTTGTCTTTAAATTATTTGATTGCTGAGAAAATAACTACTGATAAAAGAAATGCTGCTGGATTAATTCAATTTATATATTTTAAAAATGCTTTGACTCCAAAATCTAAGCATAAGGACAAGTTACTGGGGAAAAGGATTTCTATTTTTGTTTCCACAGAAAATGAAAAGCTACAGATTCTTTACAGACTTATATGGTTTGATCAAGCCAGACCCCCTGAAACAGCTCCCCAGGTGATCCAACATTCAAAGCAGTTGAGACAAAGCCTTGCAGACTACTGCCAAGATTTCTGTGTCTTCTTTGGAACCCCATGACAGCGCCCTCTACCAGCAGGAAGTAGTTTGGAAAGAACGACGCCCAAATACCCAAATATTGTTTATAAATGTTTGTCTTCATTTAAATGGACTTGGTTATAAATGTCTATAACCACAAACAATCTTTTTTAAGGTAAAAAGGGAATTATGGTATAGATATGAATACTTTGCTTTGGAATGGATTTTCTTTTATTAATACAATTTAAGGTCAAATTTGTGATATGTATATTTCTCCTCTTGTTTAGGTATTATGTTTATATAGCTCATTGGAAAATGTAATGTATAATTTAGTACAGATTATAGAGAGTTACCTATGATAGTTAAAACTTGGAGTTAAGTTAGTTAGGATTTCTAGATATGCAGAGATGGATGTATTTGAGATGAATAGGCATTCTTCAAACCTTTCAAAGACCTACAGAATATGGCATTTAAAATGGTTTAGGGATTTTCTTGACAGTGAGGCACAACTACTCCTGGTAACACCACCTACAGAAGAAAGGAAGATGGACATCGAAGAAACACATTATGGAGTTTGCTTCTAATATGGCAAGACTAGCCATTTGAGCAAGGTACTTCTCTTGTCTAGACGGTTTGACTTTATGTTGTAGAAACTGGACATGCAGGACCCACAAAAAGGTGACTGCTGAAACAAGGTGGACATTGCTACAGGATTCCTGCTTCATGGAAGAGGCTGCCAGACAGCTAGACAGTCTACAGGACACAGAGAAAAGTTTCCTGCCTGTTGAGGTGTCTGGACACACACTATGGCCTATGGGCTGAAGATGGAACATTACAGAAGAACTTCGGGTGACTGACCAGGCAATGCATTGTCTCTGTCATTTCTAGAGTTTATATATTATCCTTCTGTGGTCTTTGAAGGAGTTGAAGACAGATAGTTATGATTATAGTTTTTCTTAGTTAGGATTAAAAATAAGTTACATATAGGTCTTTAGACTGACAAAGATAGGATAGATGATATTTTCTTTAAGTCTTACAAAATGTTAATGGACTAAATATTGTTAACTGTGATTCTTATTTGATAACTGTTGTATGGTATATTTTGCTATGTTAAGGTTAAACCCCTTCTTTTTAGACAGAAAAGAGGAGATGATGGGAGATGTGATTCTGTATATATGTTTCTCATACTTGTTAATAAAGCACTGTGGCCAATGAGATAACAAGATAGGCGGGGCTAGGAGACGAGGAGGAGGAAGAGGAAGTAGTAGGTGGAGTCGAGATGTAGCCCAGGGAAGGAGCAGGATGCCTGCCACGCGGCTCCCCGATAAGACGACCACGTGGAAATACTTAGATAAGTAGAAATGGGTTAATAATTAAGACAGAGCTAGCCCATAAACAGTAATGGTAACTGGCCAACAGGATTGTACCAAATACAGAGTCTCTGAGTGTTATTTGGGGCTGGCGCGGCTGTGGGCCCACGTGGCCGCAGGACAGGGAGGCCGGCAGGGAGACCTGCCGTAACAACAGTCCTAGTCCATTGTAAAGGTTCTCAGAATGTTTCCTTTAGTCATAGCCATCTCTACTGTCAACTCCTATATACATGGAGAAACGAAAAGGGAGGGGAAATCCACACACTGGTGACATAAAATCTGTCGACCTGACTTTTTTAGAGTACTGCAAATATTTTACACATTCTAACAAAAGGTGTGTGGGCCTAATGATTTTTTTACTGCAGTGTATACAAAGATGTGGTTTAATGGATCCACCATAACCGAAAAGAGTCAAGAGTGGTAAACCTTCTCAGAAAGGATCTTCATGCTGGCCTTCATGGCACTTTGGAAGCCACAGTAGTGACTGAGGGTGCACTCTCCAGGGCTAGGAAAGGGTTTGGGATATGACTGAAAAACAGGTGAACTCCTTAGAAATCATCAGAGAAGGAGACGTGTCTTCAAGGCATCCATCCAGTAGGCAAAACCTACTCTGAATTTAGTAATTAAAGGGGACAGTAAGCACATGAGAAAATGGAGTAACTTTTATTTATAGGTGACAAGGCTTCGTGTACAGCTCCTGTGTCATAGTGTTAAGCAAGGAAAGTACTAAACCATCTACTTTTCCTCCACACTATTAACTGACTAAATCACCCCCATTTATTGAACACTTATTGAGTGCCATGCATTGTACTGACCACTTGATTGAATATCCATCAGACCATGTTCACTGGCAGTCTGCTGTGTGTGAGGTAACTAATAGAGAAATGCTGGAAGGAAGTATGATCCAGGGTCAGATGAGGCCCTGAACACAAGTTCCTCCACATGTGGGAAACGGGTTTTTCAGGCCAGGCCCTGCTCTGGGAGACTCCATTTTATTAGGAGCTCTAGACTCTGGTTTGAGACTGAAGGAAGATTCTGCACCTTAGTGGAAAAATACCCTCTCCCCAGAACAACTCACAAGTAAAAACTGATGCACAACTTAGTGCTCAAAATAAGAAGAACGGCATACCATAAGTTCATCAAAGGAAATGGGACCATATGAGCAGTGAACATAATAGAATCACATCGGGAAAAGCAAGCCTGACAAGTTATCCAGCGTAGTAGACTGAGGAAAGAGTATAATTCCCTTACCTGGACCCCATGAAGAAGACACCTAGCAGTGTGATGTCATCTAAGATGTACATGTCAAGGGATAAACAGGCTGAGACCTCTCTACTGTCCCTGGAGCTTCAGCTCAGCTTGGTTTCTACTGCTCTCACAGCCTACTGGAACACTGTCAGGCTATCTGCACCTGCCTTCTGTTCATTGACTCACTCATCAGCAACAGGTCCTGCCTTTTGTCTCTCTGGTTTCCATAGTGCTTTGACTCACTTCTCTAGCTCATCTCAACTCTGAGAGGCTACTGAAACATGTGACTCTCTAATTTGGCTTTCAACCAAGGTTAATTTCTGGGCCCAACACAGATCACCAGTGAATCCCTTACCTGTTTTCTAATATAGACTAGTAATGCTATTAGCTTCCCTAATACCTGAAAGTCTAATTGGGTAAAAATGAATCACATAAACATACGTGCATGAGGGGAAATTCACATAATGTGTGACAGAGTGATAGTGATAGGCAGGAAACAGTTGAAGAGAGCTGAATGAACAGGTTGGTCAATATATATCCTTCCAAATTGAGACTCTTGAAAAGAGCATAGGTTACATGGGGACATGTATCTAGTTGGGAGACTCCCCTCAGGAATAAACTTTCCCCTATGGAAGGTTTAAACATTCAGGATCTATCATTGGATGTTTAGCTCCCCCCATAATCACCTACCTATTCCAAGGCTGAGTTATCAATTGCATCTTTTTTACAATTTCCATCTTTCCACAGACCAATCCACCTTTTAAATGAATGGCCTTCCAGATATGCATAAATTCCCACACATGTGTGTACGCACACATACATTTTTGTAGTGTTTTGACATGACCAGGCAGCTGAGGGGCCACATGGAAACCTTTTTTTTGTGTGAGCCTGCAAGGGTTTTCTTTTACTTAAAGGATCATGGGAAGTGGGATGTGGCTGAAAGTCCTCACATAACAATGTGAGCTATGTCCATACTAAGTGTCTACCTATGCTAATAAGACACATTGTATGGATTTAACTGAATCTCTGGTTTGTTGTATGAAAATTAGTCTCTCCTTGAAGGATAATTAGTAACATTTCCCTGTAAGAACAAAATGCCAGCACGTAGTGTACCTCAGGGAACAAATATGCATCCCATTTTCGTGGCATTTGTACACCGTGTGAGTCAGGTAGTTGATGAAGCTTTGAGCTCCACTATATCTAAAGGCCCAGACCTTACCTTATTCAGCTTTGGCCTTGCTGGCTAAAGAGCAGGAAAGTGTATTGCTGGAAGCCACCCTTGGAAGACACATTCATAGCTGGCTCTTTACAAGTAAACATATAACCTTTGTGAAGGGAATTTAATGCTTTGCCTTCAAGAAGATACTGAGAATGCAGGGAGAAGGAGAAAGAAGACAAAAAAGAAAAAAACAAAGTGTCATGAATAAAGTAGAAGGCTGCAGGCTAAGGTGGTTATTAAGTCCCAAGCTGTTTCCCTTAGCTTTCTTCACCACGGAAATAAAAACAATTATTGCTGGGGATGTACTAAAATTAGAACACACTTGTCGTTTTTTTTTAAAGGCAGCAACAAGCACGTGTGAGCTCAGTAGTAAATGCAGAGGCAAAGAAAACAGCAGTGCCCTGGGGCTGCCCTCTCTGGGTGTGACATCAGAGGAGGGAACAGAAAAAACAGTGACAGTACGTGCAGAAGCTTGCTTGGTGGAGACACTGTCAAAATGATCTGAGGAGAACTGCAAGGTGTCCCAAGGCAGCTATTGTGTGCAGAGCACCTGTGAGGGACTGGAGAAGCTTCTGGAAGTCAAGAGTGTGATCATGAGGCATGTCAAGCAAGGGTATTCCCTGCCCTGTTCTACAGTTGAGCCTTGGAAGACTTGCCTAAATGATCAGTTGTTAGTGGCCTAAAGCCTCTGCAGAACCTTGGCTGAAGAGGGAGTGGCTGGGGGAGTCAAATATGCACACTGATTAGAGCAGCAGAGCCACCTGGCCAAAGGCAGCCTTTAGTTCACATGGAAGTTTTTCCTTCTTGTGGCCCACATTTTCCTCAGTTTAGTTGGACATTTAAGCCAGAAAATGTCTGACCCATCTTCTTAATTACTGCGATAATTGCATTAATTCTCACTTTACATTGCTAATGTCGTTTGGGCTTTGAGTCCTATGCCTTATCCATTAGATCTTTGTAATTGAAAACCGAGAAGCAACAAACTGAATTATGACCCGATGAATTCTAACCATTTTAAACAATGTTGTGAAAAGCCAGAAGTAAGATATGGGTGTGCATACACACATATGTGTGTGTATAGTACAACTTATAAAAACATATTACAAATTATATAATATTTATATCTATTCAATCACGTACTTGAAGTAAAAATAGAATTCCAAGGGAGAAACATTTTCACACATTTCCAAGCACAAGTTTTAGGATTGCTCAAATAAGGAAATTAGTTTCCTGTCATGTAAATATTTGACTGCACTTCAAATCATTCAAAATTCCAATGTGAATGTATGTTGTTTTCTCTCCACTCACCCCCTAAAATCCTTATGCAGAGAGAGGTGGGCCGTGAGAATTGAGATGTCTCGAAAGTTTTATATAGCCCTGTGTTTTGCATCTATGAAGGGTGAGATCCAGCCAGGAATACTAAGAGATGGGTCTTTTCTGAAGTAACCACCCTTTGTGGGATGAAGTCCAGCCACTCACTGTTAGTATGGCCCTTGTGGCGTAGCTGAGAAAGGAACTGACTTTTTTCTTTAATGTTACTGTAAAATGTCTAGAACTGCTTAGCTATGGGGTACTATAAAAATTTAAGGTATTATTGTTCAAAGGCCACAGCAAGACCATTTGTAGCAAAGGTTGAGCCAAGTGTGCAGTCACAGCTGCTGAAGGAGACTCCATCCATGAGGGTTTTAGTTGTCATCTGTCAACAGTGTTGTAGTCCATGGCTGCAGGGCACTCCAAATGGGAACTTCACTTCTATTTTGCTTTGGACCAGGAAAGTAGGAGTTTGAACTGAGATGAATCAAAGCATCCATCATTCTCAGAATGGCTAAAGATGACAGAATGAATTTATTAACTCAACAACAGAACATTGTGTTCCTAATCCATGTGGGTAATTCTCAGGAACTGTGCTTTCATCCTTAGAAATCCTTTCCGGTGGGAAGGAAAATGGTCCTGTGAATGTATCTTTATGAACAACTATAGGGTGTGTCTATACATGGAAACCAAACCACATCCACATTTAGTCTAACTCAGAGTCAAAACACTCAGGAGATTGAAGTCTGTGTTTGAATTTTCAGCATCTTTCTACTCCTACATTAAATACATATGAACGTCTTCTGTCTGTGGCCTTGGGCTGCCTTCCAGAGATCAAACTGTTCATGAGCAAACATGGTGCCTGCATGAAGTGTGCAATCAAGTCAGCAACTGAAAAATATATAATTCTGGTTGACCCAGGAGCTATAAGCCCAAGAAGCTGTGAATACCTTGTAAAAAGATTTGGCCTAGAAAAGATTTCTTGAGCAGTACTAATGCATGATATAAGAGCAGGTCCTGGGGAGTGAATATAAGCAAAGTACATGATATACATTTCCCAGATTGGCATTATTTGTATTACTAATTCAACATTTTCAGAAGAATAATTGCTACATACAATGTCTTGTTCTAAGCTCTTACATGTACATTTCTCTTTGCTTCAGTCACGTGAAACAGATATAATCTATTACTTTGAATTTTTCAGGAGAGAAACGTGTGGCAGGAAGAGTCTAAGGGACCCACAAGGTAGGTCTGGCATTCCACAAATTAAGCCAAGAATCAGTTTCCTAAATTCTGCTGTGCTTCCAAATGTTCCAGCACATAAAAGTTTATTCATCAAACAGAAGCAACATGTGGCTCTGACAGAACATTGTTCAGGACAGCTGTTGTCCCTGTCTTGCCTTAGCATCCCGTGATATTTCACCTGTCCCCAAATATTATCTCCACACAGAGTTTGGTCCCAGTTGGGGGGGATGGTTAGGGGAGGTCAGAGAAGGCTGGTTCTTAACTTCTTCCCCTTTGCCATAAGTCATTGCTTCCCTAGGGCCTCACTAGTCAAAGCAAATCACACAGCCATGGCTGACTCAAGAGTTGAATTGTTCACATGGTTAGTGAGGGGAAGAGTACTGATCACAATTTGAGGCACCTATGACATCTGCTACTGGTGGCCAAGTGGAGAGAAAAACAATCCAAATATGAGGGTTATATGCACAGATGCTAAGTATGGCCAGAATGTGAAAAGGATCTTTGAAGCATCACAGAAAGTAAATTTGAAGTGATGGGAAATGTCAGATGCCACAGGGTTCATTTTACTATGTTCAGGAGTTCTAGTAAAGATTCTATGAATCCACACAGTGTGTCTGACCCCATCCTAGTTCCTTTGTTCAATATAGAACCTAATCTTTGCCAAAGTATTTGTATATTTTATAAATCTAAAACCTCATGAACTATAAATCAAATTTTGCCTTAAGATATCATTAAGAAGAAAAGCAAAGGAGGAGGAAAGGCACCACCTAGGAAACTGACCACACTTCCAAACCTGGGTATACCAGTTATCTAATCACTACATTTATGTGTGGATATACACAGATGCAAATAAGATGTAGGGATCTAGTACTGTTTTTTGAATTCATAAAATTTTAGTCACTTTGTTCCTCTAAATCACTGATGTCAAAGGCTTTCATTTCTAGCATTGGACCAAGTGAAGTTTTGAAATCTAAAATAGCCCAAGTGATGTTCACTCATAGGCACTTGCCATTACTACAGAAGGCTCTGCTAAGAAGGGGAAAGAAGAACTGCAAACTATTTCACTGAACTCCTTAGCCTGCTCCAAAGTTGTGAAGAACTAGCCTACTCCTGACTAGACATGAGGAATATTGCTCATCACATCTGGTTTGTCATCTTGCTCTGTTCTCCCCTTCCCACACCTGTTTGGTTCCTAATGATTAAAGCATGCTCTCTCTCTCTCTCTCTTACTTTGGTCCCTGGATTTTTTAAAGACATAAACAACCTCCCTGATCATTTTGATGCTAGAGGTCCTGATGTGTACACAGGTGCAGGGAATGGCAGTTATCCCACCACTGCCACCTGGAAAACAGGGCTCATCCTGAACTTTCTATTACAAATGCAGACTGGTTGCAGGAAGGCTGGAAAGTGAAGATGCCTTGGAACTGCATCAATCCAGTATTCTTTAAGTTCTTGCATTGGGTACTGGTTTGTATACCACATACTCAACATGTTTAATCTTTGTTACTAGTCAAGTAGATGCATCTCTGTTTCTATTTTGCAGAAGTTATAATCGCCCCTATCATGAATCTTGATACAAATTTTTCATGTGATAGTCAGGTGTCAAGCAATATAATACATAGCTGAGGGTAGGTAGCAATTACAAGCAATGTATAGGTCAAAAGTGAAGCTCAAAGCTACTGAGTAAATAAGATGCTTTCTCTAAATAGTCAAACTGAGATTATCAGTCTACATTATTTCACCCAGGATGTAGTAGATACACCAGACCTGTACTTACCCATAATTGCCACTCCATATATCAGCACTGGATTTTAAAGTTTTCCAGGTGGGACAATTGAACAGGCCAGTTGTGACTGACTGACCCAGTGGAAACTATTGCTGATGTGGAGAGTAGAGACCTAGAAATTGAGTTCTTGTTTCTGAAAACTCCATGAACTTGGTAAAATCATGATCCCCAGGAAGGCTCTCTGCTCAGAGATGCACAGTCAGATTTTACCCAGGTGTGGGCTCCTTCCCTTTCACCTGTGCTACACCTTCTTAGCAAGTTGTCCCTTGTTTAAATATATGTGCCCCCACCTCCAGTTCAAGTGTAGAGATATTGCAGGGTTATTGGCCACAGTTTTGCCTCTCACAGTCCATTAGCAGCTTCTGATACTGCACAATTCCAGCTCAACATTCTTCCTATGAAATAAATACTTACCTGGTCATTAATCTGTATTTTTCCTGGAGACCCTTGCATGAAATTGCCCATTAAGTCCAGACAGGTAGAAAAATACAGTAGATACACTTTATCTCTTTCTCTTTTAGACTCCCACACGAGTGTGAGAAGTTCAATCTCAAATCCAAACGAAAACTTCCCAGTTCAAATTCCATTTCCTTTCAAGTCAAACGTGATGTTTTTATGCCAATAAAATAAGGGCTTAGAGATTATTCAGAAAGGATTTATTGAATAATTTGGACACCAAGCACACTTTCTAGAAAGCAGAGGTCAATGAGTTAACTGTAAATGAATCCTAAACATATGGCTCACATTTTCCTTAATACACACGTGGCCTTCAAATGAAAGGACATGAAGAGGAAGAGGCTTTCTCTGGATGTGCCAAGACAGGGACACCAGGAACCAAAGTGGCCAGTGTGCCATAAAACCAATGCATAGCCAAATGTGCCCATCTTTTGGTGACAAAATCCTACAGACTACAAAGTCAGTGTTAATAGTTGGGGCTGAGTGCCTTGGTTGAAGAAGTCTTTTCTAGAAGCTTTTTTCTTCCCAGAGACTGAACTTTTCATAAGCAACACAATTATTTCATTTTACTTAAAAGGGGGGAGGGGATTCTCTCAAAATGTCCTGACTCGGTTTCCCGTGGAATATTAAAAGCATACTGTAGGCACAGGCTTTAAGTTTGCAGGTTTAACCCCAGGGAGAGAAAATTACAGTTCCCTCCATTTATCCACGAACCCTGCAGCTGGCAAAGGCTGCACTCTGTTAGTAATTACACCGAACAGATGAGGGACTTTTTAATTTTTTTTTTTTTATTTTGACCTGCAGTTAAACAAAATTTGCTTGTTTTATTTTTGGTTAAAAATGATGAGGCAGCAGCGACCCCGGTTTCACCCCAGAGCTGTTGATTTTTCCCCCTCCCTCGTAATTTGTTTCAGACTACGAGTGCATGGAGTTTCATTTTAGTGGGAAACGTTCGCTGCCAAGACCTTCAGGGCTTTTATCTGCAGTTTATTTTGTTAACTACGAGTTTAAGATTGTTGTGAGCGTCCCTCCGCCTTTTTCTCCTCCTCCTCCTCCTGTTTTTCTTCCAAACTTTCCGACAAGAAAGTTTGTCTTTGGCTTTGAGAAAACATCTTTAAGGTAGAAGAGAAGGAAGGATGAGCTTTGGAGAATCCAAAAAATCAACGAAGGACTAAAATTTCAGTGGCACTGCTGGAGAGAAAGAATAAAACAGCACGACTCAACCCGCTGCAGTAAAGGTTTAGTATGCCATCCTCCCTGAACTCCCACCCTCCCCTTGTAATTCAGATTTAACACTAATAAAAGAGGGGAACTAAAGATAATTGGCTAGAATCAAGCATTGAATATCAGGCATTTCACTGGATGACCCAGCTAGGCAACTGCAGCTGAGTGCATTTTAACTTATGAGTCCAGAACAAAAAACAATGGTTCATGAGGTGGAAAGAATGTGCTACAACACCCTGTTGCCCTCGCTGGTATTTATAAAGTTTTGGCAAAATTTCATAACAAATTTTAAATAATGTGAAAGTGGCCTGTTTCCGGTTTCTGCCATGCACCATGCCTGTCATGGGGATGTTGCGGTCAGGGAAAGTGGCCAAGGATTTGCCTGGCAACAGAGACGAGCAGGCCGGCTGCTACTAATCCTCACGTTTGTACAGTGCTTTTTCTACTTTGTGTTTCAAAGAACTTACGCACAGACCCTAGTCTTCAATCCCTACAGCAGGCCGGGGGAGAGCAGGCTGATTCGCTTTTGCAGATGATGAAGCCAAAATCGGGAGAAGTGATGGATTTGATCAAGGGCCTGGAGTGAATAAGAATTACCGTAGAAAATTAAACCCACTTTTCTGACTTAAACCAAAGAACCGTCCATTAGCAGTCTATTGTGGGATAAGGACACTAAAGCCTTTTATTGGCTCCCTTTTCCCTCCTCCTCCATTCTCTGTAGGGCTTCTGCTGTCCATCTCTACAATTGTCCAGGAACCCAAGGCTTCTCTGGAAGGGACAGCAGTGGGGTATGGAACTCCACTGGGTATACACGGCTGATCCTTCTAAGTTTAACACACCTTACCATACAAATGCTAGCTCTCTCAGGTCACTCACTCAGATATTTAAGTAACTTAGCCCAGTGTGAAAGTCTCAGTCAATGAGATGGCACCCTTGTTGTCTCTAAAATAGAAAGTAAGCTAGTTTACCTATAAGATGTGTCTCTCCACCCACGCTATGTGTTTTTGCTGGGTTGAAAATATTCTCTGTCCTTTGGACACTGTACTTGAAGGGTACACAGCATATTGTAAAGAGTAATAAGAAATAATTGGAACGCCATCTTTGGATGTGTTATTTAACCTCACTGAATCTCAGCCTCTTTGCTCTGCAATTATCCTTTTACTCTTGGGAGGATTGGTGTGAGGATGCAATTGGCCCGTGCGTGTGTATTAAAGTGTCAGTGGTCTTGTTCTCTTTTGCCCCAATCATTTTAACTCACTGAGTTCATGCTCCAGCTTTGCTTCTCCAGGCCCAGTTCATCTGTACTTGTGCTTGCACAAGCAGCCTATGGGTGTGTTAATGATGATGTAACTTGTACAGAGGCAAACAGGACCAAGTTGTATGATTTGTGATATAGGCTTTCATCTCTAAAAACAAAAGATCCAGCCTTCCGGTGGTAGGATGTGGGGATGGCAATGGCCTGGACCTGGAGTAAACACGCGAAATGGTCGACACCAAATTCCATCAATATACTATTTCATTTAATCCTCCCCATAACCAGGAGTGGAGAATTAAGCAATTATATAATTACACAGCAAATAGATCAACTTAGATAGCCAAACTGAGTAATTAGGAGTGAAAACATTATTAACTGAGTTTGTAAATGAATCCTTCAGGTATTTATCTTAACTCAGTGTCTCTTTGTTCACTGCAAATTATCAGCCTAGGATAATTTATTCGGTTAACTTAATTGGCACTCAGGCCCAACCAGATAATTCAAGCCTAAATTATTCACATTGTCTTTCAAATGATCTCAATGTTAAAACAAGATTCACACTTTTCTTTGATGCTATCTCTGGTGTTTCATCTACCATACAACAATCTAAAACAGTATGAATTTTGAGTGTATGTTCCACCTAGATTGTCCCATTTAGGGACAGGGTCAATTGTGAGATGGGAAAAGGTCTTCATTTTTCACATATCAGTGGACTTATTAGACAAATACACACTGTAAGATTTAGGCTTAGTATCTCCTACACAAAATTCTTGGAATGAGAATTATCTTCTGCTTTGGACTTTCGTACTTTGAAATATTTACCATATGCATGAAGAGATTTGCTGGCGATGAGATACAAGTCTAAACATGAAATTCATTTCTGCTTCCTGCACACCATATCCACATGCTCTGAAAATAATCCTACACAGTATTTTTCTCAAGTCTATCTTTCCCGGGGGGGGGTGTGGATAGAATTTTCCATTTATGTCGTCATACTGATGCTCAAAATTTTTCAGATTTTTGAGCATTTCAGAGTTCACATATTTGAAGCACAGATATGCAGCCTGTATTTAAGGAATTTCAGTAGGTTTCGATCTAGGCTTGTTCCAGAATCCATAAAATTGGAAGGCTTTAGTGAGACTAAGAACACAGTTAACCTAAGAACATAGGCTACTTACAGGGCATATTTGGGAATGAGGGGGCATTCTCAAAATATAAACAGACTTCTGTTTTACATGAATTTTCAAAAGTGAGCCTACTTTCAAAACTAGCCACCATAATACAATGGAGAAAAAAAACAGAGTGGTGCTAATGTCACAATGAAAACATCTACCAGGTTCATGATTCTGTGAACTCTCCCCACCAACGACACTTATTCACTACATTTAGATAATGTGCTCATGGCTTACACTGGATAATGCAGAATCAAAAGCAAAGTTGTCTTTAGAGTTCCTGTGAACAAGGAAGAAACTTAGCAAAAGTGGTGATGCACTAGTCACTACATTAGGGAGTGTGTTTGTGTGCGAATGTGATACTTCAAGAATTGAACAGAAATGTAACCAGAGCTTGTCAGTTACAAAACAAACATGCACTTTATGCCTGACCACATTATTTTCATTCAATCTTAGCACACTGATTGATCTTTGAACTAGACGACATTCAGGGCTGCAGTGAATGCTCTGTCATTCCAAATTTGAAATTCAGCTCTGAGTGTATCTATTGCAAGCATACTCCTGGATGGAGGTGAAGGAATCAGCCTGGCATCTTGTGTAAAGGTTCTTTTAACTAGGGAGACGAGGTATCCTAAGAAGGCTATAGAGCAGATAGAACTTCTCCTAACAAACTACAACATGGTGAAAAGTGGAGCTAGAATTTTACAACAGAACAGCCATGATTCTTCTCTTGCCCTAATTGTATTTCTCTTATATACACTATACCATCAAAAGGTAAGTTTGAGAGGGCTCCAGACCTACCTATTCTAGCTTTTTGTAAATTGAATCAGTTCAGCCAAATTTTCTTACAAGCACAAATGGTGGTATCATATTTGATCACAAAGTGTTTCCCCCAGCCCCAGGGCCTTACTGTAAAGGAGAAATGGGGACCAGAATGACAGAATATTTTCACAAACCTGTGTCCTGTTATAATCAGAACTTGTTCTGGTTCCCTGGTCAAATTTGTGGTTGCGTACATCTTCTTTCACATCTACAGACAGACAAGATGAAAAAGGCCTACTTACTACAAATGGATTTTTTTCTTTTATTTACACAATATATGAGTGTTTAAGTAGAAGGAAAAATAGTTTACCCACATTTGTAAGCAAGGCTCCAATTGTTCCAGTAATGGACTCACTACTTTAAATGTTGGCACATTCTCCTTTCACTTCAAAATTAATTACAGAACATACTCCAATGTGTACACTCTGCCAGTGTGTACATAGAGTGGGCATGTGAAGAAATCACTTGATCGTTTCAGGCAGAAAAATACTTCATTTAAAGCATACAATTGATTAAGGGAAAGTAGAGAATTCTGTTTGAATTATTAAGAGAATTGTGGACTGTTAATTTCATTTTTGTATGAATAGAGCCATGTTCTAAATAATTGATGTCTCCTTATGATCAAGATTTTTTTCCCTTCGCTCCTATGTACTTTAGAGATGATTATAGAATCAGAACCTGCAATGTGTTACCACAAAAATGGAAAAATGGAAGGCTTTATGAGTATTATTATGCACCGTTATTATTTTTCCCCTTTCAGTAACAAAGGTTCCCTCAAATCCTTCAAATTCAGACTAAGTACCTCCCTTCCCACATTCCTCTGTGTATGTGACTGCTTTGACTGTTTCATGTCTCTCTGTCTCCCTCTCTCTCTCTCTCTCTCTCTGTCTCTGTGTGTGTGTGTGTGTTTCTCTTTTCAGAAATGGGAAGCCTGGTTTCTGTTTCAGGCCTCATTTTCTTAGAAGGCACTGAAAGCCGTTACCATCTGAAAATTTCAACTCTGAACAAGAAAGTAGAGTGGAATCAAAATATCCATTTAGTCTGAATCCCTTTACAACTTGTGCTAATTGGCAATTGTAGGTGGTCTTGGTAGACCGACTAATAATTGAACAGGAAAGAAGTCATGATTCCCTAAGTGAACCTGCTGGTCCCCACGGTGTCGCAGTAACAAGTTGTACTGGGTTGTTCTGGCAATCTCCTAGATATACCTTCTGCTGAGGTGCAGAGGGAATGTGAGCTTTGCCCTTGGGGTGCTGTCTGTCACTAAGGCGGAATTCAGTCATGAGAAACTGAAGGAAACTATGCAGGGCCCATCTTGAAGTAAGCATCTTTCTGATTCACAGCCAATTCACGTTGTTCCATGAAGGGTTTGCAATAAAAAGTAATATGTTGGGGAAATTAAAACATGAATTGGAGCTGTTAATTACACACACATTGGTTTAAAGCTGAAGCAAATACTTCTATCTGCCCTTTGTTGCACATTTTGCATGCCTGCCTGTTCCTCTAGTGCTGTTGCTCGGTCTGTTTCTCTCTAATCTACCGCCCCTAACACTTCCACTACCCAATTCCAGGAGTTAACAGAAATGTAAAATGTAAATTGTGGCCTAGATTGCTGCTACTGCTCTATGGAGAGAGATGGCAGGTTCCGGCAATAGCTGGGATGTGTGAGGAATCACCTTCCACATTCTTGTGTCTTGACACACTCTTCTTGTATCCATCACTTTGCTCTTGGGCTTCCTATCCAGTTTTGTTCTTTGGCCAACCCTGTGCATTTCCCATGCTAATTTGCATGTGTTTTTCTTGGCACAGAGAGGACTCCTCTACACTTGAGACTTCCAAGCCAACTTACTTTCCATTGAAATTCTCTTCTTTCTCACTTCTCCATTTAAAAGCCTAAAGGAAAATTCTGCCAACTTTTTCTTCCTGCAGGGAACACCCATGCTACTGGTTGTATCAACTTCCAAAATGTTAAGGTATAGCTAATGATAACACACTGGAAACTAGTTTCCACTTCTTTACACTAAGAGCTTTCAAAGGAGTGGTATGAACATCCTGAACCCTAAGATGACTATCAAGCAAAGATGAACGAAGAGAAGAATGCAGTTTGCACAGGCCCAAAGTTCATGGAGGAGGGCAGCAGGGTCATTGAAAGTTTATAAGCTAGCAAGAAAGATGATATTTAAATTATGCCAGCTTCTACTGGAAGAACCTGAATTTGACCCATTAAGCAACAGGGAGGATTCAAAGAATATTTTGGCCATGGGCATTATTCATTTTAGATGTCTTTTTCAGAATAAAGAAGAAAAATAAATAAAAATTCTTTATGATGGTGTTGCTGTTATAGAGAATAGAAGGAAGAGAGAAGGGCATCACAGCAAAAGTTGCCCTGGCTCCACTGGGGACAGTGGAAATGTCTAAATGCAGAGGAAAGTCTTCTTTTGGTAGTAGTTGTGAGGCAACACAGCCTGGGTTCACAGTTCCATTGATGTGATCTTTAAGAACCAGCTGAAGTGGATAGGAGCTTCCTTCATCCAAAGCGGATAGAAGTAAGGTGCATGCCCAAATGGTGTCTAGATGCTAAGCTACCTTAGTTGCTGTGAATCTGAGACAGCGAAGTATCTTCCAAGATGAGATATCCTTAGCTAGTTGGAAAGAGGAGCCTAGTTTGCACAGTGGCTTCAGGGTTATGGAGATAGGTGACACTTGAAGAAATTAAGGTTTTAGAGATCATTCAAGAGGAGAGTATAAAAGAGAATGGGGAATAGGCTCATCTAAATTACATTTAAGGAGCAGCTAACGGGAGCCCACTGCTGGAAGAGATCTAGGTTTTATTGTTGCTCTCACATCCACAGTGAATTTTACAGCTGAAAGGCTGGAGCCCAGGTGAGGTTTCCATTGGCTCTTGGCTGCACTCTGTGCATATGGAATCTGGACTTTGGAAGGTGATGAGAGATGACCAACACCAACAGTCTGAGTCAGTCCTGAGAGCTATTTTACATCTGTCTCCTCTGGGGATTCTCCAGCCATAGTGATCACAGCTGACCCTGGCTACTCATGAGGGCAAGACTTGACTGCTGATAAAGTGGACACTGCTCCTTTTGTTTAAAAGTTTGTTTTATGCATATTTATTTGTGAGTGTGGTACCTGTGCCACTATACATGCATGGAAGTCAGAAGACAATTTGCAAGACTTGGTCTCTCCTTCTGTGCTGTGGGTTCTGGGGATCAACTCAAGTTGTTAGACTTTGCTGCAAGCACCTTTACTCTGGGGCCATTTTGTAAGCCCAAAGTTGCCATTCTGACAATCTTTCCACTCAAAAAGCCAGTAAGCCTCAAGCACGCTTTGGAAGCCACTATCTGAACTTTCCCATTTCCAATAGGAATGCTGAATTAGTTAAATTAAATAAACAAAATAAAACAGGGATTCCCCACCCCTCCACCCCCGGATTCTGCACATTATTCCGATCGTGGGAATGAACCCACTCAGCAATGAATTGAAGCAAAAGTACTCTCAACTTAAATCATAATCAGCATCATGTTGGGTGTATGTTTCATTCAATGAACATCCACAGCCAAGTTGTTTTATTTTTTTTTTTTTCTTGCTGGTGTATATTTCTACTTGTGTTTATTTTTGCACTAGCTTAGGAATTCCAGAGACTATTTGCCATGGCTGATGAACATCAAGACAGAAAATCTTTACTTAGGCCTGCACAGAAGAGAGCCATGCTGTATCTATAGTGGCTAGTTCTGTTCTCAAACTAATGCTTTATTTATTTAGCTGTTCATTCTAGGGACATGAAAAGCATGTCTTAGAAAGGCCCCGAATTAGCCTTGGGAACAGATGAATAAATATGAAAACAATTTATTCCTTTAACAGCCTAATAAAATATGTTTTCATTATGCTAACTGACCCTGATAAATTGAATAGCCATCAGCTAAATATAGCCATCATCTCTGAGAAGTGTATCCAAATGTGTGCTCCTTTTCCGATTCTCCAGAGCCTTGGCTGTATGAGAATCATTAGTTGTGACATCTATAATGTAATACTTTTTGGCTGTTTTTTTTTTTTTTTAATGGTGAGATATCTTTTCACTTCAAAAGAGGAAGGCTTTGAAATCTTGTTTCAAGCCATTTTGAGGAAGACAACTTTTGATGGAAGCCTATTTGATGTCTTCTTGTTCGGTTCTTTGAGACTCTTTTAACAGGCGCTTGAATAGACTATTGATATTACAGAGGGAACAGAATCAAATATGTTTGCCACACAGGAGGCAACAAGTGTGACTTGTCTCTCACACGTGGAAATTTTATTCGGAAAGCCAGACCCCCTCCTCCACTGGTGACGGCCACAGTTTTTTACTGAGGCACAATGGAAGGCCTACAAAATGAGAACTCATTCTCTGTCTCCCCTCTCCCCCAACACACACACACACACACACACACACACACACACACACACGCACACGCACACGCACACGCACACGCACACACACACACACACTGCATCTAGGGCCTGAGAAAGAGGGGGACTTCTATAACTACCTGATTACTCAGGTGCTTCAAAGTATCTCTGAAAGTGAGCCCATCATCAGGAACTTGGCAGGCAAGTGGCTAGTATTCTAAGGCACTCTGATAGCCAGACCAGGGTTGCCACACCATTCAGCCAAGCTGGCAGGCTTGGGAAACATGGAGGATGTCAAAGGACTAACTTCCTACTTAGCCATTGTCTATGAATACGTGAGTGTGTTGTCTGATATGAACAGTACCCCAAAGAACATTTCTACATGTTTCCAGTTCCTTGTTTGATTCCGTGTCACAGTTTTATCTTGTTTCTCTCCCCTGTGGGGCATTGTTGTTCTAGTCCCTAAAACCAAGAACACGTGCTCTTGTTTGCACATCTGGCCTGGGCAAGCCTGGCTCCAATTTAAAAACCTACATGTTGGTCCGATTCCATTATTGGACAAGGAAATTCTGTTAACTGGTGTCTCATTTGCATGTCATTACCCAGAATGCATCTTCAGGCTCACAGATGTTCCCCAGACTTGGTACAGAGGAAAGGTGGGGGAGAGGTGATGCTTTAGAAACAAACAGAGAGATTTGTATATATGTTACTTGAAATTCTTTTCCCTCTGTTTTTTATCAAAGGACAACATGTACTGAAAATGTATGAATTTTTACTAAACTCTGAGACACATTTTTCACCTTTTCAAAGAATTTGAACAAATGGTAACAGGATCAGGGGAGAGAAAAGAAAAGAAAAAGGAACATCAGGTAGTTTTTGATGATGTGTGTGTGTGTGTGTGTGAGAGAGAGAGAGAGAGAGAGAGAGAGAGAGAGAGAGAGAGAGAGAGAGAGAGAGAGATACTGACTTCTGTTCTGTTTTCAGTGTTTGCCTCAAAACTTTATCTTGAAGTTCAAAACAAAATATTTCCTCTCAATGTTAAACTGATTAAAAAAAAAAAAGTGGAGAATCTCAGTTGAATTAAATTCTGATAAAAGCCAAAGCCTATTTAAAAGGTTTAAAATTAGATAAGTAGCAGCAGTCACACATTCTGTCCTCAGATCAGACCTCAGTTAGTCACAGTGTAAACTTCTCTGAGAAGGGTCCTGCTATTGTTTTCTGAAAAATACCTACAGGGTTCTGGGCAACAGCTGCAGAGCGAGACCGTACACACCAAAGAAAACATGACAATTTAGAAATGTCCCACTTAGAAACCTCAGGGTTGGCTTTATTTACTTTCGTTTTTACAAAAGAAAGGAATGCTTCATTCATAACAGAGAGACCAGAAAACAAAATAAAATACAAATCTGTAATTGCTTTCTGGTCTGGAGTTAAAATGCAGGTGTTTTGAGGAGAACATAAACATTTTTTTCCTAAATGAGGCGTTGAGGGCTGGGAGAAGGGCAGTAAAATTAGTGGAATTACTGCCTGATTTTAGCCAGATGATTGCTCCAGTTGGACATCAGCGAGTTTTCATTAGGGACTCTAATTTACAAGCCATTCAACACATTCCAGAGGAACACAGCAACTCCCCCAGGTCCTAAAGAATGCCAGCTCTCCCCCTTTATGGTGGAGATGCAGAGCCCTGTGACTTTTAAAGGCCAGTAAGATCCAAGGAATCAAGCCTTGAGGACGAAGGATGACCACATTGTCTCCCAGAGTGAGAAGGTCTCAAGAAATCAAATTCTGACACAGACTCAAATGCACATGGTCATTTGGTGCTGTGCAGGCAGAAGTGGCAGTCGGGAGATGCCTGTGGGATGCTTGGGAATGTTATTTGCCCTCAAGTACCTCATACAGGCACCTAGGCTTGGAATCTATAGAGAAGTTAAACCTTGTCTTCTTTGATGATTATCGTTACTGTTTTACACAGCATATTTGATATAGATCTGCTAGCAATTATACCTCTGGATAAAGACAATATTTCCCATGTGCTGTGTCCAGTCACTTAATAGAACGCATTGATGTGTAGTATGTGGACACAGTACAGATGCATGGCATGTATCTTGTGTTTCTGGTCATAATGTCAGACCAGTACTTGCATCAACAAGGTCAAAGAAGAAAGAAATTGTGTGGAACCATTTCGAGTCCGCTCATCCTGTTCCCAGTGGAAAGAAAGGTCTCAGTGGAACACAGAGGGCATCATACCCGAGAGACAGCAAAACGGGCAGATATAGAGCTGCTTAGATCCAGAAGGAGAAACCTTTAAACAAGCCTGCTAGGTTTAAATCATCAGAAGCCTGTCTTAAGACACTCACTCACTAGGAGAACTGACTGCAAGTAAGTACATAAATAATCTGTAATACACAATCCCTACAACTGGAGAAAATATCCCAAATCTTGCCTGATTATGATCTACCAGGTGAACACACCTTAGAAGCAGTAATAATGGTAAGAAAACTCATTAATTAAATCAAAACCCATTAATTAAATCAAAACGTGTCATAGCTGAAGCACACCACCTTTTGGCTCGAGCTGTGTCAGACTTTTACCCCTCAGTCCTCTGTGGTGGCTGCTGTATGCAGAGAAAGATTCTGATGGGGAGAAACTTAGCACTTACCTTTGTTTGTATCTTGCTATGTGGGTGTCTACACTGTTGTTAAAATTTAATTAATGGTTGTTCTACATACCTACCAAATGGTTCTTTGGTAATTGGCCAAAACCCACAAAGAACAAACAATTGAGAGCCTTGTGGATGGCAAAACCTCAGCCTTTCTTTTTTCTTTTTTTTTTTTCTTTCTTTCTTTTTTTTTTTCATATGTCATACTTAGATAGCCCGTTTCTAAAAGAAATCAAAACTTAACAAATATCTAGATAGGTTGTAATGGATAGGAAGCTGTATTCTGTGATTCATGACTGAGAATCCTCCGTGTGTATGTGTGTGTGTGTGTGTGTGTGTGTGTGTGAAGAGAGAGAGAGAGAGAGAGAGAGAGAGAGAGAGAGAGAGAGAGAGAGAGAGAGAGAGAGAGAGAGAGAGAGAGAGAGATTGAGAATTAAGGTAGAAAAAGTTAAAAGTTTTCCACCTTTTGGTTTATTATATGGTCCTCATAATTTCTTTTCCAATAAATTGTATAAGCTGCATATGTAATGACTTTCTCAAGTTAAAAGATTAGAACAAAGAATTCTAATAGCTGTAAAACTCTGTCATTAAATGTATGAATCCCGTGATTCTATGTAGAAGTTTGTGACTGTATTTTACTATCATGAGTAACACTTATAATGTACCAGGGAGATATAATACATATCTTTTATTAATTTTGAGTTTATATTTCTGATTCTTTCCTTGGGCTAACAAAATTTGAATGTCTATGTGAAATATATGCCTTTGCTTAAGGCTTTTGATTTGTATCAACTAATCATCCTCTAAAAATGCATAGATAGTGGTCAGCAAGGTCTAGGAAGAATGTTGGCCCACCCAGGGCTTTGAAAAATCTTAAGAATCTGTAAGAAACTTACAAGCCTTTCAGAAATATGTTGCTGACAGAATGTGCAAACAACTGGACTTGATCAGTAGTTGCTCACTGTTAACTTGTTCTTTGGTAATTTGTGGTGTCCACTCATGTCACATCTTCTGTCCCATGCAAGGCTAATGAGAGCCTTATGAGCGACATACTGCCTTCATCCTCATGCCCTAAGAGGTAAGCAGACAGACCACCTGCTCAGTGTTATGAATAAAGCATGTATTCAAGCTTGATCGCCAACTATGATCTGTTTTACTTCAAAATCCAGGCCTTTAATTAGGCCTGGATCTTGTGCTGGATGTATTATGCAACACCTAACACTCATGCCAATCATTCCGCTGTACCTCCCCCTGGCTTTTCCACCAGCCAGTTCTTCACCCGGGCTGGAGGCCCCCAGTCCCCGAGAGTGTCAAAGGCAAATCTCCTCCATCTCCAGACTTGTGTTTTCACGCCTTTGGCATTTGTGCTTCAGCCGCAGCACAGGTTGGGTCTGTGGTCTGTTCATACTTAAGGGAGCCCGCTGAGCACGTACAACCTCAAGAGAAACAAACACGTCGGAGAAGCTTCTGCCAACAGCGCAGTCTGGTCTGCTGAAAGAAAAACACACCACCAGCATCCAAGACTGTTTAGCCCTGACTTAAGATGGGAACTGTCCCTTCCTCTCCTGTTCTAGAAGTTGTTAGTACTGTGTCGTGGGTGATACTTAATTTCTGTCGGACTGTATATGCACCCCGCTGGGCTCTGAGCTTCTTGGAATTTGATGCCCAGATAAACCCAAAGCCTGGATGAGTTCTTGTTATTTCAGACACATTATCTCCTAATCTCCAGGAAGAAGCTTGTTAGGTGAGGGAGAAGCTGGGGAACTCTCCCCTGCTCTGCTTGGGAAGGAAATTACAAGAATCAGAATTATTCTCCCATTCATAACACACTGAAAGGAATTCAAAACTACACCTCCATAGAACTTTCCATAGTACAACTTTCAATTCTGAAGCAGGGGGTTCCTTTTGGTTTAATAATCAAAAAGAGTATGGCTGCTGACAAGAGCCATTGGGGGAATGTACCTTACTCTAATGGAACCTAATTAATTTAATCATGTGGATAACCAGGTAGTTAAGAAAACAAACTAAGAAATCAATTGGAGAAGCGATTTACCATTTAGAAGAAAGGGGTTGTAATACATGTGCCAATAGGCTTCAAACCGCAGATTTCATGGCTTACTGTGTCCAGTCTTTCCATTTATAAAACAGAAAGAGGATTTCCCATCCCCAAAACTTACTGAAAGCAACCGTCTTATCGTAGTTCTTAGTATCAAGATTTTTAGTCATAAAGGAACTGTACCTTTCCTGAGGCCACCTTAAGGGACAAAGCTAACTTTTGCACATGAGCACCAAACCTCTTCAGAGTAGATCATCCACTGAGCCTTGTGATCTGTCAATTTCAATTCCTTCAACTTTAGTGCCTGGGGAAACAGAAGGTGGCTATCTGATTTCCAAACATCCTCCTAGTTATTATAAAACATTAAGATTTCGTGTGAGTGAGCCACGCTGCAGTACAGATCCATTCATTTCTGCTTCTGACTGTGGACACATGCAGTCACGACGTGCTAACCATTTCATGGCAATTGTGTGAAAATTCCTGGAGCAGATGGTTCTTTGGCCATTCTTAGAGCAATGCAAACTTCTAAAGCCCCTTGTGGGAATCAGATCACATTCTCCAGAACTTTCCCCATTGCTATGGTTTGCACAATCTGACAGAAACAAAATTTTCTGATTTTTCTGCTTTCTGAATAGCCAAGTACAGTTGCTATCCTACCCAGAACATAAAATAGATGCATTCTAGTTCAGATAGTGACTTCCTGTTAAATTAATTTGACCCCATTCAAATATCCCATCGTTTTCATTTTCTTAATGTATTTTTAAATGTTTCATTGTGCATATTTGTTGTTTGCAGTAGTTTGCAAAAGGATACATTTTTCTTTGTGTGGAGGGGTTGGTGCTCCTGTGTAGTATAATATCCTGTGCACATGTATGTAGGGGTCAGAAGTCAACATCAGATACCATTATTCAGGTGACAGCCATTTTGTTTTATAAGGATATTTTCATACAAATATATATTGAACTGTGAACATATTCCTTCTCACACCTTTCTGCCATCTTTCCACCCCTCCTTGACCCCCCCCAATTGTCTGTTTTGTTCCCTTAGACAGCTTTAATTCTACATTCATGTTGCATATATGTGCATGATTTTGTATCTGTGTTAAAAAATTAGGAATCACAAATGAGAGAAAATAGATATTTATTTTTGACTAGCTTAATTCACTTATTATTATTGCCTTTAGTTGCATCCATTCCCCAGCAAATGGCACAGCTTTGTTCTTCACAGCTGATAAACATTCTTTAGCGAATGTTTTAGCTTTTCTTCATAGTCCACACCAGTTTCCTGCATTAATCAGCTTCAACCCTAAGCACATACCTGAGATTACCAGTTTACAAAGAAGATGTATGTTGGCTTACACTTTCATAAGTTCCTGTCCACAATTGGCCCAAGGATGCAGGCCAAGACAGTAAAACAGAACCGCGGCATTCACCTCCAGACCTGAAAGGTAAAGAGAGAGAAAAAAGGAAGAGACTGGAGTCCCAACATCCCTCCCAAGACCACAAACGCGGTGATCGGAAGACTTTCCAGGAGGCACTACTAGCTCTTAAGTCTTCCACTTCCCATGAGCATCACACTACAGATCACTGGGAGACACAAATATTAGAAACTAACTTTTCCTTTCCTCTTGCCCCCTTTTATTCATTCCCCAGTGTTCAATGGTCTCCAGTTCTCTTGTGTGCATCCTTTCTCTCTTTCTTTTGTTTCCACTGTCTGCTCTTTCAATCACAAGCAAATTTCCCTCAGCTGTAATGTGTGCAGGACAATACACTGGATTCCTCATGTTATTAGGCTATGCAGACTCCTCAAGTTGAAATTACTAGTTTTGCAGCCCACAGGTACCTCTTTTCTAAGGCAATACAATTGTACATACTTAAAAATATTTCTTCCAGTTGAGCCAAATAAGTCTCTCAGTTTTCTTTTGAATGTGCTGTGCAGGTATTAACACTTCCCTCACAGTAGACCCCTCCGGCCAACATACCACTGTCCTTTTCTATGCTATGCTGAAAGATTTGCTGGACCTCCAAGCTCAAACTCAAAAGTTGATTACATAGTCAGAGGAGGTGGCTTAGTCATCCTGCAAGACAAAACTCTGGACTTGATATGCAACACCACACAAAACCAACAACAACAACAAAAAACAATAAAAACAAAAACTAGACATGGTAATACACACCTATAATCCAAGCAATAGGGAGGTGCAAGCAGGAAAGTCAGAAGTTCAAAGTCATCCTTGACTATTAAGTGAGTTCATATCCTAGAATAGATGTCTCAAGAAAAAAAAAAAAGTTTATTTCTCAAGTCCACCATTAAGCAATATACCCTAAATAAAGGTCAAATGTGAGAATAGATGGCAGTTATAAAGGAAGAAGGGTGCATGCAGGATTTTCTTTTTAATTTTTTAAATCAGCGCATTAAGTTTCATTGTGGTATTCTTCCAAAAAGCTTTATCCTCCACAGGCTGTCTTCTTCATTGCTTTGTGACTGTCCCTTTACCATTCTTCTCATCATAGAAACAGAATCAGAATAGATATCCATTAACAAATGTAAATGGAGTTCTTCATTGATCTAAATAATAAAAATCCAGTCAGATATAAAGGAAAATGCTGAGAGATCAGAGAGAAAAAGGAGCAAGCCACTGCCACACCTCCTAGCATCTCAGCAGACAAGAGAGCAAGTTCCTGTTTCTGCACACTTATGTCCTCTCTGCCCAGCCATCTCACTTCCTGTCTGTCAGTCCAAACTTCCAGACCTCTATGGTTAGCTATTTGCAAGCTCTATTCTCTGACCTTCAGGTAGGCTTTACTTGTACAAGCAAGATATCACCACAAACAGATGAATGAATATGGAAAATGAACATTTATATACACACACAAAATGGAACTTTATTCAACTGTGAGGGAGTTCCCTTCTTAAGAAAAAAAAAATCATAGTTTAGAAGCAACCAAAAGGAATAGAAATGGCAGAAAGAAAAAGAGTGGAGAAGCAGAAGAGTGAGATGGCAACTCAGGGTTGCTGATTTCTCATAGATTTTCCCACCTTCCTTCCTATTTACAAACCCTAAGTTTCATGTGCCCACAGCCATATAACACTCATTAGATGGTACTGTGAATGTCAGAGGGTCTCATGGGTAATTAGGCATTGATGGATAGGCATTCCTTCAACAAACTGAAAGCCAACTGCTTCTGGAAAAATAATTAATTTCATTTGTGGTGTTAGAGTAAAACAGTTGATAAACCTTTCAAGCCCTTGTAAGGACTAAGTGTATTAGAACATCATTTAGATCAGACTGGATCAAATGAACTTCTGTTCTCACGTATACCTCTTTTCATGCCCATCTCAGTACTTATTGCCCTTAAGAAACATTCTAAACTGCTTTTGACTCCCAGGAGGTTGTGTTTGTTTGTCAGAAGGGGTAGGGGTAGAACCCAGAGCTTCATGTGTGAGGTAAGCTCTCTGCCTCTAACCACATCCAGCCCTTAGGAGTTTTTGTTTTTGTTCTCTATACCTTGAATCAAAAAAACAGAAAGTTGACATAATTTTGCTTCCCCCAATAGCTTTCCCAACAGTTGATCCTAAATCTTCTCCCATTTTTGCAGGCCTGAAAACATATTTCTGTGATCCTTGACAATCTCAATACAGACAGGGTTGCCTCTATGGACACTAAGTTGTTGAGTGGATACTTATTGAATACCCACATGGCCTTTTGAACAATCCATGTCCATCTAAAGAATACACTCTAACATGAATTGCTTGGTAATCTCTCAAATACTCATCTTATTAATAGACCCTTGAATCTACTAAAGGAACTGCATTTCTTAGCTTCCTGTACAAATAGAAGTAGCCATGAGATCAAGTCCTTGCAGATCAAACATCAACATAAATTCAAGAGCTGAGAGGTGGGCTCTAACTCCACAGGCGTGTACTGTTAATCTGTTTTCTCTTTTTCCTGACTGTAGCTTAGTTAATGATTGCTGCTGAGTCAGTAAGATGTTCTGCAACTATGACATAATCGCACGTTCACCTTCCGAGTAAAAGGGGTTGTGTCTCTTTTGATTACATAAAAACATTATTTTGGATAGTAAAAGTATACAAAATCAGTTAAATCTCTTGTTGGTTGAACTTTCTTTGATTTGGACACACATATAAGTCCTAAGTGGTACAGTCAATGTGTGTGCATGTGGATATGTGGGGATATTGCATTGGAATGTGTATTTGTGTGTGAGTATTCATCTGTATATCTTAGGAATACATAAAAAGTCTTCAGTGTTCATCCCTGTGTCTATTTTTATGTTATACATAAACACATATACAAATATGTGTACCTATCATATACATATATAAATATATGTACACACACACACGCACACACACACACACACACACACATATATATATATATATATATATATATATATATGAGAGAGAGAGAGAGAGAGAGAGAGAGAGAGAGGCATTTTGACATCCCCATATGAAATTCTATGCATTTCCACCAATGCTTATCTAGCTAAATAACTGCTAAGTTTTTGTATTACCAAAGCTATAATGCCAAAAGGGTTAACAATTGTTTTTCCTTCACCTTAGACTTGGCGTTTAGTTAGCAAAATATGGTCTATTGATGGTGCCCTGCTAAAATTTCCTCCAGATTGAATATGAGACACATGGTGAACATTAAAGTCCTGGAAGAAAAAAATAAACTTGTTTAACATGTTTTGTTTTTTCCTAATTTATTTGATGATAAAACACTTCAAAAAAAATGAAACCTCAAAGTTCCTTCAAGCTGGCTGGCAGGAACATGTGTGGAGGACATGATAACTCTTCTGGTGTCTTACAGGAAAGCACACGGGCCTGTGAAGCAATGGTTTCTAGAAGCTGACCCATGGAATCCCAGTGACAGGAGGCAATGAGGGCGGTAAAGATCACAGTGTCAAAGTCTACTTCCAGATGCTGATGGAGAATGAAGACTGGAAAAGGCCTCCAAGCTGCTCTTTCTTTGATGCCCAGTGGTCCCTAGGCTACATTTAAGCTTCTCTGAGTTCCAAACGTTCTCAGCCTGACTCTCCAGAAATCATTGTCAGTGTCTTCTTTCAAAAGGGATTTTAAAAAATTGCAAGAGTTTGCATTTCCGTTGGCCTTGTTTGCAAGTTTCCTGTCTGTGTGTGTGCCCTGGAGGTGGAGGGGCACTTTCTCTGCCTTTCAGATGCCCGGGTTTGCACTTGAAATGCTAGTTAACCTTCGCAAAAAAATTATTGTCAGCAATAAATATTTACTTTTCAAAAAATATCCTGAGGAGACTGAAAACAATATGGGCAAATCTCTCTGGTACTGTTTTTTCATTTAGAGATGACAAAAAGTCCAAGGGAAAAGTGACAGTTTTAAGGGCTTTAAAAATATCTAATGCTTTAGGTTGGAAATTGGCAGGGAGCCAGGCCCTGTCTTAAAGGGACAGGCACTTTATTATACTTTCTAATTCTTCCAAAGTCTGTCTTTAGGATATATGAGCTGCCTCTAATATGACTACTCTATTCTCATCCTCTGGTGGTATACTCTGGTCTCAGCTCATAAATTGAAAACTGAGGATCTGTAAATCAGGACAGACTATTTCAGAGAGCCATTGTGAATTCCCAGTCAAATCTTCTAGTTTATCTTAAATATTTCATCTTAATGTCACCTTAAGAAAAGTCTTTCATTCAAGTAAGTTACAACATCAAGTTCTAACCTGATTACACTTCTCTGTTGCCCTTCTGCTAGGAGACTGCTTTGTGGCATGAATTCCATTTCTACAAACCTATTACTGGACTAACAGGAGGCCTTTTTTCCCCCACCAAGACCCAAATTATTTTTACTGAAGACAGATAAAAATTAATGGTCTGGATGTGGAAAGTCTACTAACTGATTTTTGAGGGGGAAAGGGGCACCAACAAGGGTGTTTTCCCTTTATCACTTGCTAATTATAATTCAATTATCATTTGTGTATAAATGCCCCAACCACCATCCAGTATGTGCTGGATTCTGTGGTGGCTGACTTCCATTATGGACTAAAGAGTTAGTAGTTAAACATCTGTTGCTAAAAATTACATTTACATCTCCTCAGTAGATTCATAAGTACATGGGCTTCAGCCAACACCGATTGCCCTTAGATAGCTTTTTAAAAAAAAATTGCCTCACTTAATTTTTGTTCACTAGAGCCCCATTCAACAGGTTCAATGGAGTTGAAGATATTTCCATGTCTATTTGTTTATACAGGGATCAACATATTTCACCCTGTACTGGCCCACTAACAAGTTTGATGTTGAATTCCTTCATCATTTGATCTAGCATTTAATAACCTGTCAGTTGAAAGGACTTTAAATAAACATTTTCTTATAATATTTAATACAATTCAAGAGCATATGCCCTCAAGCCAGAGATGAATAGACAAGAGTAACAAGACTCCCTCTTCAGTGATATATATGCATTTCTACACATTCTAATCCTTTAGTCCTTGAGACTTACAGGCAACAACCTTGGATTCATGAGAATCCAAAAATAAATAAGGTAGTAATGTACTGTATGATTTAACTTCCTGTACAAGAGCCTGTTAATTGCTGCTCCCTGTTCACTCAAGTCACCTCCCACCTTACAATCAACAGAAAGGCTAAGAGCAAGGCTATTCTATTTTTATCAAAATAACTTGAGATTAACCTGACATTAAACTTTAAAGTTTGCCAGGTGTCTAGGTTTGCTGAGACAAGAAGCCAGGCTGGGTCAAGGTTGGAAGGGTGGATTAACACTGAGCCAAAGCATAGTGGGCCAGCCTGACAGTTCACATCATATCATGAAGTCTCATAGGAGTGGGGTTGGGGTGGGCATGATTCATATATGAACTGGTCCAGGTATCAGAAGATGAAAGAGTTAGAGTCTTGCAAAAAAAAAAAAAATCACAATGTTCATTCCCTTACCCCCAAACCTACTCAACTTCAAGCTACCACAGCTGTACCAACCCCATAGAAAGCAGACAATGCAATTGATCCTCCAGTCTGAGACCCTGATCTCCATAAGTAAAGATTACAGAATAAGAGCTAGCCCAAACCAGAAACACAACAGGTATTAAAAATAGGCTATGAGCCCAGTTTCTATGTAACTACTACACTGATTGGATGTGCATTTGACTGTAGCCACATCCCAAAGGAAGCTGAGCCAGGAAGACCAGAAGTTCAAGGTCTGCCTGAATTTCATAATGAAACCCTGTTCAAAAAAAGAAAATCTGTATTATAGAGATATACATGTAGATATATAGAGATCTACAGATACAGCCATCATATAATTACAAGCTTGTTTTCAAAAAGTAAAAGTCTTATTATTCGAACAAACCATAAAATTTATTCAGTCTATATAATAAAATTATTTAAATAAGTCAATGACTTACAACTTCATATGTTATTCTATAGACACTTACCAAAATTTTAAAAATCGGTATGTTCTTTCTTCCACTGTAATGTGGTCAGATGTCTTCCCCCTCCAATCCTGACCACAATGGAAGAGGAGGGCACATAATCTCTTTACTGTTCCCTGTGGACAAGCACAAAGAATCCTCATCCTGTCACTAACAAGTTATACACTGGTTGTTAGAAGAGGGAAAATGATATAATTATATTTTAATTAAAAAAATAAATCATAAAAAATAAAATAAATAAAGAGACTGCTAAAGAATGCTTTTCCCTCAAGGGTAATCTGTAGAGGGACTACTTCCTCTTCACAAGCTTTCATGACTCACCAACTGGGATTAAAAACTAACATTGAGTCACAGCTAAAGCCAAAGAGAGAGGGGCTCAAAGCTCTGACTCTAACCTTCAGTTCTTTCAGAGTGTAATAGGCTACATTTAATTAACTACATTGTATATTAAATCTGTCAAAAGATTGGGTCTGTACGAAGAGTCAAATTATGACAGTTTAGTGTTGGCACTTTGAAAAGGCCTTGGGAATTCCTACATTGTTTTCTCAACAGAAATATGCTCTTTATCTAGAAATGCACTCAGCCTCATGGCCACATCAAGGATACCTTCTAGTGAGAATTCTGGAGCTGTCAAGCCCTTTACTTCTTCCTCCACCTCTGCATCGCTTTGATACTTTGATGATTAAAAACCAACTAGGATGCTTTCCTTGAAATTTAAGATAGTGCATCCCTTCTCTTTGCTGTGTTCTTTGTAGATGTCTATTTTCTTTTGTACCTTAGGTGGAATCAGGTAACATTCCAAGCATTAAGGATATTGTGAGGTTGTCACAGACACAACTTCTTCCTGAGAGACACCACAGTTACCATCATTTAGAAATCACTTTAGATGACTCAGTGCGTAAAATCACTTGCTGTGCAAGATGACAATATGGGTTCAGATCCCAGAACCCACCTAAAGGGTCAGGCATGGCCACATGCACTCCTGTAATCCCAGCACTGTGAGGACAACAACAGGGGAGTCCTTGGGACTTGCTGGCCCAGACCTAGCATATTCAGTGAGAGATCTTGCCTCAAAGGAATAAGGTGAAGAGTGATGTCACAGGATGAATGACTTCCTCTGGACTTGGTAAGCTTCCTTATAGAGGCACAAACACCCATACTCACATCCACACCCAAGTACATCCACCATACTCACACATGTACCTATGCATGAGTGTACAACCACACACACACACACACACACACACACACACAAAGAGAGAGGGGGGGGTGACTTTTAAAACTCAAAAGTACACCAGTGCTACCCAATGTTATATGTTCCCTATAAAGATAAGCTAAGTCATTAGTTCCATACACCACACCAACAAACCATGAGCTCTAACATGGCACTGCTGGTGAAGAACTTAGGAGAACCATTTTACTAGGCTTCTCCTCAGTAGGGAAGAGCAAAGGGCCTTACAGATGCAAAACTAATAGCCAGTGAACAAAGAGGGTAAGACCAGTTTTCCTTACTAATCAAGAGGTTCTGGGTCCCTGGGGTCGATATCTGTCTCATATCCACTGTTCAACGTGTTCTACCTAGCTGAGTTTAATTTGTTATTTATGTCAGCTTTGCATAGTTGTAAGGTTCAAGGGTTTATTGCCCTGGCCTGACCTTGGCAAGTCAGAGTTAACATGTGGCTCTCTAGTAGCAGTTTCTTTCCAATAAACTTTACTTGAAAGAACATATGTGATAGATTTTGCTGGTGATTACAAAGAACATTTCTATGTTCATCATTCTTCACTTCAGGTTCGAAGTCCCATTGAAAGCCACCTCTGAACCTTAAAAAAAATCCAAAAATATTGTTCTCTTTTAAAATTCATTGAAGGTCTTTTCTATACCTTGAGTTGTGGAGTCCTGTTTTCTTTTCAATGCTTTGAAACATTCCTTTCAGCCTGTTAAGCCAAGTTAACCAATCTCTCTCTTAAGGGTTCATACATTTGGTAAATAGTTTGCTTTGGGTTGTGAGGATTATTAGAGTTTACTTGCAACTTCTAGCTTAAAAGTATAAAACATGTCTCAGCAAGCTTGGTTGTGCCAACAGCAGGCTATTAGCATGGCTAATAGAAATCAGCCTGCTCATGGAAGACTTCTATTGTCACTGGAAGGAGCCACTTATGAGATGAAGCACATCCCAACAGTGACAACAAGCCCATATCTCGTAGAGTAAAATCCCAGCTTCCCCAGACTAGAATTTGGCTTCTGGGAGCTATGCTCATATCTACTTACCTGATTTTTTTCCCAGTCTGCCTGGAACTTTCTTTTCTAAAGTTAAAGTTCTTATGTTCCAGGAATGGAGGCAGGGAACCAAGATGTCCAGTTGACCTATATAGTCCCCTTCCTGTCTTCCAGGAAAAGTGTCCAACTCTCCTTACTGCAGGTAAATCCAGACACCTATAAAATATGAGCCCTGTCTTGAAACCTAAGAGACAGAATCTAAATAAATCCCCTTGCCTGTTCACGGGGGACAAATGCACACAGATTCCTCTTAACTGTTGAGGCAGCTGACAACATGAACTTGGTAATTTCCATTCATTTCAGAATTATGAAAAGAACCTCAGTAATATGCATGGCTCTTTAATTTTCTTCATTGTTTTTCTTTTTTAACGCTTTTCTGCTTTGGTTTGTTTGTTTGTTGAGCCAGGGTTTCTCTGTGTAGTCCTGGCTATCTTGAAACTCTCTCTATTTACCAGGCTGGCCTTAAAATCAGAGCTTTTGCCTCTGCCTATGGAGTTCTGAGATTAAAGGTATGTACCACCACTACCCAGCATCTGCTCTATTTTTTAATTTTAAAACCTTGTAGACTTTGTGAAGTCTTGAAACCATAACATGATGTTAATTGTGTCCCCAGTAAAATCTGGAGAATAGTGACCAGACAGACATGTTTGAACAATACGAGAATATGAATAACAGAGCCCCTGAATGATGGGGCTGTTGGTAAATCAGCCATATTCTCCAGGAAACCTGAACAGAAACTACCAGCATACAAGCCTAAAGACATGTGTCCTCCCAAAGTCCTTTGTTTCCTCAGATCACCATCTTTTGGGTGTGTGAAGATGTACTATGCCATATTATATTTTATTTTGCTATCTTTAAATAAGAGTAAAATGTGTAGCATCTGGAACCAGGTACGATGGTACATGCTTTCAATCCCTGCACTCAGCAAGCAGAGGCATGTGGATATATGTGAATTCCAGGCCAACCTGATCTGCAAAAAGAGTTCCAGGACAGCCAGGGTCACACAGAGAAACCCAGTCTCAAAAAAACAAAAAACAAATAAATAAATAAATAAATAAATAAATAAATAAATAAAGTTATGGCTTCTATAGCACAAAGTAAGCCAAATCAGATCTAATTGATGATTGACAGAAATTTAAAAAAAATCTTTTGAGATATTTAGGACATGTACATGGTATATGCTCTATATGTACAGAGATTTTTTAAAAATATATATACCCATAATATTAACATGTTTATTCTATTTCCACATCTATGGGTAATACCTAACAACAGGAAAGTAGGTGGCTGAGTTGTGAGAGAAGACTATTATCCGATGGATATGTGTTTTCGCTCCATCAAAATGCTGCAGAGATTTCCAGAGAAGATTTTCTTTTTCTTATTTTTTCCAGAGAGTTCCAGATGACATGGGGGTAGCTTCAACAGGAGGACTGGGTAAGGTGACCCTACCTGTTTATCTTGACAACTTAAACAACTATAATGTCCCTGCCTTTCTCTGCTCCTGGCATTGCCCATTTCTATAGGTCCAATTCAAGTGCCATGCAAATATATTTTTCAACAGAGTCCTCCACCATCTGAATGCACAATTGTGCATGGGCAGGCCTACAGACACTTGGGCATGTAGAAGAGGTGGGGTGACCACAGAGGGGACATGAAGAGCTGACTGTGAATTGGGCCATAAGTGCATTATTGAGGGTTTATATCTTCCTTTGAAGTATACAGCATTAGCCACTGTCAGAGAGAGGATACCAAGCCAGACAGTAATTGCAATAATGGAACAGACAAATGGTCTATGTCCCCATTAAAGTCATCAACACCTCTAATTTTTGAAAGGGGCTTGTTTGAAATACAGTAATTGTGATTATGTTGTCCATAAAGGCTATGGGCGATCAGCAATTGTCAGCATGCCCAGTGCCTTTCTCATATCCTTCTGGACAGAGCTAACAAAATCTGAATGCTAAAGCACAATTTATTTCTGAGCCACCTTAGAAAAAAGGGTGTTGTATAATGTTCAGAAGTTGAATGTGACATTGTGTAATACTTTCTTCTGTAATACTGTCTTTCTCTCTCTCTTTAACTCTCCTTTTTCAGGTCCATGACATACAGCCTTTATTCAGAAAGCAGAGTATTGGTCTATCATTCCAATGCAAGCCAACTTTTTTGCATAATTATGTCTCCTCCAATTCTAGGTTTCCTTGATAATAACCTGCACACAGACACACACACACACACACACACTTCTGTATCCCTCATAATGTCATCTTATTTTCTTTTTCCATTGGAGCTTTATAAATGGGATTCAATGAAGTCACAATCAGAAAACAATTGCTAACACCCATAGCATAGCATTTGTGGAGAAGATTCCTCACAGTTGAATATTGAAAGAAAGCTAGCTTCTGTAACAAGTTTTAGCAATGTTTCTCAGAACCCTGAGAACTCAATTCTTGTGATCAGTATGCTTACTCTCATGGAGACAAAAGACCAAGAAATCTCAACTCATCTCAGAGGTCAGTGGGCACTGAGAACAGACCACTTGGAGCAGACAGTGGGTGTTTGTGAATTCTTAGCTCCCACTGAAGGACAGAGGTACTTCAGCAGAAAGGTCATAACCTACTGGACATAAATACAGAAAATAAACATAATGAGACGTGTCATCAGCTTTGGCTGCCTTATATTTCTTCTAAGCATTGAGCACTTAATCTAAAAATAAATACTTACAACCCACATCATCTCCTAGAAAAATCATATTATTTAAAAGACTTTCATCTCAATTCTCCTGGCCTGCCCCAATACAACACTCTTGCTTTACCATTTTGTCTTTAACAAGATCCTAGGCCATTGGAACCTGTATGCAGTGACATTTATGAACTCACATTTTACTATTTAATTATTCTCTACATCTTCCAAGGTTCCCCTCCATTCTGACAAACCAGCTTTTCTTGCCAAGAGTAAATATATAAAAGCCTACTGTTGAAACACTTAACAGGCCTTCTCTGTCAAGGCTGTGAACTAGTGTCCACTCCATTTGGAGGCCTCTCCTCCTCTTTCTCTTCCTTTGTTTAAAATATGCTGACCACACAGTGACCTCTCCTAACCCATCGGTCGAAAATTACAACCAGCCACACAAACAAGCAGCTGGGGTCAGAAGGAGCAGGGTCTGCTAAAAGTTAGTAATCATACATTAATTCCCTGACATAATTAATCAAAATGAACCACCGTTATCTAGCTAGAAACCTTTACCCTATTACAAAGGGGTCAATTTGCGAACCACTTGAGCCTGGGAGTTTGGTACAAATAGCATACACCCTTCATCCGGGATGCCCTAAGTAGGGAAAAATGTCTTTGAAGTCCCAAATCTACTAGATTTAGATATAATTTCATCAATCAAGTTAAAAGCCTGCCTCCCTCCAGAAGGATTCCACGGAGCAGCTCTGTTGAGTGGTGACTGAGAATCCATTTGTAAGGCTTTTTTCAATCGCAAGTCAACGAGAGTGGGTCTGACCTGACAAAGGAGCCAAGAGTTTATCAAATTGAAGAGGAAGGAGAGAGATTTGTGGAGGAACCCGTTTCCCACTTGCAGGGGCAGTCGTAAATTGGCTGTGTGCTATGCACATGAGGGGTGTGTGCTTTTCGTTTTCAACATGAAGGCTGCCAGGTGTTTAGCATAGAGATTTACATGGTGCAGGCAGGAAGTCTGGGGGGAAAAAAAGGATTAGATTTGTTGAGCTACAGTTCAGAAGAGTGCTCTGTGTGTGTGTGTGTCTGTGTGCATGTGTTCATTGAAAACACCGTGGAAGTAATAGAGAGATAGATAATGCGTAGATATCGACGCATAGATAACTAATTGCAGGAAATGTGAAGCAGCCTGTGAGCAGTATGCCTCTCATCCATTGCTTCTGATAACTCCAGAGCCTGAAAGAACTCCCAAGGCTCTCCTCTCCCATATTCCTTCGGTTGGTCTTGTGACATCATTAATATGCTTAAAACTAATTTTTGTGACAATATTAACAACCAAGAACAGAATCTTGGTAGGCATCCTTTGTGTTTTGAAATGATGGAGCATATCATACATTTCATAGGAAAATAATGTGACCACCTTCTGAGTTAGAGTTCAGAAAGGCATTGGCATTGTCTTTGGCCACCTAGGAAATGGATTCCAGTATAATGACCATAGTTTATATTTGCTTTCTTCAATCCTGCACTAAAAATTCTCTCCACTGTAAGCAGATGTTCAAATTCTTGCTCTGTCCTATGTTTCTCTATGTTTTAATAAAACACCAATTCATATTAGACATTTCAGTAAATTTTTCATTTCCATGGGCCCCAGATACTTGCTGAGCAATTCTTCAGTATTAAGAGAACAGTCACATATAGCTATAGATGTGGAAACCTAACAAATATCTTTGATTTGTCAAAGCCAGTACGTACTTGGAGGCATTGTTAAGTATCCTCACCTTCTATTTGAACTTGAGTTCAGTTTACAGATGCCAAGAGGAATACCCAAAGTATGCACCTGCTGTGACAATTCAAAAGCATAAACTTGACAGAACTTAGAATTTTGTAAGAAAAGAGAAACACTCCTGGGCACATTTGTTTTGGACTTTCAAGGTTAGGTTAATTAAGGTGGGAAAAATCTACCCTAAAAGTAGTTGTTCTTTTCATGGGCCGGGGTCCCAGACTGAATCAAAAAGGAGGTAGTAAGGCAAGTATTGATCTCTGCCTCATTCCTGACTGTGGATGCCACTGAAGCGTTTAGTTATTCTTTATCAAAAAAAAAAAAAAAAAAAAAAAAAAAAAAAACGGGAGTCAGATACCAGGGTAAAGGAGCAGCCATCAGTGAACTCCTATCTCCTCGGTTCCTCTGTCCAAAAAGCCTGAGATCCTTTCCCAGCCCCACCTTACTACTTCCTTTCTCCTATCTCTTCTCAGTCCTCCCAAACCTCTATGGTTAATTTTGGTCAGCTAGTGGCTAGCTCCACCATCTGACTCCAAGCAAGCTTTATCATCATCGTACAATCACAGTATCACACAACATGCCACGGTCCCAGCTGCCCCCAGCTCCAGCTGCCCTGACTCCCTGGTCACCAAGGACAATCAACGAGAAGCCAAAATAAACCCCTTCTTCCTTAAGTGACTTTTGTCCAGAGCTTTGCTGCCACAATGAGAACGTTACCAATACACTGACCAAGTGCCTGAATAGGCATTGGGATCTACATAAATTTCTCTTCCCAATCCCACCACCACTTTATATAGAGAACGAGGTAGCAGAAGATTAAGCACAAACACATCCTCAGAAACATATCCTCATCTTGTTCTGAGTATAACCCACCCCAATGAAGGAGGAGAAATCACTACCTTGCTTCAGCCAATCTTTTTTTTTTTTTTTTTTTTTTTTTGTTGTTTTTTTTTCCCCAGCTGGATTCACCAACTCTTAAAACCAGTTCTGCTCTCCCATTCCAAGCCTCCTGAGCCTTCTGGCTCCTCCTAAGGAATATGAAGCTGGTCTCTTCTCAGGACCCTTAACACCTATGTCTTCAACCTCTCTCTCTCTCTCTCTCTCTCTCTCTCTCTCTCTCTCTCTCTCTCTCTCTCTCTCTCTCTCTCTGTCTCTCTCTCTCTCTCTCTCTCTCTCTGTCTCTCTCTGTCTCTCTCTCTCTTCCTTACTCCCCCCCCCAAGGCTCAGATGGCTTTTCTACACCCTTCAAGTCTCAACTTGAATGTGTCTGCCTCAGCAATAATGTCTGTGACCCTGGCTGAAGACATCCTGCCCTCTCTATTCCAACCCAACACCTCCCAAATGTAACACAACCAGTGCATCATGTTTTGCTCCCAGGATCTAACATATCAGCTCTTTTGACAGATGAAATCTGGCTTCATATTCCTAACTTTGGTGGTAGATAGTTAATTATTGCCTATAGCAGTGGTTCTCAGTCTTCCTAATGCTGTGATCCATTCAGGTTCTCACATTGTGATGATCCCCCCAACCATATTTTCATTGCCTCTTCATAACTGCAATTTTGTTGTTAATAATCATCATGTTTTTACTATTTTTACATAATGTTTTTACCAATCTGTTTTCTGATGGTCTTAGGTGACCCCTGTGAATGGGTGATTCAATCCCCACAAAGGTTCGAGACCCACAGGCTGAGGATCACTGGACTAAAATGGAGCAGTTTTGATTTCTCCTTTGCATCTCTACAAATGATGGAACTCAAGAGTATGTGCCACAATCTTTTCTTGATGCCCAGTATTTATAGAAGTTAGCCATGTTCCTGCCCTCTGGCACAGTGCCTGGGGAAATGAATGAGCAGCTCTGAGGTGAAGTTTGTTTATGAGTGCTCATGTGTGTGATGAAAAGGAACCTCTACTCATATCTGTGCCCTGCCCACAGGCAGCAAACACACTAATTCCCAACCTTTGGCCCATCCAGAAGCTTTTCACAGAGCAAGCAACTTCTGGGAAGTAGGCCAACTCCAAACCCTACACAGTCCTCCATCCTTGGCCAGCAAGTAGCCATGAAAACAAAGCAGACTGATACTGAGTAATGTACACAGGCTGGACATACATACCATGGTGGTGCTTAGTCATGAGTTCCATCCCGTGAAGAGGACAGCAAGGGGAAATCAGAAATGCTTCTTTGTAGGCAACATTCTACTATTAGGCACAAAGGTCAAGAATGTGAAGTTGGGTTTCCTCTTCTAAAAGAGCTTTCTGATGGATTAAAAACCATACTATCTCCACCTAGTGATGGCCAGGTTTGTAATACTAGTGGATTTACAGGCAAGGCTGCTTTTCTTCTACACCCCATCAGCTCTTGAATTTTCTGTCATGTGAGGGAGAGAGTCTTGAAGTCAAGGGACAGGTACCAAGTATTCATAAACAAAAATAGAACATTGACTTGGGGAACCCTTTGGATGGCCTCTCAATATAAATGCCCTGAGTACCACAGTGAAGAAAGCTTATGTCTGCACTTACTTCTGACTTTGGAATATCCCACAAGAGCAGAAGTCTCCACTTCCCAGCATCCTTCTTTCAAAGTCCTTCCCTGGGAGCCCAGGCTTTGGTTAGTGCTGAGTTCCCTTCCACTGTGAATGCTGATGAGCAGACTCTAAAGCCACCCTTCCCACATTGCCTTGTTAGTTACACAAATGTCGTAATGATCATCCATAGCCATGTTGGTCTGGGAAGCCACAAAGCCACTTTGCTCAGAACATGGTATTGCAAGGAATAGGCTGATCAGTGGTGTGGACACATGTCCAAACACTCTAGGGTTTCGAAATGTTCCAAACTTTTGCAGCTAGCTAGACCATAAGAGAAACGAGTGAAATCCTACCAAGTGAAGAAGGATTCAGTCTTGTTCATGTCAGGAACTCTCAAAGACTATGAGGCAGAGGACTTGGTTATTAAAAATATGCATGGGCTCAACATCTTGAGACACATTCCCATCTGCATAGTGGCTATGTAAGGAAGAAGAAGAAGAAGAAAAAAAAAACTCTGCAAGGAAACTTGAAAATTACTACTATTCTCAAGGAAGATACAAATCTAGGCCAAAAAGGCTACTTATTATAGCCAGCTCATTGGAGCCCTTCTAAAAATTCCTCATCACATGCTCACCCTTAACAAGGGGTAAGGGAATTACACTAAGTTAAATTTATATCCACTTAAGTCTCCCACTGAAGCACTCATTTTATTTTATTTTTATTTTTATTAACAATTTTGGGTATTTATTTTATAAAACTCATTAAAAATCAAATGAATGAGACTTGCTGATAACTGCAACACCTTTGTGTGTGTATCGTTGAATAATTCTTAGTCCAAAAAGAACTTAATGCTCCATGGCAGGCTCCTCTGTTAAGAGGGACCTGATCCAACTTCCCTGTTGCACATCAAAAGATAACCACCTTGCCTCTTCCCATTGATGGAGACATTGCTAAGATCATTCTGCAATCCAAACTACTTGAGTCTCTTCACAAGCCCTCCGCCTATAAATCCTTGTATGCCGAGATGCTAACAAGGCTCTTCCCACTCATTTTTGCCATCTGTAAAATGGGGTAGGAATCTCAATGTGGTCAGTTTTGAGGGTTGTGTGTGCATCTAACAGGTGGAGGCTATTACATGAGCCTTTGAAACTTCAACTACCACAATTGTCATACTTTTCAGTTCTCTGAGTTGAATTCAAGTTCTTACTCTCCTGGGCTACATCATCTTGTTCTAACTGTTCGCAGATGAGGAATTTGGATTTAAAGTGAAGCCACAGTACCCAGTGGGACTTCTCCCTAGCAGAAATTGGCTCCAGTTATTAAAAAAAATCTCCCTCCTCACCCAGGGTAGCTTTACCCAGGCAAGATTTATGATACCCCAGGGTGTCCCAAGTGTTCTCTAGAGATAGTGGAGAATTCTCAAGTTATTCTTAAGGGAGGGGGTGGAGGAGAATTTAGTGCAATTCATTGGGGGTTTTAAAATTAGTATGTATTCTATAGGGACATGACTCTTTGGTTAGGTGACAGTATTATGGAATATGAAAGACCCTAGTCTTGAAGGGCTTTCTGGATTTGTCACTGAAAGGGCTTTCTCAGTATTCAGTGTGGTAGATCAAAGAGAAGGTGTGAGGTGTAAAACACCAGAAAAGGCCAAGGACTATATCATGCCTATGTATAACTGAAAATACAGAAACCCTCATTTTTCTCTCTTAAGTCTGTGATCATCATGGAGCAGGTGAAGGGATGCAATGTATGCAGACCAGTTCCTTCTCTGTCTTGCCCAGGACCTCAGTTCAGCTTTCCTCTTGGAATCTACCCACAGAGATGGGCTCCAGCCCTGCTTCCCAATATCTACTAGGACTGCAGGTGAGGCAGCGACTTAGCTTCTCCCTGTGGAGGTGCAGTCCCCTCCTCTCCCTCTCTGGGCTACACACTGCCCCAGATATTACAGACATCAATTTCCTAATTAAATTTGGGAAAACCATTCACACATCTCTTAGAAATAAAAATGGCTCTGACCCTCACTCCAAAGATATAAAAATTTACAAAATGATAATATACCAAAATTTAAACAAATACAAAACATGAAGATATTGCTTAATTAAAAAAAAAAAACGTACTTGTTGGATAGAAGAGAGGCAGGGAGAGGGGAGGAAGAGAGGGAAGACAGAAAAACAAACTTCTGGGGGTCTCTTTTCTTTGAGTGTGTGTAAGGCAAAGGACAACTTTGAGATCCTTCAGGAACTGTTCACCTTGTTTTTTGAGACAAGGATTCTCACTGGCCTACAACTTGCCCTGTAGACGTGACTGGCCCACCAACACCAGGGAACGTCCAGTCTCTACACTCCATGGCCCAGATTACAGTGCACGCTACCTACCACACTGGCAGTCTACAGGGATTCCTCTAGAGCTCAGGTCCCCATGCTTTCCAGGAGGCAGCACTTGACTAAGTTCTCTTCCCATCTCTCCTACAGACACTAACTGCCGGAAGTAAACCAATGGCCTCCATCATTTCAGACAATTACCAAAAGTAAAAACATCACTAATGTCATTGAAAAAAGTCCAAGGGTCATTCCTTTTCTAACTGATGACTGAGTTCCCATTTAGAGAACCAGCAAGAGCTTCCATTCCTTCGTCAGAGGCAGAAGCTTAAGTTCCATAAACACAGACTGTGTCATGTTAAAGAGTGGGAACATCAGGAAACTTGGAATTATTAACTTCAGAATCAAATAAACGCAAAGAAACAGGCACTCACGACTAAGATCATTTATTCCAGACAAAACTGGTGGTAGAGTTTAACAGGAAAAGCCTCCTTTGAGAGCCAGTGAGCGGTGACTTGTGTTAAGATGTGATCAATCGGGCGTTTTCCATAGTTAGGAAGAACACTGCTTAGCCTCCCAGGAAACGTTGCTGAGGCTGGGTCTGCAGGAGCTGGGGCTGTCCTCCAGTACTCTCAGTTTATCTGCCTGTATATACTTGCATTTCCCCCTCCACCTCCATAGCCAAGTCTCCAGCCTTCCTGGTTTGTGTCACAAGTTCAATTAGGCTATTTAGACACTTTGGACATTCAAATTCTTTGTTTGTGTATGTTTAAAATCAAGGGGGGGGGAAATGTCATGGAAGGCTACCAAATCCATGTAATTTACTCAAGAAATGAGTCTACTGGGTAAATACATACTGGGGAAATTCTAAAGTCTTATTTATTTACTTTACACACCTCAGTCCATGGAATAAATAAATACTGGATCTGGGCACTCTGTGTTAAATCACCTCATGAAAATGTATGTGGACAGGATGTATAAGAAGACTCCCTCTCTCTCTCTGTCTGTCTGTCTCTCTCTCTCTCTCTCTCTCTCTCTCTCTCTCTCTCTCTCTCTCTCTCTCTCTCTCTCTCTCTCTCTTCTGGGGAGCCATTTATTTGGGGTGCCCAGAGAGGGAAGCAAATGGAAGCATTTTATGGGGGTAATTACCTACTGGCATTCTTCAACCCCAGCCACTCCACTTGCCACCCCATCAAAGTGCATTTAGGATCAGCATCTGAAACTTCCCACACTTGTCTCTTTTTCGTTTCAAAGCGTGAACCACCAAAACGTGCGCTTGGTAATTTGTTCCTTGCCTTGTCTGTCCCCATCACCTCTCTCTCCAGAAGGCATCAAAAGATTTCAGCTGGGTCCAGCGTGAGTTTCAGCAGGTTTTACAAGGATGACTCTTCCAGTCCGTGGCTGGCTCTTTGTTCTATTCTGAAGACCTGGGAGCAGAACCCTTCAGACACTTTATTGATCTTTCTCCCCCTTTGGGCTCATACATGCTAATTGTACCTCTGTAGCAAAAACAATCTTATTATCATGTTAATTAGTGGGAGGGCTGTTGGGGTTTTCCACTTCATTACCTACTAATTTCAAGATAAATGAATCCACAGGTTACTGAGTAAATAAGGTCACCTATCAGGCATTGTAAACGTGTTTGTAAACAGGGCGGGGAGATTCTAGGAAAAGTGTTTGGTTTTCAAATGAGTGGGCTGGGTGGACTTGGGTCTGCGGACAGAGGTGGGAGTCCTAGAGGTGGCCTTGTTCCTGAACTCATTTGCCATGGAAAGAGAGCCTTTGGGGTCTACCTGGCTTCCCACAGAGCTATTTCCTCCAGGGCTTCAAAGGGCTCTTTGTGGCTCCCTTCACTCCAGGCCTAGGGCTTTGCCCCGGCTGCAGTAGAGAAAGCACGAAGTGAGGTTTACCCCGGGCGGGGAGGGGGGCGGGCACCACACTTTCAAAGGGGGAGGTCGGTGGGGGGTGGACCACAAATCATTCTGTTTTGGCCTTCTCACCCTCTTCTGCATTTGGAGTTTTTCAAGTCTTTTTGGATTAAGTGGAAGAATTTAGTTATGAAGGAAAAGGAGAAAATGAAGCTGGACCCAAAGCAAAGACTTTTTTCTTTTCTTTTCTTTTCTTTCTTTTTTTTTTTTTTTAAAGCAGATTTCATTAAGACCTGGGGGGGGGGGGTGGATGCTAAAAACTTAGGTCCACTACGCAGAAGACTCCAAACAAAGGCGGTGTGTGGTGTGGGTGTTGGGCGGCGGGGGGAGGGTGGGGTGGGGGTGCTTTCTTTACCCTTTTGTACGGGGTCTTAGTAGAATCGCAGTCTACAAACCAAGGTTGCTTTGCCTTCTGATTTGCCACTGACTTAAAGGGAAAAGGGAAGGGGAATAAAAGAGAAAGTTTTCTATTTTTACCCGGCAAGTGTTCCCGGCTGGGAGGGATCCTGCGTGTTCTATTTTCTTCGTCTACTCTCTAACCGCAATCCTGAAATGTTGAATTCTCCCTTTCTTCTTATTTTTTTAATTAAGATAATAAATTGGTCTTAAATTATCCCTGAAATCAGACCAGTGTTGATTACAATGGGGCTCACGCTGTGACAGCTCCTGATGACGTTATTTTTATTCCTTTTCAACGAGATCTTAATCTCTCCCTGCGTGTAAACAAATTGTCACCGTAACCTCCTGCTCTAATCTCCCAGCCGAAGACCTATAAAGCATTGGGAGATAACACATCAGCCAAGATTTCATCAGCTCCCCAGCCAGAGGACAGGACTTGGCTTCCACAGGCTGGGGCCTCTCAGCATTGAAGGGGAGTGAGTGACACACTTTGAGGTATTCCAGGAGAAGCCTCAGAGATCTGTGGAAACAGTATGTGCCGCCTGGCTGGAGTCCGGAAAATGCCAGGTCAGGTCACTGTCTGGTCTTGGCGGAGAAATGTGAATAAGAATAATAATTAAAAAAAAAAAAAGGAGGAGGAAGAGGAAGGAGAGAAAGAATGGAAGGAAGAGTGGAAAGGGGCAAGATGGGGGGCACAGAAAGGGGTCATAGAGCAGAGACACCAGAGACACAGATGTCAGAAACAGCCTGGAAAAGGAATGGGGGGGGTGGAGAGAAGGAGGAGGAGAGAGGGAGGGAGGGAGGAGAGAGAGAGAGAGAGAGAGAGAGAGAGAGAGAGAGAGAGAGACAGAGACAGAGACAGAGACAGAGACAGAGACAGAGAGAGACAGAGAGAGCTTTTGTAGCCATTTCAAAATGTCCCTGTTTGACTTACTCCTGGAGATCATCCTTCCATGTAAAAGGGACTTTGCCACCTCCTTCAATAGCAAGAAACTGTCAGTGAGTAGTCCACCTGCAGAACCTCAGCTCAGTGCTAAGAGCCCGGGGATCTCACAGTCCCTCGGGAGTGTTTCTGGAGAACAGGCAGCCAGGGGCAGACGGTAGGCTGGGAAGGCTCTTTCAAGGCCTGGCATCCAGCCCCTGCACAGTACAGCCACAGCCCAGGGGAGCACCCACTGCTGCCAGTGGGACTCCTTCTGTGTGAGCATCACAGCCCTTTTTGCTAATTTAATTGAAAATTAGAACAAGGCGGTGTAGTAGGTGAGCTTCTCATCAGTGTTTGAGATAGTGTGACCACCAAAGGGGTGGACAGCAAGGTTAACTCTGGTTTTCCCTGGCTTTTAAACAAGTTTTAGAGAAATGAAATACATTTCTTGGGCCCAGCTATTTTGAGGGAAAAGATCATAAGCTCTGTTTCAATTGGCTAACCTCTGACAACTTTGTACTGTCTTAGGTTGGTTTTCTATTGCTGTGAGATAATACATCAAGAGCAAAAGCAACCTGGGGAGGAAAGGGCATTTTCATCAAACACTCCCAGGTCTCAGTCGGTCTTTGAGAGAAGTTGGGGCAAGAACTTGTACAGGGCAGGAACTGAAGCTGGGTGCAGGGGCGAGGGGGTGGGGGGGGGGTGGGGGGTGGGGGGTGGGGGGATGTGGGGGGGGCTGCTGCTTACTGGCCTGCTCTCCAAGGCTTGCTCAACCTGCTTTGTTATACAATCCAAAGGGCTGGACCCTCCCATATTCATCACTAATTAAGAAAATACCCCACATAGGCTTGCCTATAGGCTTGCTTTTCTAGTAAATGTACACACACATACACACACACACACACAAACCAGAAAACAGGAAATCTGAGTTCAGGCCCTTTTGTCAGAAAGCAAAGTCATGTGTCTTAAATTTTGATCAAACTTGACTTGCCAAAGCTGATGAATGAGTAGGAGAGGACCCACCTAGCCTTTTCAGGTGTGTTACGGTAAATCCTGAATTTCTTCCTGGGTCATGGCCACCTCTTCCTCCAATTTCTCCAGGAACTTTTTTTCTCCTTAGAAAACACTCGCTTTTATAACATTAGGTGATGTGTAAGTGCCTGCTGAGTATTAGTCTGCTTAATTTTATTTTTCATTAAGTCAAAGGATTTGCACATAATTGGTTTCCCTCCAGGCTTCCATACCCACCTGTGGTTAGCAGCCACAGTTGGGATATAACCAGACAAAGGTGCTTTGCTTTTTTTTTTTTTTCTCTTTTTTAAACAAAAGTTAAAAATATTTGTAGTCTTATATTTAATCATTGGTTTCCTTCATTTTTTTTCACTTTAATAGTTACTGTGCTTTTCTGAATATAAGGATAATATGTTCATTAAAGAAAGTTTGGCAGAAAGCATATTTCCCACTATTTATTAAACACTTGTTATTTGCAAAAACCTTGTAAAGCTTATGCCTTGCAGGCATATGCCACTTAATCTTCATAACAATTCTGTGATGTAAGTAATTTGCCCAAGACCACAGAGTTGTAAAGTGACAGTCAAGACTTAAAGGTGGATTTGTCTTCCTCTGCAGGTTATACCTGGTTTTTATCCCTAAATGTCATGTACCTGTAATGGGTGGATAGATGAAGCCAGGAATAAGCAGTTATATAGAGAGGTATGTTAAAAACAACACATCCATTACATATCAACTGGATGACGGGTATTTATTTTTTTTTTTCTGTGAGATATTGGGGTATGTATTTGATCTGTACTGGCTGAAGGCATAAATTATATGTCAAACATACAAATGTTACGTCTCAGCCACACCATGACATAAAGTGATCAAATTTTTATCATAATACAAACTTGAAAGAGTTATTTATCTTTCTCCCCAATTCTCTCTCTCTCTCTCTCTCTCTCTCTCTCTCTCTCTCTCTCTCTCTCTCTCTCTCTCTCTCTCTCTCCCTCTCTCACACACACACACACACACACACACACACACACACTCACACACTGTTTTGAAGTGATTTAGCATAATACCCAAAACATGGGAACATGTCTTACACATCCCCATCCCCACACTGGCATATATACAAGGTATAAGCACTCAAGTCACAGAATCAAAACTGTACTCCACATAACATGCAATCTATAGCATATTTTAAAACTTGGGAAGAAGATTAAGATAGGGTCTCACTGTGTAGTCAAAGCTGTCCTAGAAGTCACTATGCAACCCAGACTATCCTCAAACTCCTGGGAATCCTTCTGCTTCAGCATCCCCAAGTGCTGTGTTTATAGTCACGATCTACCAAACCCATCTTAGCACATTCTTTTCAAAAAACTACTCTAAGAAATAATTGTATTGTATGAATGTTTGGAGTAAAGTGTGGTAATTGAATATAGGTACACAGTATATGAAATCAAACCAATAGTTGCATTTTTATCTTCTAAACTTTAATTATTTCTGAATCACCATGTAACAATTTTATGCTTTCTAAAATGCCATTTTATACTTACTTTTAGTTTCTGAATGTTTGCCATTTCTCATCTGACTCCCATCCCCATCCTGAGACAGGGTCTTTCCACTTAGCTCTAGCTATCCTGGAATTCACTACATGGATCAGGATGGCCTTGAACTCAGAGATCTACCTGTCTCTAACTCCTGAGTACTGAGATGAAAGGCATGCCTAATATAGTTTACTTTCTCAGAATTTCAACATAGTTGACTATAATCAACTGTATTAGTTCCTTTTCTGTTGCTGTGATGAAACACCATGACAAAGGAAACTTATAAAAGAGATTAATTTAGCTTATGAATATAGAGGTTTCAAGTCTGTGGTGATAGCATGTAGGCCTGGTGACAAGAGCAGAAAATCAAGAATTTACTGTTGAATACCAAGCAGGAAGGACAGGGAATGAGCTGGGAGGCAGAAAGAGGACTTAAGTTCTCAAAAATTTTGTCCAGTCACACATTCCATCCACCAAAGCCACACCTCCCCAAAGAGTGTCACCAACTGGGAGCAAGTATTCTAATGGATGAGACTATGAGGATATTTCTTAGTCAAACCACCACATCATCTTTCCTATTTTCACATTTAATTAATTTAATTAATTTTTAAATTTTGCTATGTCTCATCATAAAACATCTGAATTTTCTTCCTTACTTTTCTCAAAATTGTTCTAAAAAAACACCAAGTAAAAACATACATACGTTTATTTTTAAAGCCTTGTGTTCATTTATGCAAATAATGTCCTGGGGACAAAAAACTAATTTATACTTCTATTTATGTATTTATTTATTTGGCTTTTTAAGACAGGGTTTCTCTGTATTGCTTTGGAGCCTGTCCTGGAACTAGCTCTGTAGATCAGGCTGGCCTCAAACTCACAGAGATCTGCCTGCCTCTGCCTCCGGAGTGCTGGGATTAAAGGTATGTGCCACCAATGCCAGGTTTCTATTTCTTTTTTGAGGTAAAGTCTCATTTTACAGCTGAGGCTGCCCAAAGCTCCCTGTCCACCTCCCTCTGCCTTGTCAGTCCTGAGATTACAAGTGCCCACTTAATAGCAATATGGGGATTATTCTTTTTCCCTTGACCAACAACAGCTGTCAGTGTAATATGCAAAATTAACTTTTTGATGACTTGTGTTTAGATAAAAATAATTTTTATTTTCTTGATTGCCAGTGTGGAAAAAAAATAACTTATGTTTCTATTAACTACTTGTATTTATGCTTGAAACTTTTTGTGTTTTCCTATTTTGTATTGTGTTATATACCTCCTTGAACAGGAATTGGAACAGAACAAGTTATGGAAAAATGTAAACTATCATTGTTGTTTCCTTCTGTGGTAAATTCTAAAGTAACTTTTTCTTAAGCATTTATTTCCTCCATTGACATGCCTTTATGCACGTCCAGAAAATGTAGGACATAGAAATGCCCAAAGTTATCCTACAGCTATATAAGTTACACAGAAACCTGCCAAGTTAGCAGCCACATGTTCTGATGGAAAAGTGATTTTGTACCTGCAACAGTTGTATAATGAATGTGTTAATATAAGCTTTCCCACTGTCTGAATCTTGCTGGAAAGAAAATCTGAAGAAACTGGCTATTCAACATTATTATGAATGTCTAGACACTAGAATTTGCCCCAAGTTGTCAGGCTGTCAGTGTGTGTGTGTGTGTGTGTGTGTGTGTGTGTGTGTGTGTGTGTGTATACAACAGTATTCACATTCAAGATACAATCTGAGATTGCCTAATGCTGGAAAAGCTGACAGTGACAGCCCTAGGAGGTGTGACAGATGATTGTATGTTTAAGCATCAGGAGACTTTATTTAGAGATATACTGAGGTCACACCTACAGCAGTGTTGTCCTTTATCTTATCCTATAGAACCTCCACTGTCCAAGTATAGAGTGCAGCCTGTCCAGTCTGAGCTTAAGAGAGACACCCACATAAGCAACACCGGCCTCAGATAACCAGAGTTTGAAGTTTACAGTGGAGGAATGTCCTATCTTGGGCAAAGCGGGGGCAATGGGTAACTCCTATTTTTCTTTTCAGATTTCTGAAATCTGTTCTCTTCAAATGTAATCAGCATTTTGTTCCATTCACCTACCACACCATCACCACTATTCCAAACAAATGCCTAGGGACTTTGATAGTGGGAGAAGGATTGCTTTGGTGAGGAGGGACAGCATAGATAAGTTAATTTACACTGAAGTGAAAATAAAACGAAGAGTCACAGTGGCCCTTATTAGAGAGTAAATTTATAAAAGGAAAAAAAGGCTTAATTATTTAATAGTTTCATTAAGACATATCCAGACAATCTTATCAAAACAACTATCCTTGTCTTGTAAAAACAAAAAACCAAAATGATTTCTTCCAGGTACTTACTTCAGAGATACCAAAATCAAAATAGGTACTAAAGAGCATACAACCTCACCAAGGACAGCCAAAGAGGAAGCTAGCTCTTAGATGTGTAGTTTTGCTACAAATACACCTGTGTTTATTGGGACATGAAAACTGTCAAAGAAAAAGTGCAATTTTTAGCAGAGAATCACCTTCAGAAAACAGCATAGTACCAAGCAGGCACGTTCGGCCTGCACCGTGCAGTTCCATGTGGGCCTGAGCCGGCTGCTGGGCTAGCACGGTGGTCAGCACCCATGGGAGAGCACCCTGCGGTATTCTATGCTTTCCCAGCCCCAAAAATCAAATAATAAATTTTAAAGCCATGTTGTTTATAGCATATTTATAAATGGAAAGGAAAGGAAAACGTACTGAATCAGTGTATGCCACTGTACGGTTGTTTATAACACGATGTGATGTTTATGAATGAACAGAGGACGAAAAGATGCTGGACAAGTGTGTGCCAATGTACTATAATGCAAAGTATCACTATTTTTAGGGGCATTTTCAATGGACTGGATATATGAACAGGATGATATGGGATAATGGAAAATATGAGCTCATTAGCACCAAGTTTGTTATTTGTTCTACAACAAAAAAGTAAATTAAAATGTATTAATGCAGTTAGTGTCGTTTTTAATGTGCATAGAGATACCATAAAACGTTTATTAGGGAAATGCGATTCTGTGCTTGTACTAAGGCATAAGCATCCTGTGCCTGTACAATAGCCAATCATATGGTCCAATGGAACATTCTTGTAATGATGTAATAAAATTTGACTGTGATACTGTAACATATGTCTATGCCAAAACTGTTGGAATATTTTTATGCAATGTTATTAGAGCAGGTGCATAAACCTATTATATTTTGTAGTCCAATTTCAATGGAATTTTTAAAATGTCAAATTCCTAATCTGGAGTTGGACTGCAGAAATAGTTGCATCGTAGTACCTGTGACCAGCCTTCTTTCTCCAGGTCTTACTCGTGTGAATTGGTGTGCAGCTCCCACCAGAAAGCTCAGGGTCACCCAGTTTTGTTTTTAAGGATTTTGATTTTAATTGTGTACAGCTCTGTGTCTCTCTGTATTGTCTGTGTACTGCCATATGAGTACCCATGGAGGTCAGAGCCTTTGAATCCCCTGGAGCCAGAGCTGCAGGCAGTTATGAGCTATCTGACATCGTCGGTGCTGGGAGCTGAGCGCTGAGCTGGGGTTCTCTGGAAGAGAAGTGTATGCTCTTAAAGCAGAGCTCATCCCCAAGCCCCACACATGTTTTCATATGAAACTATTACCAGCCATACTGTGCTATTTCTCTCATGGACCACTGAGTAGTTTTAGGAACAACTCCCAGCACATTGAGTTATGTTTCTCACATCCTTAGTTCTTACTTTCGAGCACGTAGCATACCTGTGTGTGCATGCTTGCTTCGTAGGTGCTCACAAGTGCCTGAGCACATGGATGTGGGGGACAAAGGTGGACAAAGGTGCCTTCTTTAATCATGCTCCACATTAGTTTTGGATACAGTGTCTGCCACTGACTGCATAAATCACCAATTTTGCCAGACTTGTAGCCAGGGAGCTCAAAAGATCTTCAGTCTCCTCCTCACCAGGGTGATGATTGCGGTTGCTCATCACCATGTTGGCATCCTACAGAGGTGCTGCAGATCTGGACCCTGGTCCCCACATTTGTGCAAAGAGCACATTACCAACTGAGTCATCTCCTCAGCTAGAAATATTTGTAATTACTCCCACCCCAGTTGTTGGCCCATTTTCTTTCTGTGTGTCTATTGCCTGCAGAGGACAACTGTCCAGGAAGCCTAAAGGCTAAGTGAGAACCTTCTTCACTTAATATGGAGAAGGGCCGAAGAATTCTAAGTTGCTCAAAAGTAGGTAATGTCCATTCATGGTTTTGGGAGGTGGATGGGACCCAAGGTGTGACTGATTATGGTTTACTGCATAGGACACAATGCATAGGACCATATGAGAAAGATGGTATACTGGGAGGAAAGGATCAAAATTCTCAGGTTTTAAACGGAGATGAGCAGAGTGACTTTCTCTATTTCTTTTGGTCTGTGTGCTTTCTTTGGAAATCCAGGCATGTGAGATGAAACTTGTCAAATCTGAAGAAATCTGGAAATCATTGCATATGCATCCTCTGTGCCTATGCCTTAGTGAAGGGTTCTAGGAATTCTGCTCTAAAAACCATTTATATCATAATAATTGTTTTAAAATTAGTACTTCACGCAATCACTGGATATTGTCATTTGTTTCTATATATTACCTTAGAATACATTGTAAAGAGTATAGTCTATGTATATAACCAAAGCAGTGATTTTGGGTGAAAAGGTCTGGAAGACTGTTATTTAATATAACAATTGGCATCATAGAATTATACAGCTTGAAAAGACCATGTCTTGTTTGGGTACCACATTAAGATAATAGATTTTTCTAAAAAAATTGAAATGTTACAATTTCTTTTGTTGAAAGTATTTCATTAATTTTTTATTAATTTTATTTCTAAGAGACAAAATGCTTGAAAAGTTTTGGCAATCAAGGCTAAATTAATTGAGAAACTCGGGGGATTAAAATTCCAGTTAATTAAAAATTTAAACAGAAAATTAACTGGAAATTTCTTTTGGTTTCAAGCTACTGACAATTTCTCTTAAATATATGGATTTGCTTTGTATTTCTGAGTTTCTGTAGATTGGATAGAAATGCAGAAGATTCCTGTATTACCATGTCCAATATCAACATTTACCAGAGCTAGAGGCCCTTGGACATTTGATATGCAGAAGACTGAATGGAGCTGGTCAGAAACTTGGTATCCATAGGCCTGATTTGCATCACAAGCCCATCCCTGCAGTGCTCACACTGGGAACAGGGTATAAGTGCTGGCTGTTAGACTGTCCCAATGTAACAGGGGGATGGAGGGGCTGGATGCATAAAGAGTCCCTCCCTGCTGAAGAAGATAAAACAGACATTATGCATGTGTTCATACATACACCAGTGATTCATGCAGTTGCATTATTAATTAGCTGTCATAAATCCAATTTGTTACATTTTTATTATTTGCCTATATTTTTCTGTAACTTTAGATACAGAATTTCTTGGTACATCAGTTATGCAATAAATTAAACTACTTTAAAAGCAAGGGCTGGATTTTGCCCATAAACGGGTTGCAAATATTTCAAAATATTAAAATAGTATAATTCAGTGGAATCCAAACTCTTTTTTTTTTTTTTTTTTTTTTTTTGTGCTCGCAGGTGAGATCCAGTCACTTTGCAGCCCTCTGTCTAATCACTTCAAAGATGCATGGGAACATATCAACCTATGGGGTGGAACTCAAGGGTAGAGTCCTCAGGAAGCAAGAAAGAGGGAGGACAGAAAAGAAAGGAAGAAAGGGGAAGAGTGACATATAAAACAAGGAGAAAGGAGGGAGGGTGGGCATAATGGAAGATGGGTAGGGAGGGGGAGGAGAGGAGGGAAGCGGGGAGGGAAGGGAAGGGGAGGAGAGGAGAGGAAAGGTAGAAAGAGAAACAGCTGCTTTCTAGGAATCAGTTTTAACTTCTATCTACCATGCAGTTTTGGGTATCTGTGATCTTATTCACTTCATTTAAAATTCTTTTCTTTTGATTAAAACAATTTATATATGCGTATTTTCTTGCATGTATGTGAATCCCTGGTGCTAGCAGAGGTCAGAAAAGGATGTCAGGCCCCTGGGACTGGAGTTACAGTCCATTTGTGAGCTGTCATACAGGTGGTAGGAACCAAACCCAGGTCCTCTGCAAGAGCCACAAGTCCTCTCAACTGCTGAGCCATATCTCCAGGTTCCACATCATCATTTAATCCCCTCTGTTGTAAAGAGCTTCAGACCCTTTTCCGGAAAGCAGGAAGGATGGCTTATTAAAATCAACAGTATCTTTAGACATCCTGGGAAGCAAGGTGTTGTCTAAATCCCCAAAAATCTAAATGTAAGGTACAGAGTGAATCCTGGAGATTCTCACTGTGGCAATGGCATAGTTCAGGAGGTAAGATGTATTTTCTTTAATCGGTGAAAGCCTTTAATAGACAAGAACAAGAAAGGCAGGCTGCAAGCTTTTCTGTGTGACACCACTAAAATGGGCACCAGAAAGAAAGGTTTTAAGCCTTTCCTACATAAACTTATAGGAAGTCAGTACCCACAAATATTGCAAATGGCAATGCAATTATTTGGCATATGGTCACCAATGGCATTCAATATAAAGATTTTACAGAGGCATCAATGGATATATAGCAAACATGCAAACAGTCTCCAACATAGTAAAATATGCAAGGAAAGCTGAAACAAAATGTTAGGCATATGAGTTATGCGAACATTTTGCAATGAAGGCTGGGAAAGTGCTAGGTCACACATTACTTAAAAGGAGTAATAAATACCAGGGTTAATGGTGCCAATGTCTTGTCAGAAATTAGGGGGTGGTTGTCTGCCATAATTTGGGTTCTCAAATTCATATTTCTAATCTGTATTTGGAAACTGATGTGATTAGACTATTTATTTCTTCCTAATTTGTGGCACATTAAAAACAGGTGCCAAGTTCAGCTGCCCTCTCCCTTCTTCCCTCCCCCACCTTCTCTCCATTCTCCTTTCCTTTTCTTCTCTCCTCTCTCATCTCCCTGCTTCTCTGCACTCTCCTCTGCTCCTCTCCTCTCACTCCCCTCCCTTCATCTCCTCATCCCCTGTCCTTTCTTTCATCCCCCTTCCTGTCTGCCCTCTTCAATCTCTCTCCCCTCTTTTTCTCTCTTCTCTAACCACATCCTTTCCCCCCTGCCTTTCTAGAGTCATCAGGAGATATGGGGAGCTAGGTACAAGACAGGAGAGTATCTGTAGCTTTTTTAGGGTCCCCTTTTCCCCCTACCTTGGATAGCCTATACCGTGAAGGCCAAGCATCTCTGTTCTTTGTCTCTGGATGTTTCTTGAAGGGTGGAATGACAGCTTTAGATGTAGCCAATGTCATATGCCTTTTAAAGCTGTGTAACCTGGACAGAAGTGGTTTCTGCAGCGGAGTGTTCTTCATAGGTAGCTTTGTCTTGAGTGTGCCCTTAATTTAACAGGCTGCTGCTGCAGAATCACACAGCAAAAGTTGTAGCTGACATCTGGATGCTGGCTACTTTCTGCAGCTCTGCATGGCAGGCAGACAGTCATGTGTATTCCCTGTCAGTCTTTGCTTCAGCCTTTCCACCCGAGCACTCGCTCCCATTTTTTTCCTCACCAAGTACTGGACTGCTCCTGAGGACTCACCAAGCACTTTCAACACTTACTTAAAAAGTTATCAACAGTTTTGACAGATGAGAAAACAGAGGCTCACACCTGTTATAAACACTTTCCTGCCAGCCTGGTCCTAGAGCAGCATCAGTCCCAAAATAACACATAGAGACTCTATTAGGTATAAAGTTGTTGGCCAATGGCTAGAGCTTCGTATTGGCTAGCACTGTCTTAAATATTAATCCATAACCACTAATATATGTAATTCTACATGGACTTACCTTATCAAGAACTCCAGACTTGCATCCTCTCCTTCTGAGATCACATTGAGACACTACTACATTTCCCAGAATCCTCCACCTCTCTTAGTCCCACCTATCTCATTCTCCTATTGGCCAACAGTGCTTTATTCATTAACCAATAAGAGAAACATCTGCTGCTGCAGAATCACACAGCAAAAGTTGTAGCTGACATCTGGATGCTGGCATCTCCGCTCACACACCTGAGAATATGAAAATTTACCTTTCTAAGCCTTAACTCAGTCCACTGACTTGTTTAAATACTATTTAAAATAACAAAAACAAACAAACCAAAAAAAAAAAAAACGAAAAAACAAAACAGTTTTCTGCTAAAATGTTTTCTATGAGGTAGGTTCTGGAAAGGCAAACACTGTTGGAGTTGATGTTTTTATAAAGGCATGGGTATCCAGAGTAGATGAATTTGCCAGTAACATAGGCAAGGGAAGCCCATTGCCAATTAACTATGGTATTACTACTTCATTTTTTTTTTCTGGAAAAAAAGGGAAAATCCTATTTTATTCACTTGCTATGAGTTCATGTTACACTAACTGAAATATGTCAGTTGAAGTTTGCAGAAACAGTCATTTTTGTAACTAATCTCTACCTCTTATCCAATGGATTCGGCTAAAGATACATGGGATGCTGAGAAAATAAGACTGAAGCCCCACATGTGAAGCACTCTCAGTTCAGTCACCTGTCAATCCATGCCCAACTATTGCTTTTTCACAGATATTATAAAATGCAGATTTTTACAGAAGGGAGTCTTGATCATTGGAAATGCAACAGAAGAGGTTCCAGGGTGAAGGTGAAACCAGGGTCTAATACCCATCTTACATTATCAAAATGGTCGCACATATATATATATATATATATATATATATGTATGTATATATATGTATATATATATATATTGTCTGCTTGTTGCTAGGACATAAATCAATAAAGCAAGTAGGGGTGAATGCTGATATTGGGGAATGTATCCAGAATGAGAATCCAGAACATGCTGCAACATGAATGTTACCTTCCTTAATAGTTCAGAATTCTCCCCAGCCTTGATTTTTGCAAGAACCCATGGGGCTCACAATGAACAGAGTCTAAGTCATGTCACATCCTGGCAGCCCAAGAAGCACTGAAAACTCACATTTTTGAAACAGGGAGCAGCCAGAAGAGTTGCAGAAGAGGGCAAATATTCAGTAATTTCTCAGTGGGCAGAACTGGATCCTGAACCCTGTCATGGGCAATCTTAGGGAGGCAGTTTCTTACTTATTCCCTTAGTTAACTATCACTTGTACTAAATCAATGAAAAAGGCAACTAGCTGAGAAAGGCTCTATATATGTCTGTGAGTGTGCACATAATATGCATAATATAACCAGGTACTCTGGGCATGGAGACACAATATCCAACCACTTTGAATACACTGGGAACTCTATAAAACCCCAGTAATTCTTCATGATGAGGTCTGAAGCCAGGAAAAATGCAAGTATTAGTAACAAAAATGGGAACCCTGCTACTGAGAAGCCCAACATGGTAAAGAGAAATATTTCAGAATGATGCTGGATCACAACATATTTACATTCTCTAAAACTGCAAACATTAAGATTGAGTGGTGTAGCTTGTATGTTTCTGCCAGCCCGCCAGTCTGGGCCCACAGCCGCGCCAGCCCCAAATAACACTCAGAGACTCTGTATTTGATACAATCCTGTTGGCCAATTACCATTACTGTTTATGGGCTAGCTCTGCCTTAATTATTAACCCATTTCTACTTATCTAAGTATTTCCACGTGGTGGTCTTATGGGGAGCCGCGCGGCAGGCGTCCTGCTTCTTCCCCGGGCTACATCTTGACTCCTACTACTTCCTCTCTCCTCCTCCTGGTCTCCTAGCCCCGCCTATCTTGTTATCTCATTGGCCACAGTGCTTTATTAACCAGTATGAGAAACATATATACAGAATCACATCTCCCATCAGAGTGGGCCACAATTTATCAGGGTAGCCAACAATCAGTCAATAAAACACAGTGCATGTGAGCATGGTCATTAATATCTGAAGGAAAAGGAAAAGACACAGCCAAAACTAGCTAGCAGCTCCCTTCTCTGAGTTCTTTTCTTGTGGAGCTATAGAAGTGTCCTCTGCAATCAGTCCCTTGCTGTGGAGTTAAAGGAGACACGTAGGAGCATCCACCATAGACTTGGCTCTGGACAATTTGCTTTAAGCGTAGCTTGGCCCTATGGCTTCACTGTGAAAGAATGCAGAAATCAGAGACACCAAACAACATGCCTGAAGCTCTGCAGCCCTCTGGACTATGCTTCATTTCAGTACCTTCCTAACTGTGTAAGACTCAATACCAAGTTGATTATTGTATAATTCTTAGTAATAGGCAAATTGTAACAATCATGTAGCATCTCAGATAATAGTTTGCCTCATAGCTCCACTCTCCCAAATATTCTTTGGGTTCCTTTTGTACAAATGAAGCAGAATAAAATCTCAAAAGCTGTCCCTACTGACACAAATAACCACCCATGTGGTTCCCTAGCTTCTACAAGATGAGGAGTAGCAGTTACATTCATTAAGTCTCTACATTCAGGAGGGCATGACTACTTCAAATGTTTGGATCTAATTTTGTGTTCTGATCCCAAGGGGAAAAACCTCACTACGTTATCTTTAGGTACCTTTAGAGTAATCAAGCCATGTGCCTTTTCATATAGGCCTTAGCTTACTCTCTTCACTTGTCATGGAGGTGCACAGGCCACTTTTTGGGCAGCTGTGTCCAATTCTTATCAGCCAATGTCCAGCTGCCCTTGGCTCCCTCCCTCTCTGGCCAAAAGTGACTCCCTCCAGCCCCAGCTAGAAGCAGCTAAGTAAATGTAAACTGAACAACCCTTCCCCCCTCACAGATAAAAGACTGAAGTATAGGGGCTTCGCTTTAATAGAGCCTCAGTGAGGTCTCAGGTTTTAGCACCCACAACTAATTGCAGGCCCAACTTGAGCAGACACAATTGAACACACAGTTAAGTAGCTCCCTCACCACCTGGCTTGCACAAACAATTAAATATTTGCACCTGCAATCATAGTGTGTGTGAAAGTTATCCCTGTAATTAGTTGTCAGAGTATAAATAGAGGCAATCTTTAAAGCTTTGTCTAATTCTAATAGTTATTTTTAAGTAGATTTTTTTTTGTTGAAATAAAAGCATGCCAAACTAATTAGTTTTTATCAAGAAACTTCATATTGAGTTGTTTTCAAGTAATCTCTAAAAATACAGATCTTATTGTTTCTACCCAGAATTTAGTTACAGGGATATTATTGTGTGCATTTAGTGAATGTAAATATGTTATCCATGTGTATTGGTGGTGTATCTGTGTGCTGGTACATGGATGTGGAGGTGGACATCGGATGTCTCTGTCAACTTTCTGAGACAGTATCTTTCACTAGCCTGGATCTCACCAATTTGGCTAGCTGGCTAGCAAGCCCCCAAGATCTTTCTGTCCCCTTCACATGAGCTGAGATTATAGGCAGGCAAAGCCACTCCCAGCTTCTATACATGGATGGTATGAGTTGAATGAAGTCTTTATGCCTGGAGAGCAAGCACTGTATTGACAGGGATGTCTTCCCAAACCCTGTGGATATTTGTAATGAGTGGGGCATATGATTAAGTATATCCAATACACACTCATTTCTTCAGTGACTACACTGAGCACATATTATGTGCTGACTTTAAGAATGATAATTTTCATTGAATCGCTTGTTTCTATCAAGGCTCTTGGCTGGGGGTGGGGCAAGGGTGGTTTGGCTTTGATGTTTTAGTAAGTTCATTATAATTCAATATGATTAGTGATTATTACTTACAGGACACAATGGGACATAAAAATCTCTGGTTGTTTTTCTAAGCAAAGAAAAATGGCATATGTAACGTTTTTGACAGTTCCACTGGTTGCTTGCACCCTGTCTGAGGAGACATGTGCCTCAGATGTTTTTCATGAGAGAGTTGCTTATTTCTGCCATGCTGAGTAAAGTGCAAGAAGAAAAGAGTCTAGCAAATAAGCATATCACTAAACGATAGGGCATGAAATGCTTCTTAGCACTGATGGGAAATCAAGTATCCCTGCCTCTGCCCCCAAGAGAGATAGCATGCCTATGTCTTAGGAGAAATGTGTTCAGTACAGATGCATTTTATGTCTCTTTATCCATGACATCTGTACTCCAATTTCCATCCCTTTGTCTGCTATGTTAAACACCACACCCTATGTCTGTAGCTCACATCTGTGTAATACTTAGATTCACATAGGTCAGCCCTCTTTCCTTTGTATTTAAATTAATGATTTCTTGCTTTTTAAGAGCATGGTGCCTTGGCAACAACATACCTTGTTTTGGGTTAAGCTAATGCATTTAAGGTTGACCTGTACAAAGTTGCTCTTTTGTTTGTTTGGTTGATTGGTCAGTTGATTTTCTGTACTGAAATCTTATGATTTCACACACTGGAATTTTGACCAGGCTACCTTGATTGTTCAGAAATTCCAAAAAATCACCCAAAGACCCTCTCGCTCCAATAAGAAGAGGAGGGGTGGGGGAGGTAAGCTGATCAGTGTCCTCATAGTAAGCAGGGTGAGGGGCCAGGCTGGGAGTTGGGATCAGCATTTAGACCTTGAAGTGCAACAGCTGTGGACTGTCTTTGAGGCTGAGGATCAAGCAGAGAATATGAGATAGGCAAACGTTGGCTTACACTTTCTTCTCCCTTTGATTGTCCTTGGACATCTGCCTCATCTCCTGTCAAGAATGTTTGGCAGCTGTTAGCTCAGAATAACACAGTTCTGTTGGGCCAGCCGCTGCCCTACTCTTCTAATACTTTAAGCCAACTAGTCTCCCTTCTATGCCTGGCCTGACACGGAGCTCTGCTAATGCCTTGAGCTAACCAGCTTTCCATCAGCCATGGAGAACACAAGGGGAGAGCCTTTAGTTTATTTTCCTCGTGTGCTAATTGGCTTTAATTGTTGGCCAATTGGATTTCAAGTTCAGAAAAGAGTGAGCTACACAAAGACAAGTGTTAACTTAAGACCGTGGGAGAGGCTGGCAACCCTTTTGGTCTTTAATATAATGGACTTTATGCAGTTGCACATGCCTCTTGGATGTGGGTGTCCACATGAGACTTTTCCCCACCATTCTGATGTTCTTTTCTTAAAAGAATTGTTCTTCCCCCATGGGCCAAATATCAAACACAGGGTCCAGTTATTAGAAATTGGAGCATGAAGGTATCTAACCTATTTAACTCCTTGTATGTTTTTAATTTTTATTCCAAAAACTTTATTTCTGGTAATAATAAATTATGGTGTGAAAAAGGAAATGACAGAAAAATATTTTTTGTTGTTGTTTTTTCAGATAGAGTTTCTCTGTGGCTTTTGGAGGCTGTCCGGGAACTACCTCTTGTAGACCAGGCTGGTCTAGAACTCACAGAGATGTGCCTGCCTCTGCCTCCTGAGTGCTGGGACTAAGGGTATGTGCCACCAACACCTGGAATGACTGAAAATATTTAAATGGATGGTTGAGATGATCAAAATGCCATGAAGATAAAAATTTAAACATATTCTACCCATACTTTTTAATAGCACCCTCGTGTAATTCATTTAGAATCAAATGGGAGCATCAAAACTGGTCTCCCAAATGCCCTAGCCCATAGCAAAAACAAACTTGGTCACAATAGTGAACTGTGAAAGGGGCTTGGATAGATACTATCAGTAGCACTGATTTATTGCCAATAGAGTTGGTTTGGAAGATTGTTGTAACTTGGATTTACTACTGTTAATATGGAGATATAGCCAGCTGACTGTTACCTATTCTTTGGGACAAATGTCCCTCAAAGAGTTCTCTCCAGTGCTAATTCCCCAAATTCCCTTTTTCTATATTGGGTCTGAAATGTGTCTAACAAGCACAAATGGTCCTACTGCTCTGACGGAATCTGACAATAGGTCAGTCCAACATCTGCTGATTCCATCACAGAATTTTTGACATTTTTTGACTGAATTGACCAGGTGTTAGAAATAAACCCACAAGCTGATTTCTTCAAAAGTCATCAAACTAGTTTTACAATTGTACAATTGTATTCCTAAGTATGTCTTGTGAGTACATAGAGTTCCATTTTCTACATCATGATCATGTGAACTATAATATATCCATTAACATCATGATCATATACATAAATGTGAACTATAATATATCCATTATACATGTGAGGCAACCTGCTGATTAACTACTTTTGCACCTGTAATTCATAAACATTATATCATACAGCATCAATTTTATACAGGTAAGTTCCTAACATGATGATGTTATCACCAATCTATTCCATAGATACTGTTTACTTTGGGACAAAATCTTATTGAGTATAACAATGGCAGGAACAGTTCGACTCAGAGACAAATTATTTCACATCATGTGAAACTGATTTTGGAGAGAATGTTCCTTCTCACATCCTATATAAAACTTACCAACTTAATGCTAAAATTTTCTGGGTATAAGGACTTACCTATCAGCCCTGTTCCCATTGTCTCAGGAATTTAAGTATCATGGTATCAAAACTCTTTGTTGTTGCTGATGACTTTCAAATGCCCACAACTGACCTTGCATATTACATGTAGACATTTGTCCATGTTGCCCAGAGATTTCTGGATCAGCAATGCATCTTGCACTGGATTTGAACAGAAAAGCTCATCCTGGAACTCAAGCTATCTCTCAAATCTCTCAGCACTTTCTACATTCCTACCTTGATTCAGTTGCTGTCTGCATTATATCTACAATATTGCCTTATCTTGTTTGCCTAGACTATGATTTCCTAGATTATGAATAACTGTCTAGGGTAACAATCCTCTCCGTGGCCACTGCAAGCGCTTCCAGAGAGTAGGGGCAATGAAACAATTTGGAATTAAGGACCCAGATAAGAGCAGAATCCACTAGAATGATCTGTGCTAAATGTAGGATTCCTAGTAGAAAAAGTTCAGAAACTTTACTAATTGCCACATTCTATTCTCTGGAACTTCAGTGAGGATGGGAGTGAACAAAAAAGGAGTGATAATCATTCAAGAAGAGTGAGGGGAAAGCATGGTGCATCATTGATAATTTTGGTTGGAATCACAGAGTGAGTATATTTCAGTGACTATGAGCCATATAGTCTTAAATACAAACATGTATTTATTATCATATTATTATGCGTTGGTATTATTTATTATTGGTTTATTAATAGGTTATTATTATGCAATGTAGTTGTGCATGACACAGATGGATCCAGGTTATTTAATATATAGAGTGTCTCTAACAAAATCTGCTGACCAACCACATTTGTATGTAAAACAAGCCAGCTCTCACCAGGAGTCCCAGGTAGATAAGATGCCTCCATCTCTTCAGAGGATGATTGGCTTCTCCAGCCTGTGATTGATTCACTCCACAAGTCACTTGGCCAGGTGGCAGGGAGGGGAATACACTCATGTAGTCACTTTGCTACTTCTCAGGAGCTGGAAACACATCATTTCTAGACTCTTCACAAGACTGCCTGTATCTGTTTGTCACCCTCATTTTCCTTCAAGAGTGAAAACCGTCTGAAGAGGTAAATGATGTCATGAGTGACACTTGGACTGAGCATCCATTTATAGCTCACAAAGCCATCCTCCCCTGGAGAAATGTGATCGTTATCTCAAGCCCTGGAAACTTCTCTCTTTATATTTTCTATTTTCTAGTAGCTACTTCAAGTCAGAAATCATTTCCCTTTACAGTTTGCACTAAGAAGCCTTTCTCCAAGCCATCTAAAATGATTTGAGTCTGCCGAGGACTCTGATTGGAAAATCTCGACTATTCCATGTCTTGAGCTCTTGGTCTACCTTAATAATGGATAATCTAATGACTGAGCACTGATAGCACCTGTCAAACATGGTACTGAGCACATCATTCCAGCACAAAGATGCAATCTTTTTGATCCTATTGAAGCTTGTTCTCAGAGCATGTTGTAACCTCACATTCATGTGTTGAAAACCTAACCCCCAAAGTCTTAAGAAATTGAGTCTTTGGAAGGCAATAGGACAAGATGGTGGGCCCCTCTAACTGGAATGAGCACCTTATGAATACACCCAAAAAAGCTTTTTGTGTCCCTTCCACTCCATGAGGATACCCTGAGATGTGAGCTTGAGAAAGCAGGTTTTCACCGGACACCAAATCTGCCAGGTGTAAAGATCAAAGATTCATGCTGCTTTTAAGCCACCTGGTCCAGAGTAGTTCATTATAGTAGCTCAAAGGGATCACAAATAAGAGTGGTCTTTGCCTCATTTCCCAAAGATCACCAGCCTATTGACCACCACACTCCTTTAACTGGAGTTGCATCACAGTGAGATCTTGATGCCCAGGTCCTGGATGCTGTTGAAGACAGGCAACTGGGAAGTTGGGAGAGTTGTTTCTTCTAAGACATCTGCTTTTTCCAAACAGAGCTAGGTAAAGGACAGTGTAAATTGAAGCAGTATGCAAATAGGGCCTAGGACTGGGAATTTATACTTATGAATTTAGACTGGTCAGGACAGTTCAGGTTCCTAGACGTATTGCTGATCCACTCCATTTTGAGTTATTCTTTTTAAATAAAGGGTCCTTTAGGCTGGCACATATCATGGGAATATTTATAAATGTGAATAAAAGCTCTAGAGCAAAGCTAGGTTCTCACACAATCATTCCTTTATCTTCTTGTGACCACCATGTTTAGTCCACTATGAAAATCCAGTGACAAAAGCTGTACACTATCTACCTGGCCTGTGTGCCTTGGCACTCATCATGACCTGAGCTCTGTGTTTAACAAATTTGTGGGAAGCCACAGCATGAGACTGGCACCCTATGTAGTGCTAGTTAATGCTAACTGCTCTGTGTTTCTGGGCCTGTGTGCAATAAATGTTTCCTAGTTTCAAAATCGATGATACAGATACATCCACACAGAGGAGCTGATCATTTGATTCCATTCAAAGATCATGTAATGAACCACTGGTAGCTCTGTGTTTGAAATGTGCAAACAGACTTTGCAATATTTTCCCAGACCAACCAGTTCACAAAATGGGTGCCTCTCCTCTTCCATTAAGCCATCTCAATATTTTTGAGAAGGAACAAAAAAATATCCCATAAAAGGTAACCATAGCAATTACTTCATTGTTTCTAAAAGTTTGTAATTTAGAGATATTTTTTCTTACTTTATTAATGAATTCCATGTGGAAGCAATGTAGAGGAATAAAATTGAGAAAGTTATCTTTCCAGCCCATACAGGAAGGCAACTCATTGGTACAATTCTTCCAAGGCACAGCCTGCCTTCCTGGCTCACCTGACTTTGTATGGGCTGCCTTATCTCTGTCATTTGGACATGCCTTATGGATGGGTCTTTTTTCCTTTGAAGGCTAAAGCTTAGGAGAATAGTCTGGAAAGCTTCTTGGTATCATTTTTTTTTTCTCTAAAAGCAAGGCAAGACCACCCAGGGGCTTCCTGGAAGAAATACTACATCAGTTATCAGGCCTGAAGCTCAGGATCTAGTAAGAGAGATAGGGAAAGTGACAAACCACCCAGGTAAAGACATATGAGCAGAGGTAGAATAATCTGAAGGTGCCTTCATACCCCTGCAGAGCCTCCTTCTTCCTTCCCTCACTCAATACTCACCTCCATAACTGAATATACTTTTAAAACCTTTCTAAAATATTTTATGGCTTTCTGGGAGGGGGCTGAAAATATGGTGAGGGAAGGTCAGTGGAGGTGGGGAGAACAAAGTGTAGTAACATGTAGAGAGCTGCAAAGTGCCGTGCCTTAAAGATGGCGCTGGCTTCTACCTTCCACCATCCTGATGGTGAGTGCTCTCTGGCATAAACAAGTCCTTATTTGTTCAAGCCTGTTCAGCCTGTTTGCTTCAACGTTAAAGTAGCCTATCTGCAGGGTCCACGTAGCTCATTGGGGTTGGTCAGCACAAGGGGTTTTAAGCCTGTGCGGGTTTCCCCCCCAGCAGCAGAAGAAGCTTGTTCAATGATCCTGAATAAACTGCATGAAGAAGATCTTCCCAGAGTTGTGTCTTCCTTGCTGGTCAAGGTTGGGTGGGTACAGTAACACACATGTATGAAAAGGTTACAACGAATATCATGGTAACCTCAAAAATTCACTAAAAAGGAAAAACTGACAGTATCGGTAATTATTCCTTTATTTTTCTTTTTTCTTCCTCCTCCTTCTTTTGGTGTTTTCAAGGCAGGGTTTTTCTGTGTATCACTGGCTGTCATCTAACTCCCTCCAGAGACCAGACTGTATTTGAACTGCCTATCTCCTAAATTCTGGGATTAACGGTGTCTATCACTACTGCCCAGTCATAACTATCTCTTTTGTGGATGTTACTAACTGCCCTGTTTTCATCATTTCCCATTACTGTACCAATGCCTGAGACAATCCACTCTAAAAGAGACTTTCTCTCGACTATTTCACAGGTCACCTCCTTTTAAGGACTGTGGCAAGGCAGCACATTATGGTAGAAGGACACAACAGATGAAAGTACTTATATCACAGTGGCCAGCAAGACACAAAGAGACAAGTATCCCACAGTCTCCTTTGAAGGCCCATTCCAGTGGTGAATGTTCCTTCTTGGCCCCTACCTCTCTCAAAGCGCATTGCAAGCTTTTAATATATGGGCCCTTGGAAAACATTTTAGATCCAAACTATAGTGTAGCCTAATTCTCACCATAAATAGTTTAATGTCAGCTATAACTTAAGGTCACGCAGCATCACATAACCACACACAGTTTTACATTTTTCCCAGAGCACAGCCTTGAAGGCATCTGATGCTTCCCTTCCTAGCAGAGACAAGAAGGCCATGAATTGTTAGAATGGGCTTTTCTTCACTTCGGCCAACTTCTGTTTCAGCTTAGCCTAACTTCTTAGCATATCAAACAAGAATGATCCACAAGGATGTGTCCCTCTGCAGATCCTTGGGGATCAGTTTTTGCCCGTTTTTTTTTTTTTTTTTTGGGCAGCCTGTTCCACTAAAGGGATCATTCACTGCCTTGAGCTTTATGTTGAGTCTGTTGATTTAAGTTTCCAGGGGCTATATAGACACTAGCTTGGTCTTCCAAGGCTTGCACCTTAACCAGATGTGATAGATCACCACACAGAGAACTCACAGAACTTAGAATCCCCTCTCCATCACCTTCACAAAGACATCATAAGAAGGATCTCTGAGAGCAAGAAAATCTTCAAAAGAAATGTGTGAAGGTGGGCATGGATAAAGATTAACACACAAGAAGATCTATAGTCTGTATCATTTTTAAAGGAATAGGCACTATACAAATAATTCATTAAACACATTTTACTCTATTGCAAGCATTACGCTGGTTGCTACTCACAGGGCAATGCTCCACTCAAAGACATTTTTCATTCCATCATTTCATGAGCAAAGCTGTAGTGGGCAAGGAATAGATAACAAATATTTATATTGTAAATATCAGACCACAAGTTCCATAAAAGTACAATAGTCACAGTGACGATTGTGAAAGGGTAACAAGGGTGGAGGTGACTTAGATGTGGTCCAGCGAGGCCTCCGTATCTTTTGTATTGAGTTCTAACAGATACAAAGAATGCCACCTCACAAGGTGCTATAGCTGAGAAAAAGCACTCTGGAAGGAAGAAAATCAGTGATGCATCCATGCCATTGGAAATGGTTAGTCTGCGTTAATAGAAAGCAAGTAAGGTAGTGGTGGTGGTGGTGGTGGTGGTGGTGGTGTGTGTGTGTGTGTGTGTGTGTGTGTGTGTGTGTGTGTGTGTGTTTGTGTAATGAATAGATATGTGCTTTCCTAGTAGTAGAAGGAGACCAGACTAGGATGGGCACACATCACACACACACACACACACACACACACACACTTACTTATAAAATGAAAATTACCAACCATAGATTTTAGACTTGTAGAAATGATGATATTGCAGCTTGAGGTAGACTAGTGTTTCAAATCCATGCTGTTGGTTCTTAAGATACCATCATAGATGAGGCTGACTCTTGTGATTTAGTTAGTGAAGAGGCAAATGGGAATATAACTTAAGTCAATTTCTTAAACACCTAATGAATGACAGAACCCCATGTCAAGGTGATATCTTCCTTAGCCTCCTTTGTAAAGCTTACATGGCAAAACAAACAAACAAGCTCAAATGAACTCCATCACCTCAGGCATGCTTGTTTCCTTTTTGCTTTAATACGTTCTAAAAGTTGCATTTAAAGCATAAAGCAGCTGACTGTGGGGCTGCTGAAGAGAACAGAAACTGGGTCCAGGGAGCATGCCAGCATTGCTGTTGGATGCTGGTGTTATTATCTAGAAGTTCGGTACTATGTATGATGTCCACTCTGCTTTCACAGAGCGCTGTGGAAGGTGAGCTATGGGCTTCAAACAAGTAATTTGGGATGTGGGGAAAGTTCATCACTGTGTGGGAGAAATTAGACTCACATGGCTATTCCATGGTGAACTGCATAGAACAGAAACAATTTAATAAAATGGAAGCCACATCCTGAAGACAGTAGTTAAAAATACAGACAGAAATGCATCATAAACAACATTCTGTGACTGCTTCAGATTGAATCCTGTTACCTTGCTGAGGGATGAGGCTAAAACTATTTCGAACCCAAATGCCCAAAGCGGTCTCTTGAGTTGCCACAAGTAAGAGATGTTTGCTTTTGTTTAGATTCATTCATCTTCCAGGATTAATCTCAAAGTGTACTGTGGTTTGTGGTAACAGCCATCAGACCTGTGCAGAAACCCACAGCTAAGGCTGAGATGCCACTCACAGCTACCCAGGATGCATTTCTACTGCGTATGTTCCCATGAACCACGGCAATCGAAATCAAGCTGTGGCCCACAGAGGTGGGCTAAGGATAGGGGGAGCTGCACACGCCTGGCCTGTGTGGTGGTCTCCCCTGGGAGGGGCCTTGGATTACATCGCCCAGCAGCCACCAGCTCTTCCTTTGGCCTCCGCAAACCTTGTGGTGGTGCTTTTTTCCCTCTACACAGCAGGCCCTGCTAGCGCCTCTATGGTTGTTGGGGCCAAATCCCAGGAGGCAAGAGGGTGTGGGGCCCAAATTGATAACTGTGTCCATTGACTTTTCGTTCCCAATTCCACCTCTTTCATTATGTCGAAGGTCTTTGTCTCACAGAAGGAGCTTATGCAGTGGGCTGCGAGGAGACAGGACCTTGGTAAGATAGAGCACACAAAAAAAGTGTGACCAATTGCAATGACAGGGCTGCGGTGGTCACTTGTGATGGAGTGAAATTAAATCCCCCACCAAACAATATCCTTTATTCTGTGTCTATGGGGACCCTTGTTGGGCCTAGATTGAGGGAGAAAGTGAGAAGAGGGTAAGAAAGAAGCACTCAAGCAGTCAAAGGGATGTACTTTTTCCATGTTCACAGGATTTACTTTTCTCAACAAAATGACACTATAGCACATATATAGACCCATGATAGCCTTGTTGGCTTCCTTTATATGCTACCAAAGTACAGGGCATGCTTTATGAGCAGCCCACTAAGGTTTGTTTGTTTTTTGTTTTTGTAGTAACCTATGTGTAAATGTACAAATCCCAAACCTTCATTGAATTCAAGATATGCACAGTTTCTCCCAGCCAGGTAATAATCAGGCTTGACCCTGCTCAGTCTCATCAGTCAGATGTCTTCCGGGTGAGTTGGCCACAGACATGATCTACAAAGTTTCTGAGGAGTTGTGCTGGGCTCAGAGTTGCAACAAGAATCTACACCAGATATTTAAGAGGTGATATTTATAGCTATACACCATGAGTCCTGTTCACATGGTTGTCTCTCCTATCTATGTCCAACCCCTGGATCCAAAGGAAGCAGTTGTTCCCATGTGTTGTTCCAGGCAGGAAAACTCCCACCTCTGGATGAACATACTGATGAAAGAGGTTGAGGAAAAGAGGACTGAGTGAAATAAAAATCATGTAACAGGATTCATGGTTTTACCCATTTTAGTGTGTGGTGTAATGGCTCTTAGCTCACAATATTGAACAACTACCAACATTATATAGATTTAGAATATTTATTCAGCCTCACCAAGAAAAATCTCTGTCCATGAAGAAGTCACTCTTCATTTTACCTTTATTCTCATTCCCTAGTAACCAACAACTAGCATCTGTCCTTGTAGAGCTGCCTACTCTGGACATTAGTCCAAAAGGAATCATTCAGTGTGCTGCGGCTTAGGTCTGGCTTCTTTCATTTAACATAATGTCTTCAAGATTCACTAGTGTGTACTGGAGAAAATGTCTTTCTTTCTGTGGCTAATAATCCACTATATAGCTAAATCATGTGTTTGCTTGTTTATTCATAGTTGGTGGTAGATATTTGGATTGTTATCATTTTTTTTAACTTATAAAGAAAGTGCTGGGAAATGTAGTAATCTTATGTTTAATTTTTAAGCAATCATTTAACTATTTTCTATAATATTTTTACTACCAGCCCAGTACAATTATTCTAATTTCCCCCATTCTTTTATTAGCATTTGTTATTGCCAATGTTGATAGCTATGCTACTATGTATGAAGTGGTGTCTCATGGTGTTAATGATTTGCCTTTCTATAGTAAATAATAAGGCTGATAATATTTCAATGTGTTTATTGACCATTTATATATCGTTCTAAGCATTTTCTAGTGTAGCCTTTTTTAAAGACTACACTTTTAAAATTGAGTTGCCTCATTTATAAATATGTTTCTGTGTGAACAAGTTTGTGTGTTGTGCATGTGTGTGCATGTGGTGTGTGTGTGTGTGTGTGAGAGAGAGAGAGAGAGAGAGAGAGAGAGAGAGAGAGAGAGAGAGAGAGAGAGAGAGAGAGAGAGAGAGAGAGAGAGAGAGAGAATTGTACCCACAGATGCCAAAGGAGGAAATAGGGAGTCCTGATTATCATTCTCTACCGTGTTTATGCCTCGAGACTCTCACTAATCCTGGAGCTAGGTTTGCAGCCAGCAAAGTCTCTGAGATCCTCCTATTTCTGCTGCCCATACTGCTGAAGTTTCAGGCACGTGTGGCCATGCTCAGCTCCTTATGTGGTTTCTGAAGGTTTGAACTCAGGTCTTCATGCATGCAAGAAAGCTCTCTGCCCTGCTGCGCTAGCATCCTGTCTGTTATTGTTGTACCAACAAGTGCATCTGACATCCTAGATTGAATTCTTGCTCTGTCACTCAGGGCCTGTATTAAGCTTAGTCAAGTCTCAACAGCATATGCCTTGATGGTACTGATTGTACAGCATCAGTATTAAATTGATCTTGTAGAATTGCTAGGAATATGGAATAAGATAATGGATATAAAGTTACCAGTGCAGTGTCTGAAATGAAGCAGTTAATCAGGAAGAGACTCTTGGCCTGAGTATTAAATTTGCCATTATGGCTGGCACCAGGGAAAATGAGAGAATCTGAGGACTACGTCCTAAGTGGGCAGCAACAGAGGACTGAACCCATTCTTGATGGATGGCTTTCTGCTCGCATCCCCAGTGGAAGGAACTTGAAGCATCAGCGCAGCAGCTCAGGCCACCTGGTAGTAGCAGCAAGGACTGAATCAAATAAAACTGAAGTTGGAGTGGGATCTCCGGGCAGCATTTCAATCAAAAGTTTATAGGTTTCTGCTATTAAGCAATTCAAGCAGTCAGTTGATAAATATGTACTGAGCTTCCCCTCTATGCCAGGGGTACAGAAATAAAGAAAATATAGTGCCTGCCCTTGAGGAAAAATCGAGATGAGATGAAAAATGGAAAGATGAGCCCTCATATCAGTGCTTGGGAGGTGTGGGGCTAGTGACCGGGTGTGTTTAAATGGTCATTAATGGAAAACTCTTCAAGTGGGGAAGTGCTAGGTGACATCAACCAGATATATATACATATACTTTTGCATATACATATGCACATGTATATGTGTGTATATATGACAAAACAGTTGAAGAAAATAATCTTTTTATCAATTTCTTAATGAAGAATTGCTCATTTCACCTTCTATTTTTGTTCTGAAAACATGCAATTTTTACCCAATTAATATATCCCAGGAGAAGATTTAAAAACTAGCATTTATTTTCTGTTTGATTTCTTCTCTTCAGTTAAAAAAATAATTATAAAGCAAATGATCCAGACAGCAAGGCAAGCCTTGAGTTCTGCAACAAAATCAACTACCACTTCCTTAGTGTGGAAGAAGAGATGGTTACCTGCTACAGAGACAATGTGGGCTGAGAACAGGTTTGTGCACACAGAGCTCATATGCAGTAAAGACTTAACATGTCTTATTTGTATTTAATTTGGTTTTCTGTTGTGGTTAGACTCACAGTTTAAACCAGGGAAAATATTGCACACAATTGTGGTATGTGACTGCAGCAGAGACCTTAAACACCTAAAAATGAGTGTTGAGTTGTTATTTTCTTTGTGTGTTTAGAGTGTTCAGGATAATTAGGGGTACAGTAAATACTGCAACCCCCATCCCTACCCCTCCTTTCCAACACATACTCACAGAGAAAGTTGAAAGTAAATCCAAGCTGTTTGTTTCAACAGCTGGGTGGCCAGGTTCCGCCCCAGGTCACTGCCCCATAAACCGGATTGCTTCTGTCTGCTGAGGTTACCCTCCCACTTCTTATGGATACAGTCACCATTATTATAAAAGTTTTTGATTTATTTGAATGTGGCAGTGGTTCAAGCTCAGACACTTTTTATATAGCTATCCTCCTACGGTTTCACATCTCCCCTGTCTCCTCCTCCTTCCCCATGTGCACCCCCAGCTTTGGTTGCCATGGCCAGACTTTAAAAACATTTCAGACTTAAAAGGTTAAGATCTAAGGGCTGCTGATTTTATCTGGGCTTTTAAGTAACACGGGCAGGTGGATTAGAGATCTGTGTACAATCCTCACTGTAGACACTTGGGTAAATATGCACAAGTACTAGGGTGGCTGAGGGAGAAATGTGGTGTTATTGTCTATTAATTCCAAAGCGGAGATTAAAGAAATCAGTAGTGTAAATATCAAAAAGGATTTCCACTTACATATAAGACCATTACTCAGGCAGACTGGTTGGTCCAAATCATAGGAAGGCTTTCTGCTTGAAGAAAAGTGTGAATTTGTTTTACTAGAAATTTGCATATTTTTGTCCTTCTTTGTCTGCAAGGAGGGTGCTAACTCAACCAAGAACTCTGTTCACATGGTAGTCATTTGCACTGCTTAGACAATGTTCCTCGTAATGTTAACCCTAGCCACAGATAGAGTTGCCAGAGTAGGAGCTAAATTTTATTTCTTCGTCTTTCTTTTATGTAACATTTCCTAGAAATGCCACAATGTGGGTGAGGGAGGCTGCATATCAAGTTCAGAGCATTGCTAACTTTAGATAGTGTAAAGTCCCCATGCCAAGCTGCAGACTTGCCTTCTGTATTTCAGACCCAAGCTAAAGTTACGCGCCCCCCCCTCCCGTTTGTGCCACCACAAATGAAAACCATCTGATGGTTGCAGAACTTTTAAAGCGAATCCAGTGATTTTCCACCAGGCTGCAAACTGGTCTGCTATAGATGTTCCAAAGTTGTGCTTCAGGGGGGGAAATGTCAATTAAATTGCAGGTGCCCCAATTTCAACCCAAGTCATCAAGAATCACCATTAGCTTTTATTATACTATACTTACTTTTAAAATTCACACACAGGGGCACAGGGCTTTTTCAATCAGGCCAGCTGTACTCTGAACAATGTGGGGGAGGGGGAACCCTTTCCGACTTTGGGGGAGTTATGATAAGAGCTAACTTTTCCATCCTCATCTTTGTGCAGACATCAGTCATGGATCTCAGGCTGTCTTGGGAAGACATGTGCAGGCATCAATGAACTGCCTCAAACAAACAAACAAAAAATCCTTTGAGCTAAGAAGATCTGGAGAAGTGTTATGTGGTTTTCACACAACTAGCCAGTTCTAACCAGATGCCTAATCAGCTAGTGAAAAGTATGATTTAAATGTATTTCTGACAGGATGTAGAGCAGTTGTTCTCAATTCATGGGTCGAGACCCCTTTAGGGGTTGCATATCTGATATCCCTCATAGCCAGTATTTTCATTATGTTTCATAAAGTGGTAAAATTACAGTTATGAAGCAGCAACTAAATCATTTTATGGTTGGGGGTTACCACAACCTGAAGAACTGTATCAAGGAGTCACAGCATCTGAGAGAACCACTTATATAGAGCAAAGACCAAAAATCTTTCAAAAGAAGACATGTGACTGTCCCATATTCTTTTAGAGCAGGAGAATAGACAAGCAGGAAGGAAGACCAAGTGGTGCTATCAAAGATATCAATCACATCATCTAACCCATCCCATTTGCCAGGTACAGGCCGGGGCAGATAAACATGGACTCCAGCTCCCATTTTAATCAAAACAGCAGTAGATCTCTACCTAAGAGTAGCTGGTCATTTTGGCATGCATGATCTTCACTCACATTCCCATGAACTTTCTATACAGTAACCTGATGAGATTGGCTGCATTGGAGGGGGGTCAGGTAAAGTTTAGATAGGAGGATGGGGACAGGAAGTGTTAATTTGGGGAAAGGGTACTCCACGAAGGAGAAGATGCGTATCAAATAGAAGAGGGGAATTTTCAAGAGTTCACTGAAAGAGGGACATGAAAGTGTTAGTGGCTTGTATCTGTATGTGTGTGTGTGTGTGTGTGTGTGTGAGTGTGTGTGTGTGTGTGTGTATTTGTGTAGTGTGTGTAGGGAGGGAAGATGAGAGAACAAAGCTGGTGCCAGGAGAATACTAAGAATTCATGCAGAATTTGAAACAAATATAAATTTTCTTTTATGCAAAGTGGTTGGAACCAAAAACTTTGATGATTTTGGATAGGGGGAGGAATATTAGAATATTTATACACATATAATAAAATATCTTGGGGAAGAGCCCTAAGTCTCAACATGAAATACATTTGTTTCTCCACACCTTGTAAACATAGCATGAATAGAATATCTTTTGTACATCAATTTTGAACATAACCCTTCATATCAGGTCTGTAAGGAAATTCCCATTTGTGGCATCACCATGGTGTCCAAAGGTTTTAGATTTGGGTGCATCTCAGTTTTCCATCTTTAAACTTGACCAACAGATTAATGTTTTAATTTTCACATATTCAAGTGAATGAAATTTAGCACAAATGGACATACATTCAAATAATTCCTAGATTTCTGGTATGATATACAAGACATCTAACTGTGGTTTGCTTAGGATAATGGCATAGGTTGCATATAACTCAGCAAAGTGATGAGGCTGTCTAGCTGGAAAGAAGGATATGCCTCAGAAAGGTACTTCAAAATATAAGGTTACATGTCATCTTTGGCTAGTTTATGGTGAATGAGGCAAATGAATGCTCAATATTGTGAAGTTGCAACAAAGCTCCCTTTTCTGCCATGTCTATCTGAAGAGATGAGGAGTGTAATTGACACTTTTGCAAAATGAGGGAGAAAAAAATTAGTTAACAGTTTTATATGATATCACATTCTAGCCTGAAAAATGTTGTTTATTCCTTAGGTGTATATTCATTAAAGCCACAAATGAATACAGGGAGATGTTTTTCAAACTACTATTAGCAATACATATTAGATGATTTCTTTATATTAGTGTATGACTTTCTATCCAAAGCTGTGTTTGATAGCCCAGTTGAGCTCTACCAATACTCTAACACTCCTATAAGATGCTTGCAAAATTTTATGAAAAATAATGCAATAATTTCAACTACTGCCACTTTCTGTTGGTAACTTCAGATTCTGGAAGAAGCTTCAAAGAAGAAAGGAAAACTTGCTACAGTAGAAGGTAGCAAAGTACATTTTGGGTGAACTTATATTGAAGGTGGAGGAAAATGAGGGTCAAAACCAGTCTTTGAGACAAGTGATTAATAATTCAAAGCCTTGCTGGCCTTTCCGTGAAGAACAGACCCCAAAGGAAGGGCATGAAATAAAACAGGTAATGTCAATTAGCCTGTTCATACTCTGTCTGGTCTTGAGTTGGGCAGTGTTCCCAAGGTGAACTAGCTACATAAGTCTTTTGCTCTCTTTGGACCCCAAAAAACATGGTGTCTCAAGTTTTCAGAATAGGAGTCATGATTCTGACTGGCGGTTATACTTCTCTCAAAAGCACACTAAACTTTGCAGAAAGAAGACTTTGGGGAGCAAAGCTGTAGGGTGTAGCTGAAAGACTAAGCCCATAGTCATGCGACCTCGAGCTTACCTCAGTGAACACAGTGCTTTGTGGGATGTGTTTTGCCTAGGAGATGTGATGGGACCTGCAAGGTAGAATTTCCATGGAAGGAGCTGTCACCAGTGAAGCTGTCTTCCTCTGTATTGTTTATTTCCTACATGCCCACACTTAAGGATAAAGTTGGACAGGTGTTTTGTCCATTACCCAGGCACACTTGTGGATTCAATTTCATTGTCTTTTATCCATGTGGAATTCTGCCCTTCATCTGCTTTTCCATTATGTCTTTCATGACCAAACCAATGAGAGAGACAGACAGAGAGAGAGAAATCTTACAGCAAAAATGTAAAAGGTGCATAGTGTGGCTCAAATCTTAGCAAGACAAAATCTTCACCAACTCCCTACTACGGGGACACCCCATGTGAACCCAACTCCAGTACAGTTAAAAGCCAGAGTATTTTAAAAAAGCAGGGTCAAACCAAAGCTGTACACATCTTAAAAAAAAAAGCTATTTCAGCACTCAGGTCAACTGCACATCAAAAAGCAGTGGATGGATAGGGAGGACAGCTATTCCCAAAACAAAGTGCAACAAAAACAAACAAACAGACCCTCACCCTAGCGCACCTGCTGGAGATTCCTCCTTGCAGGCTTCATTTGCGACCCTAACTTCTATTTGATAGGGTGTTGTTGCAGCTGTGGGACCAGGGTGGTTTATTTAAGTGGCTCCAAATGCCTTGTCAGTGTGGCAACCAGCTGAATACATAAAACAGGCTCTCCAAACCCTTTATGGCCCAGGGTCAGAGTAAATGGAATAATAAAATCCAAATGCTTTTGTCTCATTTTCCATCACCCAACCCCTCCGCATAAATCTGCAGCTTCGCGGTGACCTTCGCGATCGGTGCGGGATGAGGCCGCGCTTGGAGATACATTTGGTCTGCGTCTTGGATCTTTAAAAGCTTTTTCCAATTAATTTTAACTGGCTTCCATAAGGATCAAGTACAGCCTCCTCCCCTCCCAACACCCCTCACTTCCACCTTTTTAACCAGGCAAGTGACAGCATTCTCTGAGACTCATACAACAGGTACCAACCCATTAAGCTTCAAATCTCCAAAGACAAAATGTGATTCTGGGTATCAGGATGTCTGCAAGAAGAAAGCCATCCTTATTTGCAAACTTTTCCAGACAGGCCTGAATTGAAGTTGGTAGCTTTAGCTCTCACTGCCACACATCTATGGGAAGTGGGGAAAACCTTTAAATCTGTCTGAGAACACATCTAATTCAAACACTGGAAATCAGGGTATCTATTCTTAGAGCCAGCTGAAGGAATCCCTTGTCTTATTATTGCATTAGTATTTTGAGGCATAAAGAGAGAAAAGTTTCTCTGGTGGGCCAGGCACTTTCAGACAGGGGCGAACAGACAAATGACTCCATGTAGAGAGGGATACAAGATGAAGTACTAAAAATCTGACCCGAGACCCTTTTCTGCCACTGACTTTCTCTGCCCCTAAAATGAAGGCAGAAACCAATAGGATCACAGCAAAGCAACATAGGATTTTTAATGTTTTAGTCACTTAGTTTAGCTTCACGCTGCCCCGCTATTCATTGTTCAAGTTTTGTACCAGCTTTGCTATGGGATACAACCAGGAGACAATCTGTGTTTCCCATATTTTTGGTTGTGAGCCTAGCCTTTAACAGCTGAGCCATCTCTCCAGCCCTAATCTGTGTTTCCTAAAGTTTCACAGCATTCTAATTAAGATGATAGCCACAGGAGCTGGAGTCATGGCTGGGTGTGTAAAGAGCGCTTGACAGGCAAGCAAGTACTATGAATCTGTGGTCTCAGAGCTCTCAGGCAAGATGGAAGACAGAGGATGGGGAGAATCCTGGAAGCTGCATGCTGGTTTGCTTGACACACACAGTAGAGAAGAAGGAACTCCATCTCAAACAATGCAGAAGGCAAGGACTGATATTGGCACGCCGTCCTCGGACACCCACATTCACACATGCAGGAGGGGACATATAAAACTACAAATTGTGACTAGAAAACAAGCACGGCCGATTTGAAATCTGGGGAGCTGTTATAATAGCTAAGAGAGGTATCTTACGCAAGGACATCAGGTGCTTGCGTGAGCAACTTGGTTTCCCACTCATTCCCAGCTACACCGTACTAGTACTAGTTGTTCCTTCCTTCTACTTTATCTCTATTTAACCCCATCTTGCTATTCCCAAAACTGCATTATCTCTCCTTTTAAATTTGAATCTGCCTTTTCACCATTTATGTTTATAAAACCACAATGAGTGAACAAAGAAAGGAAACCTCAACACTAAGTCTAAAAATATGTTTGTCTAAAACATCAGTATGTTTTGCAAACCTATAGAAGGAAGCAACCTTGCATCTGATTTGATGTTATGCCATCTCTGTAGTCAACAGTGTCCAAATTCATGACAACCATTTGGCAATCTCTGGTCCATTTTCTACCTGTGCCAGGAATTAGATATCATTCTCATGAGACAGTGTACCTGAGGAGTTTCTGAATGGACTTTCCTCATTCAAAGCTCCTTCCATCAGTGTATGGAGCCCCACTTGTCCAACAGCATCATCTCTTATTTTGTATTAAGTGCGGCTCAGCTAAACCTAAAAAGTAACCTTGAAGCTATTATTCCTATTGTAATAATGAAGATGAACTAAATGATAGAGTTTAATTCCAGTCTGGAAGAAATACTCCCTTGCCTAAAATCAGAAGCAGCCACTTCCTCTATATTTGACTTGTATAAAAACTATAGAAAAGAATTGAAGATATGGGTAATATCAGAGAAAAGATTTCAACATAACAATTTTAAGAATGTGGGTTCAGACTTACACAGATAAACCTGGGAATGCTTAACAGGGGAATGTTTGAAAGGCATAGTAACAGCAATGCTGGCAGTCAGAGGATATATATAACACAAAGCAGGAAGCAATACACTGAAAAGGGGACCCAATGCAACTTACTGCTCCTAGCAAACTTACCTAGTGAAGGTGAAAGTGTAGGGTCCTGTGACCCTTGGGCATGACCCATGTCAGGTCCCTGATCCTTCTTCACACAGGCTCAGCAAAGAAAAGCAACTTAAAATTTTCAGTAGAAAAGTATTGAAAAGTTGGTGTTTTGTTTTTGGTTTCTAGGCAGAGATTTCTGATATGTTTTGCTACTTTTACTTGTACAAAAATGTACATTCTACAGTCTTGTTTTAAAAGATCACCTTTTTCTTTTATTGAAAATAGGCTTTTATTCATACAGTATGTTGGGATTATGGTTTTCCCTTGTGACATTCCTCCAAGTTTCTCCTCACCTGCCCCTTTGTCTGGATCTGTACCCTTTCTATCCCACCTTAGAAAACAAACAGGCTCTGACTAATAAAATAAAATAAGGTAAAACAAAAGAACCCAAATCTTAATAAGGCAAAACAAACAAGAAAAAGAGTCAAAGAAAAAGCACAAGAAACACATATTATAGACATGGTGGCAGGGAACCATAACATGTATGCAAAGGTCCTGAAATTTTACAAAAAAAAAAGAAGACTGAATGAAAAGTATGTCCTGACTCAACGAGAAAAAAGGAACCTCTAAAGATGTCATGGAGTTCTTTTTGTGTTGACCATTTACTGCTGGGCATGGGGTCCACTCTTAAGAGAAAGTTGTTTCCTTAGTGAGACTTCCTTGTAGAATACTAATTTTTCATTTGCCAGTGGTTATCAATTGGAGATGGCTTCTGGGTTAGGAATGGAAGCAACAGCTCATTTTTGGGAATGGTATTATATTTCCTAAAATGCACCAGGACTTCAAGGCTAACTGTGAGGTATCATGGAAAAGCATGGAATTCATTAAAAATATCTCTGAGTTTTAAATCTGTCTACATGAATTAAAATAGGTAAAATTACAGAATATGAACTTCAGTTCTTTACAAAAAGTGGAGACAATAATCTATGTCCTACAAGTACATCATAGGATGATGTGACAGAATTTATGAATGAATACCCTAAGTGATGAATTAGCAAATAAACAACATACATGTTACATGTGGTTTCCTTTATCCTTGGAATGATGCTGTATCACTCAACACCCAACCAGTTCTGTGAAGGCAGAGACTGTTTTATCTGACTCCTTACCAAGTTAATTTGACTGTATTCTTATCATCCCTGGGTACTGTAGCTATCCTCTGGGTATCCTTCATTTTCCTAGGTTCTTTTCAAGAGTACACATATGACTTTTGATCTGTGGATAAAGTAACATGGAGGGATATGTCATGATTTTGTGTGTGAAACACTCATTGACTCAGCTTAAGGAACATCAAATTCCAGTAGGTAATTCTGCCACAGAAAATATAGTTGCTGTACAACTTTGTGCAATCAGAAGGAGATACAACAATGTACTCATCTTTGATCACTTTGACTTGGCAAGTGTTCCATGACTTTTGTGCACATTACACATCATAAGAAAAAGTCCTTTTGGAAAGTATCTGAACTTGAAACAATTGCACTCTTATGTTCCCTATACCTTTTCTCTTTCACAAGCATTTGATGCTCTGAGAAGACTCTGTCTGGCCTCCCAATTGCTATTGTTCATAAAACAAAGTTTTCATAGGAGCTTATAATGAATGAAGCAAGAGGGATCTATAAGAGATGGGCCAAGATCTTTATATATCTAACATCAGCTTTGGAAATGGAGAGCCAACTCTTCTATCCAAAACTAGAAGCATCATTTGAGTAGATTTTGGCCTAGAAGCAATACATCCATCTTCCGGAACAGTAACAATTGTACAATATATCAATTGGTTGTATAAAGCCAAAACTAACTAACTAACTAACTAACTAACTAACTAACTAACTAACTAAAAACCCCACCATGTTCCTTTAGTACATTCTATGGTTTGAGTCTGAAATACCCTTATAGATTCATGTGTATGTACGTTCAATTCCCAACTTGTTGCTGCTGTTCTGGAGGGTCTAGAGCCTTGGAGATACAAAGCCTAGGTCTCCCTTCTGCAGCCCTGCTTTTAGCTCTATCATTCCTGTTGCTTCACAAACATGTGCACAAGATGAGTCTCTACAAACCCCCTACTACCAGTGATGCAGGTATTCTAGCCAACATGATTCCCGCAATGATGAGGGGAAACCGTAAATGGAAATAAATAATTTCTCCCTTCACTTCTCTCTGGCAGGTATTCTGTCACAGTGAGGAGGGGAGCAGATGACACAGCAAAGAACACTACAGGACTCCTTATATTCCAAGTGTACTCAAGTGAAGGTGGAGATGTTCTCTTCCTCTGAAAGACTAGATGACCTCATATGATGTCAACAGGCTGACATCATCTGAGCCAAGCTAAACATTCTAGTGGGTAGTCATCTCCATCCTCTTAGCTTTCCAGATTTGGGGTCACCCTATAATGCAAATAGCCAGGGCAGAGTCGTTAGAATTCTGTATCAACCTCATATCAGAACAGAATGAAGTGTTACTCTAATTTTTATCAATAGAAATTTGTGAGTCAAATATTGGGGTAAGAGCCTGAAAGATCGGAGAACAGGGAGCAGCCATCAGTTGCTTCCTACCTGTTCATTTCCATAGTCCAAAGGGGCAGAGATCCCTTCTCAGCCCCGCCTTATTACTTCCTGTCTCCTCTCTATAGTCCTACAGACCTCTATAGTCAGCAAGTGGCTAGCCCTGCCCTCTGGCTACAAGCAAGCTTTACTTGTTAAAATATAATCAAAATGTCACACAACACAGAATGAGAAGTTGTTAATAACAAGAGCCTTTCTGCTCAAAGCTCATCATCAGTCTCATCACCAATTTAATAGGGTGGGTGTGAATATCACCTCTGCCATTTTATCTATGTCTGTGACTTCACGACACAATCCCAATTTTCTCAGTCTGACTGTCAGATAGCAGCACACCTCCCCATGACCACAGAGGAAATATCAATATAGGCATCTAGGCAGTGAGGAATATGTTGTTGTTGTTGTTTTGTTTATAAGGCATTTTTCTTTTTTATAAAGATTTACTTATTTGTATTATTATATGTGTATGAGATTTTGCCTGTATGTATCTATGTGCACCAAGCAGATGGCTGGTGCTTGCAGAGACAAGAAGAGGGCATTGGATCTTCTGGAATAGGAGTTATAGGTAGCAGTGAACCACCATGTGGGTGCTAGGAACTGAACCTGGGGCTTCTGCAAGAACAGCAAGTAATCTTAACCAATGAGTCATCTATCTAGCTACAGTGAGGATGTTTTTTTAAGCTCATGAATATTCTCAAAGATTTGGAGTTAGGGAAAACAAAAATAGCCTATCTGATTCTTATTATTGGAAAACAAGATTCTTAAAGTCAAATGCTTTCTTTGTCTTGCCCAAGCTAGGTATGTCATAACACAGAAGATTGGAAATTTTCCAATTAGGCTTTGAGATCAAACAAATGTGCAGACACTGTGAAGGGCAAAGAAGTGGCATAAGATGGAATGTTATCTAACAGCATGCAGAACAGTTTGGAGCTGTGGTGGAATATTGGGTCACGGATGAACACAGCATGTACTATGACATCAGGATCCTCATTCTCTGCTCCAAGAGAATTTGTAGTTAGTATCCAATGATCTGGGCCTGAACGTACAAGCTGGGAAAAAGAAAATAGCAAACTAATGAAGCAAAGCAGGGAAAGGTTTTTGGAGCGAGGACTACAGGATTCCAATGCAGAACCATCCATTTCAGACCTTGTGGCTAAACTATCTCATTAATATATATTATATATTAATTATATTAATATAATATATAATATATACATATATTGCTTTTCAAATGCTCATATTTGGCCAGAGAGATGATACAGTGGTTAAGAGTGCATTCTCCTTTTGCAAAGGATCAGAGTTCAGTTCCTAGCACCCACATTAGGTGGCTCACAACCAACTAGAACTCTGTATCCAGGAAATCTGGCTTCCTCTTTTGATTTGCACACACAAAAATAAATATCAACTAAATCCAAATCCTATGTACTGATAACAGTAAGATGTGCCTCAGAAGGCTTTTGTGAGAAGGAATGAGAAAAATCAAATAATAAAAGTGAGATGAAAGAGTGCTTTACTTTTACTAATTAAAATATTTAAATTTGTCTTTTAGATTTTAAATATATGTTGGAATACAATCATTGTGCATAGCACTAAGCTTTGTGCAGACATCTTTTCATATAACATAATTCTTTATTGATCATTAGGAATTTCACATCATGCACACCAATTCCATTCCCAACCCTCACCACTGCAGCATCCCTCCCTCATAAGGAACCTCCTACCAAAAATAATTTAAAAAAAAACAAAACAAAACAGCAAAGTAAGTAAGCAAGCAAACAAACAAAACTCACTTCCTTTCTCCATCTTTCTCATCTCTCCAGTACCCCTTCATTTGTCCCAGTGGCATTGGGAACTGCTGTGTCACACACTATACCCTTTTGTCCAATCAACTGCACACGTAAACATTAATTGCAAAGAGTTATTGTTCTGATTCAAAGCCTTTGGCACACAATCATCACTGAACCCTCATTGAAACTCTCTAGGATATCCTGATGTTGCCTCTTGTCATGGAGATCCTGCAGCTGTCATTCAGCAGGACCAGGTCTTTCATATACTCCACCAGGTCATAGATGGGGAAGATATTAGCTTATAACAATCCAAGGCACAGATGTGAGTCTGAGTGGTAGCTGAGCTGGCTGGTCTGGGTCGCTGGGACTGCCCCCTTCAGGATAGGTGTGGAAGCAGTTCCCCTAAGCCCATGCTGTGAGAGTCAGCTCTCCCATGCCTGTGGTGAGGGGTGCGACTAGCTCTCATGCTGCAGTGTCCAGAGAGGGGCAGGGCCAGCTATCCCAGGTTCAGTGAAGGGCAGAGATGGCTAGGCACAGCCCTTAAATGGTTCCTATGACCTCCTGTGGTTGCATGGGCCACATTAATACAGACCCCAGCTGCAGCAGGACCACAGATCCAAACATGGCCTTTGGCAGCAGCTCAGGCCCAGATATCACCATGACCCTGGTAGTAGCACAGGTCACCCAGATCAGCATGTTCTTGTGGCAGCACAACCTTAGGACACCAACATGGTCTTAGGTGGTGGGACAGGCCCTGGGAATCTACACAGCCCTTAGTTGTAACAGAAGTCATGTACATCAAGTCAGACTCTGGCTGCTGTAGGACCACAGACCCAGACATGGCCGTTAGCAGCAGCCCTGGCCTGGATGACTCCATGACCTCAGATAAGTGTGGACCACTCAGATCGGCACAGCCCACAGATACCAACATGGTCCCAGGTGACAGCCCAGACCCCTGTGGCCTTTGGTGACAATGTGAGTCATGGATGCCAACACAGATCCTGGATCCAGACATGGTCCTTGGTATCAGCCCAGGCCAGCATGTCACCCTCCTCTAAGTGGCAAGCAGGCTACCCAAATCAGTTTGTTTCTCGCTGCCTTTACTTCTGTTCTGCATCTTTCCACATCACACAGACCTTTCTGATTCTCTTTGTCTCCCATTTCTCCACCACATATTTGCTCATCATAATGGCACCTACTGTGGCGTTGGGTGGGCCTGTGGATGCCTTCAGTCAGTGCAGGCTGTGAGGACCAGGCTATGATATAAATATATCTTTTATTCAAGCATATCCTATACTTTATATTCATCCCTCTGCCCTATCCCTGCTTTCACCTTCCTTTAACACAAATAAGCATACAGGGAGGACATAAGCAGAGGAAACCCATGTGGAGAAGGAGGCTTTAATTGGGTAGAGAGACGGAGGATGGAAAAATAACATTAACAATGTTTGTACACACACACACACACACACACACACACACACACACACAAACACACCATATACAGTTTAAATTAAGTTATACCAGTTGGGCTTACAATGCTTTGCCCTAGAGCCATAGACTACCTACCAAAACCCCCAGTATCAATGGTGAGAAACTCTCTTTAGAATTGCTGGTAAGGTGAGTCCAACTGACTCTCAAAACATTATGAGCTATTGCCATTGCCCTTGGTTGCCTCCAGAGGTTGCTATTGCTGAAGATACCATGAACTTTGGACATGGGACTCAGATGACCTCAGCAGGAACTCACCTGAAAGCCTCCTCCCTGAGGACTAGTTTTCATAGTACTGGGAAGTGCTGTGCTAGCTTCCAAGGGAGAGAAGAAACCAATAGTTGTACCCAGTTGTGATTCCTGTGACCCACAACATTGGCCAGCACAGCAAGATATCCGAAGGGTACAATGGTGGCCCTCATGTCTTGGTGGTAACCAACAGTTGTCTAATTAGACATAGGGCCTGCTTGATTACAGAAAAATGGAAGCCTAATCAACTTCCCCAGGATAGTAAAGTCATGGATCCTAGAGAATCCTGTAGCATTGGTTTACTAAGGCAGCACACTTCCAAAGCTGCATTCTAAATTCTTACTCACATTCCCACAGATAAGTATATTTGTCATTCCTCATCAAAGAAACTTCTCTTGCAACACAGACCATATCTGCTAAAACTCCAGGGAGCTGCTGATCATGGAATGCCCAGCTACAATGAATACATCTGTAACATAACTCTTGCACACAAGGATCAAGGGAGATTGCAGACAAGAGTGGAGAAAGATCGAAAGAGTTGGAGAGCCAAGAAATCTGAGGTAAGATGTTTGTCTCCGTGAAATGACAGAGAATAT